>JACEII010000070.1:1356295-1424019 GCA_014332785.1 Antheraea mylitta | reverse complement strand
GAAAGGTACTTATAAAATTAAGATAACTGTATCGTTGCATCACATTATCCGTAATAAACATCCACAAGGAATAAAAAACAACTACCGTATTTTTACAATTTCTAAACTCATGCTCACGAGGCGATGCAATAATAATTGCAAGGCCATAGGGTCTTTTCTAAGGATAATACATATAATATAAGATAAATCTTTGGGAAATCGTTTTGAACAATTTTACTATATGTTCCCACATATGTTGGTATTACAAGAAGCGCTGGAACACCAACACATTTTTTGCTTATCATTAGTTAAATATCAAATCATAAATTATGTCCAAAACCCGTCAGTAATAGTAAAAATTTGGATCCGTGAAATTTATATGCTTACTGATTATCAGAAATCTTAAAAGCTAAGACGAAACCTAAGCCTGTAGCTAAATGTAATCTAACAACATTTTATCAGATTCCATCATCACATAACGCCTGAAGCTCTATTGATACATCGTAACAATTGCTTCTTTCGATATAAATAATAACCTCAACAGTATTCATATCAACAGAACGGAATCTATGATTATTTTTACACACTTGGGTGGTCTAAATTGAAATCTAACAGTTTTATTATGCTCTAAAACGGAATTCACCGCCGGGAACTAGATTTGATATTGGACTTTATTATTTTCTTTTTATTGTGTACCCATTCGAAATAGCAGTTGAAAGCAAATAGAGATTGGGTCAGGGTTTATTATTGAATTCTATAGTATTGTTTTATGATATGTGTGCCATTCAATGTAATCAACCTCATTTCCATGACGTACATCAGACCACCATGTGCAACTTAGTGGAATAAAAATAGCATATGTTCGTTTTGTAATTGGAGTATCATTGGATAAAAGAAATATAGGTTAGTAGTTGACTATAATCTCACCGGATGGTAAACGTTGAATTAAAGCCAAGAATTCCTTTCAAATACAGCTGTAGGAACATGTATTTGGTAACAAATTTTCAGAAATATACATTCTACTATGAATTGGCTATAATTTCTTTTGACCGATAATTCCGGCTTACTGGAGAATATGAATATGGAAATTATAGGTAGTAGTGCTACGGTGAAGCTATTCCCGGTTTCAACATGAATGGGTGTGCTCGTCCGGGGTAGTACCCACAGAAAACCGACGTGATGTAACAGTGCTTGCATTGTTGCGTTCTGTTTGATCAGTGACAGCGCTGGTAGACTATCTCCTCCTCTTTCTCTCTTCCTCGATTCTCCCTTCCCCTAAACATAAGCTGGTAACGCACTTGCGACTGTTCTAATGTTACAAGTGCCTATGGATGATGGCCGGTGGTGATTACTTAACATCAATTGACCAACCTGTTCGTTTGCCTCCTATGATATAAAGAAGTGTCCCATCACTAAGAATCACCTTTTGCCTGCTATTCATTTGAAAGAAGACCGGATCTCTGATTCCAACCATTATTAGGTTGCCACTCCAGTGGACTAGAAAGTTTCATTAGTAACTGACGAAGAACATACCAGTTTAAGCAGTAGTAATTTATGGTAATACAACCTAACATAGATCCTATTGTTCTTAATCATTTTTTTAAGTTACACGTTGACTAAGTACTTTTAATAGTATGATTGTGTCACTGCAAAGTACAACTTTTAACAGCAATTAAAATGATAATTTTAAAACAGCGTACTCAGAATATTTGGTTCTGCTACTAGTAAGTTTTGCTTTTATTTATGCAATGTTATGGCAATGACAATTTGGTGATAAGGTTTATGTTGGTATTCACTTGGCTAGTTGCTTTAACGTTGAATTTTGGTTTTTTTTTCACGGCGAAATGCCTGCACTATACCTGATGGTAAGCACAGTACAATCCAAAAACAATAGCGACCACCGAGACACATTATCCATCGCCGGTCGCCACTATCATGCCGGCCTGGAAAAAACTCGATATGCACAGGCTGATCCCGAAACGCAACGCGCAGAAGCGAATCACTATTACGGGCTTTTTCGCCATATACATTGTGGCTGCGACCCAGTCAGGCTGTAAAACCCTACCACCCAGCTTTCGCCATTGCCTCGTTTGGTATTCAGCAGGGTGCACCACGTGCATGTGAGGTTGGCTTGGGTGTCTCAAGTCTTATGATGTTATTCGACACTCCTTACACCCCAAGGTTTCCAATCCTAATTCATTCATAACATCCCTATTCTCAGATTTATCTTTATTTATAGACATTAACAATGATTAAATATTGTAAAGATAAATGAGCATAATTACAATTATTTCTCTTTTTCACGTCAGTTTGTTCGTCTATTTTTGGCGTACTCAGGATAAAAAGTAACCCATATATTTAAGTTACCTTTAAGCCAAATTTCTTTGCATCAGTTACGAGGCTTAGTCGTGGCATAAACAGACAGGCAGACTTACGTATTTCTAAAATAATAATTAATGTCAAACTAAAACGTCCTGTAGACAACGATGTCATTGATTCAAGAGTGATGAGTCCAAACAAAGGTGAAAAGAAAACTATTTCTCACAGGTCGAACAATTTCACTATTCAAACTCACTCTCCCATGTTGTGTTTGAACACTTGAGATCTCAGAATGTTTGTACAACGAAAGCGTTCGGTCACCAACCGTAATACGATTATGTTCACTAGTAATAGAAAGTGAGAAATTTGCGTTTTAAAACTAATATTTACTCAATAAATAACATTTAAGTTGTAAGTCCGTGATATATAATATTTTTTATCATTCTTAAGAGTTATGAAGAAGCACTTTATATAATACTTTCTCGTGCTTCAGACCATTTTTTTGCATAGTTACAATTATAATGATGTGATCCGAGAATTATAATGGTGAATCTGATTGGTTTATTTCATTTTTTTTTTGTTACTTCCGCCTCAGACTTTTTTTTTCGAAATGAGAACGCTGTTGACCTGGAAAGGTCCTTACAGCTTCACCGAACTATTGAGGCGAGCGCTGAAGGCACTCAGACGATTTAATCTGACTAAATGCTGTCAGGTATAACTATAAAAAATCTTTGATATTCTCTATTTCTTGTATTTCTCGGAGAAAAGAACCTAAAAGTAGTTATTTGATTATTTTTTTACTTTTACTCCTTACAGATTCAGAGAAAATTAGTCCGTAGGTACGATGTTTTTTTTATAGGTTCAGTTTTGAATTTTTGAAATAAAACTTACGTAGGGTTTTGACATACTAATCGACAATATTTTTGTGTGTCAAATAATGGTGGGTATAAACACTGTATCAGATAGAGTGTTGAAAACAGCGATTCCCGTATGATCACCGAAGTTAAGCAACGGCGGGCGCTGTCAGTACCTGATTTGGTGACCGGCAGGAATATCGTGTGACGTTGGCTTTTTGTTGTATGTTTTATCATTACAATGTTACCTCCTGATACAAAAGTTTCACTTCTATCTCGTATCTTTAAGACACCCTGTTATTTTTCCCTTATCCGTTCTTTTTATAACTAGTCTAGATTTAACCTTTACATGTATGCATCGAATAAATAAAATCAAAGGTTTTTATAGAAATCAATTCTAGCCGGAAATAACTAAGTAGTATCAAATACACTACTCACGATTGATTTCCGCAAAGTTAAGTCAACTCAATCAATCAAATAACTGGTTAGTGTGAAAGGATTCTAAATAAGCAAATAACCATTAGAATTAACCATGAAAATTAACATTAAAAAGTTAAAATTAACCATAATGTTTTCTTTGGTCTAAATCTTATTCCAGGATTCCTATTCACATTATTGAATATGACACACGCACGGGATATTCTCACCTCAAAATCATAACTCATGATTTCACAGTTTCATTAGTTAGTAATAACGATTCGTCATTGTTAATTAGCAGTAAAATATGGAAGAAGTAGCTCAAGGACTATAAAGCTGCCCGGAGAAAGATGAGGGTATCTACTGTTTTTCGCAATATCGAATTTTGTTTGAGTCATTTTAATAGGTACCTACTTTGACGTCCACTATAAAAAAAACTTTTTTTCTCGGATACTTGTTTAAAATAACGTCATTATCTCTTAAAATTACCGTCTTTTTTATGGTCGTCATCTCAAATTCATTACTTAAATATACTTAATTTAGTCACAATCTTACTTCAAACATGAAAACCGTATCTCCTCCGATCTCTCCTTTATTTTTTATTTTTTTTTATTGAAGCACGACAAAGTGACTGCACTATGCCTGATGGTAAACATAGTACAATCCAAAAACAGTGGCGACCACCGAGAGACAGATTATCCATCGTCGGTCGCCGCTGTCATGCCGGCCATAATAATGACTAAAGTCACCCGGTACTGGATATGCACAGGCTGATCCCGAAACGCGACGCGCAGAAGCGAGTCACTATGACGGGCTTTTTCGCCATGTACATGGTGGTTGGGTTGCAGTCGAGCTGTAAAACCCTACCACCCCGCTATCGCCATTGCCTCGTTCGTTGATCAGCAGGGTGCACCACGTGCAGGTGAGGTTGGCTTGGGTGTCTCAAGTCTTAAGATGTTACTTGACACCCCTTACACCCCTAACTCGTTTAACCGATTAACCGAGTGAAAGAAGGTTTAGGTATATAATTTTTTGCCGGATCCGCTAGTATAAAAAGCTATATTTTATGTTATCCTTGATTTACTACAAATACAATATAAGTCATTTTTTATTATAGCAACTAGAAATAGAATTTGGCAATTATTTATTATAACTATATCAAGATAATACTGCATTTCACAGCATAATTGTAGTTCGAAGGTGTCAAATAACATAGGTATAGTAATCGAGATATTATTTAAATTCCAAAAATTATAAATTCATTATAACAAAATGAATACAAACTTGTTTCCAAATAAAACGACCTTTGACAGTCAAACAAATAAGGTTTACCATATTTTATAATATTCAAATTCGCAGAAATATCGCTCTTTGGCATATTGTGTTATTTTTATTACACGTATTCTCGTGAAGTGATAAATATTCCCTTTGACTTATTTTCTGGCTTCTTATAATTTCAATTTTGTTGTTTTATGGGCACTTATTTTAAATTTGGATATTATTATTGCTAAATTATTATAACAAGGTGTTCTTTTAAACACCATATAAATGAAGAAATATATATAACTTTGTAAACGTCGTAGTAGGGTGAAGCTGTTAAGACCTTACTAGGTCAATAGCATACATAGTTCTAATTTCTGTACCATCATTGCTAACTACTGATATATATTTATCAACCTTTATTTACCTCTGCTAAATTGTATATTACTGCTTAGTTGCAAATAGAGTAACCATAGTTCTCGGAATGTTATTTATTTGCTAGTAAAAGTTTTCTCATTATTGGTTTAGCATTTTTGGAGATCATAATAAACAAAAAATGGACCCATAAATTTTCTTTATATGTATAGATATATCAAGTAAAACAATTCCCAATATCATAATCCAAATATAATAATTCTATCGACCAATCCGAAATCAAAATTTCTGATATTAAACAAAGATTCGAATAAAAATTTACTGTTGGATGAGAAAAATTATAGAGATCAGTCGATACTCATTGTATGAAAATGCCTTATCCATAAAATGTACGATTACAAACACGTAGTCACATATTTGCACGTACATGTAAACAATTCAGAATTTGAATTTTAAATCATGTTGCAGGTAAATTGTTCATATTTAAAACGTTTTTCATCTGTTTAAGAATTAATGCACCGCGTGTTATAAGTACCACACAAAAACAACACAGTAAACCATTGTGCCGTTTTTGAAACCAGTCGCGAGTCTGGTGCCAACTATGCTGTTTGAACAAGTATCTTGAATATTCGAAGGTCAAATTACGATAATAAATATAAAACATTGCATAATAAGTACCTAGTTTTATCATTTAATGATATGTAGCTAAAATTAATATATCGCTTCATAGTGATGCGTTATTTAGCAATTGTTTTTTGTTGAGTAAAATTCTACGTAAAATTATATCATATAGGAGAAATAATTTTGTTGTTTACGCAATATGTTGCAATTTATTTAGGTTATAACTTGTTTTTCTTTTGAAATAAATATATGCTGATTTATAAAAAAAAACCGTATGTAATTAATTAAATCTATACCTATAATAAAACTATAACTAGGCCAATATGAACAAAAATATTTTTTGAAAATTATAATCGGGGTAGACTTTGTTAGAAGACAGAAGCCAATAATAATCCTTTTACAATTTTTGTCTGTCTGTCTCTGTTCTTCAGGATACAGTACGAAATGAAATTGCTTACGAACTTTGGTAAATTTTCTTTGCACTATATATAGCAGACAGATTAGCTAAAAATTTTAACTAGATTTCACCCTCTTATGCTTCTTTTTTACATTATCTCCAATATATATAGGTTAGTTTTTATCTATATTGAACCCGGTACGCGATGCTTCAAACGGGTTCTAGGCTTATTTTAAAAGATTTCTCACATACCATCTGGGTATATGTTTGAGTGAGTCCCTTAATTCTTTGGATTCACAATTGGGAACCGTAGGTGTGGCTGCAATCGGGTTTTAGGTTTATTAAATTTTTTCTCGTTTAAAAATACAAGTGAAACCGGTGATAACCGATTTGGTGCAAAACGAAGTTGCGCGGGTAAGCTAGTAATTTATAAAAACGTACTTATTGGAAATATGGAATAATTGATGAATACTTGATGAACATTGTTGCCGAGTATACAAGATACAAAATATCACCAGCTCGAGCGTAATGGTTCACTTTCGTTTACTACTCAATCCGCCAAAGAAGATGTAATGCCAAAGAGATTATGATATTATTGCAAAAGTTACTCTTAGCTACAGCGTTAATGATTTGCTATGTTCACGTAATTGTTTTTTTAACTCTTAGATAACATAAGTACAGAAGATTTGCCGATAACTTTGTCTATGTACTTTATACATTGGACCTCAATTTCACTCTTTATTCAATGAAGATATAGTATAAGATAATAAAGAAGCTAAACTTAGAGGAATACTGGTTCTAAGTAAAACTGCCTAGCTGTTGAAATACTTCTGTAGGTGCTTGGTGCAGATTTTCAACTTGATGCTGCTATGATTTCGTCAGGATGTCTACTTACACCGTAAAAGTCAGCTCCTTGTAGATCTCGAAGTGAAATAAAATGAATAAATCTCAATAATACTCCATTTTTGTAATTGAATTTTGAGTTACAATTAATTTTTGTTTATTGCGAAGAAAATTGTCAAAGTATTTGGGTTAGGTTTATTTGCCAGGTGGACGAACACGCATTGCCTGCAGTAAACCCTCACTACTGCGACCGGAGGTCGTGTTATTGGTGGTAGTCGTGGTAATTGTTCCTTGCTCTTCCCATTAGTTCGTTATGGAGGGCGAAGGTCTTCGCTTTTCAGACCACAAGTTGGGGCCCTGATCAGGGGTCTGCACCTGCCGGATCGGGTAGATGCATTGCAGAGGCCGTTCCTGTCCACCTGGCTAAATGGTGCAAGAAGAATACCGAGGGGTTTAGTCAATATTAGCTTTCTCACCTATGCTGCCCGGCTAGGTAGTTCTCCAAGACGATTCTCCGCGAAAAAAAGGTTAGGTTTATTTAACCTTATGGATAATTCCCATAGATCATTATAATTTTCTCCTAGTACATTTTCCTAATTAAGCTATAACCCTAACGCACGCATGCGATGCCGCGGGAACAGCTAATATCAATATAAATATTAATAACATGTCTATGAATGAAATAAATATAATACATTGATATCCAAACTAGGATCATAATGGCCTGAAACATAAACGAGGGACTTCAGATAGTTCAGTTTTTGAGTGAAATTATGATAAGGGTTTTACTACTTTTAACGAATTCTTGCAAGTAGCGATGGCAATATAATCTATAAAAATAAATAGATAGATGTATTGTACGCATATCACGCAACAACTACCAAATTAATTTCGGTCATTTTAAGTAATCTACTTCTTGCACACTTTGCCCTAGAACTAACTTGATGTATTTATTTTATGTAAAATTATTACAGTTTTAAGAAAGTAGGATTGTTGTACTAAAAATATTAGTAAATTTTTACAAGAAAAGTATATTTATGCTTTATTTTTTATAATTTTCTTTTGTATACTGTAATACGATTGAAATACATAAAACAAAGCAGATTAAACCGCAGGTGTGGTCCGGTGAAGCTGTGAAGGCCTAGTAAGGCCAATAGAGTAGTCAATTCGAAAAAAAAAAACCAACGGAGGCGAGGTATAAAAATAAACAAATATATAAAATGCAAGGAAGCCAATATTATGCCTAAAGAAAAATATGTAAACATAAAGCAAAATAATTGCATCTGCACAGTTCGTATTAAGACATAAAACTGGTTGTCTGTAATAATTTTTAGGTATTCAACGAGTATAAACTCACAGTCATTCTATAATAACTTTTAAGTCGCATTGCAAAGTTTCTCTTGAGAGTTAACAATCTTTATCTCTTTTTCTGTGGCCGCAACTTAAATATCCGATATCAATGAGTCATCTAACCCATATTCGCGGAGCAAAGGTAAACAATAGTTATACCATAAATGTGCAGTACAGTTAGTGCCGCCTTTGACCGCAGTTTGAATACAGTTTCTATATGGAGTATCAGGCCATACGGTGCGGCGACTTCGGACGATCACGAATTTACCATAACGTTAGTTTCGGGTTAGCCTGGGAAATGTAGGATACATTGGCTACACACATTCCATTAGTTGATAAAGAATTGACTTGGAATAAAATTCGTGGCCTATTGAAGATCCAGTATCCGACTTAACTTCTCTTCAAGTTTAAAGCTGTAGTTATATATCTCATTAAAATACTCCAATAAAGAAATATCCTTTTCATTAAAATAGTCAAATGCAAAGGCCTTATACGACTAACGTGCAAACATTGTAAATACTTTCACTTTTTGTAATAAAATATACACTTTTCTAGTTTTTTAAATGGCTCAATTAAATATACTTAATATCTATATTAATGTTTTAAAGTCATTTAATATAATATATAGCAGGCGGGTTGGAAATTATATTTATTTTAATATAATTCTGTAGCATTATTTTTTCACACTACTATTTTAGCGATGATAAATGAAATATGCTATAATTAAATTTAAAGAAACTATATAAGTGACGCCCAGTTCAATGGTTTTATTAGCTTCAAGACCTATCTCGTTATAGTTATATAAAATATTAGATTATGAAAAACTATAATGATGCAGATTCATTTAGTCCACATAATCAACAGCAGTAATATAAAAAAAAACAGTTATACACATAACAAATGAATTTCATATATGAAGTAGTAGCGATATACGATATGTTCTACGCTTAATAGTTTTATGAAGGCATTAGAATAATGACCACCCACGACGATGACGTATTAGCATTTCCAAACATCTATACATTTCAATTTGAATTCTTCCATTACATTGTGAGTTAAAGGTTTCACTAAACAGAACGCGTTCTTAGCGCGTTTCAAAGCGTAATTCCGTCGCGTACTAGCGGAGCGATAAAACGCCACGTTGTGTTGTACTATACAGAAGAACGTGACGCTCGTAACGCACGAGTTGGAAGTACGCGACGCTCGTGTAACTCCCGCGCTTTGATTCACTGGTTTCTTCTTAGTACAACACAAGGCGGCGTTCTATCGCTCCGCTAATACGCGACTTAAATACGCTTTGATACGCGGTAAACATACGTTCTATTTGGCGAGGCCTTACAAGAGTTCTTCTCAAAGAGTTAAGGTTTCTTTAGAATTTTTGCTTTATCGCTACTCAATAGCGTTAATAATTTAAATACTTAAGATATATAACCGATAAATTGAAGTATAATTGTATTTATATTATTAAAAAAAAAGCGATAAATGACACAATATCTATTCATCCTAATTCCTATCACATTAACTTTTCAAATATACAAAAAACTTATGTAAATAAGATATCACGTTCACTATTCATTCAAAACCATATGGGTTAAAGACTAAACTAGTTGCTTATGACTTACGACCGTTCGCTTCTCGAGTTAAGAATCCAACCCACGAAGCAATGGTATCATTCATGTTCTTGTATCCGTAGTTTTTTTTATCACAGGTTTCACATTAAAGCTTGATGCTTTGAAGATATACGATATTAAAATATAAATGGAAACCGGTTTGACAAAATGTTAAATTCTATGTCCGCATTATTTCGCAATATCTTCCTTCTACACAGTGATTTGTTTGTTGTTTTTTTTACGTTTTTTTATAGTCCACCTCATGATAAATAAATTACATTAAGGCAATGGTAAGTATTACATCAACTCGTAAACAAAGCTTTAAATGGTCTGTAGATCACTTGAAAACTAATGTATTAGATCAGGGCATCCTCCATAGAATCTTGTCTGCACCAGCAAGTGAAGAAACCAAGAGTTTATGAAAGTTTGTGATTGATTCTAAGAGGTGTTTGTAAACATGCTAAGATTAAGGTACCAAAACTACCACGGGTACAGAAAATAATTAAGTCATCGAGAAGAACCGGCAAAAAATTGGGATAATTTTTCAAATATATTTATATATTACACATTACAATCGTTTATTGTGGATGCACAGAGAGGAGTCAATTCCATACATCACCATCATTCACATATTGATGCACTCTATAATAGCCTTTTGACACTAACACCCGTTTTACATGGCGCTTAAGCATCCGACAAAGCGGTAATATACTTTGGGACTTTTTTGTAAAGCCTAACACTAGAACCTAAAAAACTGTTACTGGCTTTACAGAGACTACAAGATGAGACAATTAGTCATAGTTTGTCGTAGTTTCTAGTATTTTTTCGCCATCTGATTTTCATCGTTGACATTTAAATATATCAAGCAATCAGATAATGCGAATCAAAAAGTTAATAAACTGAAATAGAGATTAACTCCTGGGACAGTTCCAACAATAATTGGCAATTATTTCAAACATCGACTTTCAAACTGCAGGTATCGCAATTAAAAGTTATGATTGTTATTGACTTTATAAGATATTAATTTTATTTATACAAGCGTTATAAAAATTAAGGGACTGTTTGTTTGTTGTACGTTGGAAGGCACCATTCCTGGGAATATTTAATTTAATAGTATATTTGATGGCGCAGAAATGATTACAGAACGTGTTGATTAGGAAGTACATTAAGTGAGAGCTCGAGAAATATTAAAAAGCGATATAAGCAAGGTGCACAGCTTGTATAAAACTATTTTTTTATATCATAAGAGGCAAACAGGCGGGTCACCTGATGTTAAGTGATCAGCGCCATCCATAGATATTAGTAACACCAGGGGAGTCGCAAGTGCGTTGTTGGCCTTTAAATAAGTGTACGTTCGTTTCTTGAAGGTTTGCAACTCGTAATGGTTTGGGATCACCGCCGCTGGGAGTCGATTCTACAGGGTCAAAGTACGAGGCAGAAATGACCTTGATAACCTATTGTACGATAGTAGAATGCAGCGGCAGGTATCAGTCCAAACAATTATTCTATACTCATATGTATATAGCAAATATTTACGGTGCTTAGTAAAATTTAGAAAAACTCAAAACCGGCCTATTATAATTTTAACTAACTATAATCTAAACGCAATGTGAGTTTATTTATTACATTTTCACGCATTATCTATTCATTGAATAATCATAAAATACACTTCAACAGGGGTACATAAAAGGTAATAGGGTAACATTTATCTAGAAAAAAGTATTGTTCCTGATAGGTAAACTTACACAAACGCTAGCAAAACTGCGGGCATAAGCTATTGATGTATAATTTGTATTAATCTGCCAAAAGCGAAAGATGTTTATCAAGCACTAGCTTCTGCCCGCGACTTCTTTCGCGTGGAATAGTTACTTTGGGCTAATGCTAACACGCATTGGAAGCTCTCAAGAGGAAAAAAAATCCGATTTTGAAACATTCTTCATTGGTCTTAGGGTGATGGTATATAGCCTATAACCAACCTCAATAAATGAGCTATATAACACTGAAATAATTTTTCAAATCGGGCCAGTAGTTCCTGAGATTACCTCCTACAAAGTCACAAATTCACGTCACAAACTTTACCTCTTTATAATATTAGTATAGATAAAGATATCTGGTCCTTTATGCTATGCTATGCTATGTCTAGGCGATTGGAATACAGTACGTTAATAATTAAAAATAAATAAGCAAAAAAAATGTATAATAAAATATACATTAACAATTAAATACTACCCATCCCAGTGGTCTGTTAGCGTAATGATAGTGATTATAAATAGATATTTCACAAGATGTTTGGTAAAGATTCTCAGCATAATTATTACTTGCATATGTATTATCTCATTAGGTCATCGCCGCTTTAAATGGTGGAAATTTTAAATACGTTGAACGGCTTCGACCAATTTTTGTAATAGTTTAATTAACTTGTTTATTTCACAATTATCATAGTTAAGTGTATAAAACTCGTTTCAAATCACCTATATAATTATTATAAAGAAGCAGAGTTTGTATGTGTATAGACAGAAGAAACAGATAATCTCTCTGAGTAACTTTACCTTTAACTAGCCGACCCACGCAGCTTCATCTGTGCCAAATCGGTTATTATCGGTTCCAACTGTAGTTCCAAAGACAAAAAATCTATACTAATATTATAAAGAGGTAGAGTTTGTGAGTTTGTAACGTTGTGAGTTGTGAGGTTGTAGGGGGTAATCAATCTCAGGAACTACTGGTCCGATGTAAATAATTCATTCAGTATTATATAGCTCATTCATCGAGAATGTTATAGGCTATATATCATCACGCTAAGACCAATATGAGCGGAGCACAGATAAAAAATGTTTCAAAATCGGGATTTTTTTTTCTTTTAAGAACTGCTGCGTGATAGTGTATTCCACGCAAACGAAGTCGCGGTCAGAGGTTAGTCTTAAATAAGCCTTGAACCCGATTACAGCAAACCTATTCTGTATTATTATTGGCGAGAAATGCGTTCCCAGTAACCCCTTGTCTCCGCGCCCATCTACTATTCTCGCACGGCCAGCGACAGCGACAAGGCAATAATTTTACCAAACTTAATATACCGACCTTATATCGCTGTCTAACTTCATCAATTAACATGCCACAAAAGGTAAACTTTATTTCCATGGAATTTTACATTCACTGATAATCTAAGAGTTTTGATTATAAATCCTCATTATTATTATAAATTAACAACAAGCCCTGGCTTTGTATGTATGAATTAACGAAGGAAAGAGGCTAAATATACCCTTTACATTGCGATCATGTAATAAAATAAAGTAGGAATTGAACGTCAATCTATCAACACTTTTGAAAATCTGCTTATTTGTCATTTGTCTCACGCATCAATCTCTTTTAAAACTAAATTTATCAATTTCCATTAATCAAACATTCCTTCATATAAATCTTGTCCTGACATTTACATAAAATAACAAAAAGAATTATCTAAATGGGTGTAGCCGTTCTGAAACAATGCACGTATATACATTCAGCAAATTATTTTTATTTATATAAATATAATCATATAATTGCTCCTACGTCATGGATAAAAAAAACGAAGTAGTAATTATTTTAAATGCTGTTGATTATCTGTAATTATGATAATGGTCGTCCGGAATTATCGCAAAAATTGAACAAACAACCGTTATATAGCAACCAATAAGTACGAAGGGGATAGCAGTTCATGTTGCTGTCACTCAAAATCACGATTTCGTCAAATTACAATACAAAACAGCAAATTACCCAACAGTGGGATAATTGACAACGATTGCTACAAAATAACACGACAGCATAACTCATTATTGATGTTTAGAAGTTATTGTCATATATAGCTTTCAAATACAGTTGTTCGCGTTGAGATGTTGCGAGATAAATTGCTCAAAAGAGCGACTCGTTCACTGAAGTAGGATTATAAAAAACAGATTGAAAACCAGATCATACTCACCCTATTAATGAATGAAAATTAGCGCGATAAGAGATCAACTAATATTGGTCGACAATGGTTTACATTACGCCACGCTAAAATGTTTTACGATTCCCAGCAACTTTAATTAGTTTTATTGTAAAAAAAAATGATATCGTTTACATTTTAACGAGTACTATGCGTTTTATCTAATTAAAACTGAATACATGTATGTATTAATGGTGATATTTGGGAGGTTTGACCCCCCCATATGGGATGAAATAAATACTTCTTTATTTAAAGAAATTTCTATTTACCATGAGATTTGTGTAGATGGCTAAAAGTAAGTTTTAATATGCACATACAGATGAAGTGTCAGTTGTTTGTACGGGCTAATAACTTAAAACCGATTTTAACGATATTTTTACTAGTAAATAGAGATATTTTTAGTATATCGTCCGTGTTACATTATCGCTAAGCTCTTTCATGATGGTTAAACAGTAATTTGAGATTAATAGAGATAAGTTCAAGTGATGACATGGATCAAACGTCGTTTTTTTTCATGTGAACATAAAGTACAGTGTATATAAGTGTCTATAACCCAACATTTTATAGACTTGCCATTTTATGACATTATTAAAAGATGGCGTTAAATGGAACAAAGTAAAACCAATATCACAAACCTTAGGCAGATCAAACAAAGTCAAGTAACTTTGACGTTATTGTAAAGATATTAAAGGGCAGAAAAGAAGTCGCGGGTGTCAGCTAGTAATTAAATAAACAAAGGTTGTCAGGTTATATGTCCTTGTTAAAATTTGAAAGAAATTAAAAGATTTGTAAGACCGTTAGTTTTTAATTTGGGCCCTAAAAATACTGAATACGTACCAACGGGTTAACGAACTTTTAATAAATAGAAGCCTGAGTAAAACAATGTTCGAGAGATAAAACTATAACCAGTCTGATTATTTAAAAAGAAACTTTGATAGCGTTCACGCTGTTTCACTATCTTTAATTCTTCACTTTTGTTTTTATTTGAACGTGTCTTTAGACATTCATTGTTACACAAGTTAGTACTCGCATATGGCCACCTATATCGTGGTAGGGTGGAATGTTAGGATGTGTGTAATAAATTCCCCTTGATAAACGACGTAGTTGATAACATTTCTTTCCTCTTAAAAATTGTCCAAAACAAAGTTGATTGTCCAGATCTCCTCTCAAAAATTTCTTTAAGGACTTTGTCTACTGTTCTTCGTCACAGCTCGCTAATATATGTGCCTCATTTAAGTACCAACTTTAGAAAGAATAGTCATATTTTACGAACAAGTTGTAATTATAACAAAACTTAGTAAAGAATCTTATCTAGATATTTTTAATACATCAATTAATGCAGCAAATGAAATTATCAAATCATTCTTTGATACATTTGCCTAATATGTATCATTTCTCTGTGTATGTGTGTGTGTTTTTTTATTTTATTATTCTTCATTTTGCACTTAATATCCTCCTGTTACTATTTAATTGTCTACAAATAAATATTGTAGTTCGGTGAAGCTGTTGAGACCTTACTAGGTCAAGTTCGAGAGAAAAACAAAGTGTATATCTTTAATTACATTTACGTTGATTATTGTATTTTTAATTGTGTATTAAAACCTGTTGATATTAACTCAAATGAATAAAAAAAGTGGTTCGCAACAATCATGCGCATTGTTATAACCAGTCACAATGACTCTGTTCTAGTGCCTCGTGTCGTAATCAGATATTTAAAATTGTCTCTGAAAGATTATTTTCTATCATTGTTGAACTCTTGAATTTAGAAGCGATCATGATTAAATCGAGACTGTGTTCAAACACAGTATCGATGGACGTAGGTTTCAATCCTTACAACTATGGCGGAGCTACCGGTGAAGGAAACAAACACGATAAAACCATAGTATGGTGGTAGGGTTTTTTCTAAGTCCGCATGGTTAGCTACGACCTTCAAGTTGAAAATCTTTTGCCAAGCAACTGTTGGTGTGTTTCATCAACAATACTTGAGAACCAGTCCCCTCTAGGTTTAGCCTGTTTATCATCTCAGTCCATATCGACATTTAGCATCAAAGCAGATAATGGTAGAGCATAGAGAGAAACATTGTAGGTCTGATAGACAAGAGTGAAGATTCTCACTTGATGTCTATCATTCATCATCATCACTGTTCGAAAGTATTGCTTTGATCAACATTAGTACAAGTGCATTGCCAGTTTAAGCTGCACAGGCCCATGTGGTGGAGGCACATTGTGCCGATGCGACTTCCACAGTTAGTCAGGCACCATGCGGTTTTAGTCTGTGCGAATCGGACATAACCCATCCTGAGCTGCCCGACGGGATGAGTATCTGTTAGGGATCTCCCCATGTAAAAAAAAGTAAAAGTGCATTACAACTTTTAAAAATAAATATAAAAAAATACAATGACAGAGATTTTAACTTGTAATTTACCGAATAGGTATTGTAAGTAGAATTTATGACATAATGCTTTCATCTAAAAATAGAAAATCAAATAAATATAAACCGTAAAAAAAGGCCTGCTAATGTATCATTAGCAGAACATAGAATTCTGGTAGAGTTTTGTCAAAGCCCTCCAGGCTAGTTACTACCCTCAACTTGAAAAATCTCAAAGCATTTATAGGTGTTCTGCCAGCAGAACACAAAAGTCAGCACCTCTAAATTTATCGTGTTTACCATTTTAAATGCTAAAATCTACAGTTTATAAAAAAATAAAAAATACTTAATAACCTCTACTGTTTACCTGACGACTGATGACACCGCAATGAATGTTTAGTAGGGTTGTTTTAAACATGACACCTTTAACACGTCATTGTTTTGTGTTTCAGTTATGTAAATGGTTTGTTTTTGTTGTATCCATAGTTCGTAAGTCAACGAACTCGCGTTACAACAATTTAAGTAACATTGCTATTATTATATCCCAAAATTAATATGTTAATTGTGACGATTGAAAGTTATTATTTTATATTGTCCTTTGTACAGTATTTTAGTTTTCGTTCAAGTAATGATTTGGTTAATGTATTTTATACTATCTTTTGCTAGCGAAATGCTCGCGTTAGCGTAGATTTAACCTATCCCTTGATAACAGTACTTTTTTGTAAATAAAAAATACTCTGTCCTTTGCTGTATACATGACAAAGTATATTATGAAAAAAAATCATAATGAAAATGTAACAAACAATGTGTGTTACATTGGCATTTTCTTCACTATTTTTTTTTTCTCGATTTGACTACGCTATTGACCTAGCAAGGTCTTATCAGCTTCACCGGACTACTAAGGCGTGCGCTTAGGATACTCGGCCGATTTTAAATAACAGCTCAAGGGTGCACTGCACAACTCGGCTTGGGCTGTTGCCTGATACGTGCAATGTGCCACCTATCTGAGCTAACCTAAGTATTCAAACATATATGAGTTGTTGGAACATATATGTATACCAAGCATACATACCTCAACAACTTCATATATATTTCGTATCGGATAATTTTCTAAACTATTTCAGTTCGATAAAGGAAAAAAAAAACCTTCCACTCTCATGTATAAGCATGTATGCATACGTGTGTGGAGGTGATATGTGTAATATTGTCGCAGTGACGTAAGATTTTATGTCTGCAGCGTACTCAAAGGCCCCACGCCGAGGGAACGGACCTAGTAGTTCTTCACTATATTTTCTTTCACCTTCCAAACAATTTAAATTACTAAATGTATACGCAACTCCAGAAAATACGGAATACAAACCTGCGTACATTGAATGGATATTCTACCGATCCAAGAACTCCACAGCCACGTTCTATAAATATAGATATTAAAAATAATTACACGTTTTATTCACAGGTCTATTGGGTGTTGTAAGGGGAATTATAAGCGATACAATATTCATGTTACGTAAGTATAGTTATCAGTCAAGCTCCGAGTCACTAAGGAATGCGACCCGCTGATAACGTATGCATCTGCTTCACCTCATATACTTACCTCCAAGTTAAAAAGCTACATTCGTTACATTGTCAATCGCCTATCCGTATATAATATACAACATGTACCCGCGGTTTTCCTCGCATAATTCACAAAATTATTGTTCCTCTAAACTTTTTAAATATGACGCTATTGCTTTCACGATAAAACAAAATTCTCAATCCTATATTGTGTTATATCAAATTAGTTATTTGTTATAAATATTCCACATTCACCTTGAATTGTATAAAAGTTGATGAGCTTTGGCTTTGTAGTAAAATGGACAGGATAAATCATCACTGCAGTTCACATACGGTGGAAGCGAAATTGTCAAATGTGATAAAATACTCATATAAAGGATATACGTCATTAATTCACTACGTTGGAAATGACGTCTTTTCTCAAATCTTCATAATCACAGAGGCACCCCCAAACACATATATCAAGACACCTACAACGCTTCAACTACAGTATGTATTAGGTAATGCAGCAGACAACGGGGAGACTGCGAATAGAAAAAACACTGGATAATGCACACTGGTTCGTTTTCGCGCACCCAAATTTATTTTGATGTATGTTTGTCTCTTTCCGTTTCATCATATATCAGATCACAAAGGGGCTCTAGAAGTTTTCACTGAAATAAACAGTATTCGTATATTAAATATGTCAACTTTAATGATGATTCAGATAACAACAATCATTTTGTATATTGTATACTTTAAAAGATTATCATAAATTGGACGTGTCGAATATATATATATATATACAGAAAGTACTTGTCCGATAAAGCTTTACGAGAATTATTCTTATACATAAAAAATAACGTTATATTTTAACTTAATTAAAAGTTGGTTAATGATCATAATTATGATTACCAATTATATTGATAATACTAAGAAGAGCACACAACTTCGTCTTTCTAAAAAATTGTTTAGTCCCTTCGTGCGTACTATATTTTTATTTGAATTATTTACAGGATACAATGAGTTTTACATTTGTAACTAAGCCTAATATATACTATAAACCAGTGTTTCCCAAGTTTTTTTAGGCTATACTATTTCTAAAATTTGTATGCCGCCCCCATACATAATTTTTAACCTTTTAAAATTGTTTTGTTCCCTTAGGAAATATAAATGATAAGTTTAAGGAAGAAATCACTATGAACTTGTTGTCAATAATTATCAAAACTTCGTAAGTAAAATTTCAAAACATATAATGAAAAACTTAGTTGACTTGACGACTCTAATTACCCAGTTGATATTTTGGTAACGTCAAACGAAATTATACCTAATAATTATTTTCGATTTTTTTAAGAATGTGCCTGTTTTTATTTGTCATCGATATCTATCATTTAAATAACCCAAAACGAAAGGGTTAAACCGTGTTGAATACATTTTTAAATTGCCCCCCTTAACTATAAAATTACCCCCTGCGGGGCGTGGGCCCTACGTTGGGAAACACTGCTATAAACCCTTTTCGAGTTCAAATAATCTCCGTTAAATTTTATCATTGTACCTTAACTCTTATCAAAACACGTAATTATATTTAGCCCAGAAAATAATACCCTAGAAGTCTTCTACTTGTAAATTTTTCCTCAAAATTAGGTCAGCCGTGTGAAAATTCCAGACAAACAATAAGCATGCAAATTTTATTCATATGTGTACAAATTACATCTCTAAATTAAGTGTTTTATAGAAGAAGATTTTTTAAAGTGATCTAAAAGACTTAAGTACTTAGTACCAAACACTACATTGTGAGACACTTTATAAAGCATACCATCAGATCATATAAACCAGCATAAACGACCACGGATAAGATATATAGTCTCATTATGCATTGTGCATAGAACACACACCGTTATCCTTGCAGCCACTGAAATTTAGGCAGATCGTTAACAATCAATCAGTTAGCAGCATTGCACATTACTCGGTCTTAGACCTCGATCATAACATAAGAAATTGTAATATTCTATAGCAGTACAGGCAATTACTTTAATTATATATAGCGGAAACCGACTGACAGAACAAGGAAGCGATGACATCATAGACTCGCCGCTTCAGTTCAGAATGACGCGTCGAATGATCGTTTAGTAATCGGCTTTTTGACGCTCAATTAAACAATTCTCTTTGTTTTGTGGTATAAAGTACAATTTATAGCAATTCGATACATTATTAATTACGATCACTTTTAATTCTGATTTAATTGATTTTTACAATTGTACAAACAAATAAAATATATTTGCGGTGAAGGGACTTCTGTACCGAACGAAGTTCAGTTTTAATAGAGCAATTAATGGATATTTTTAGCAGTTTTGAGTTTGTACACTGATAGAGAATAAAGTAAAGAATCATATTACAATTTTTCATTGATTGCTTGGTAATGGACTAATGTTTGGTAACATAATTAGTTTCTACAATAAACGGTTATGTTCGTCTCCCTGACAGTTAAACTGCACAGGCTGTATGTGGTGGAACGGTATTCTGCCGATGCGACTGTCACAGTTCGTCAGGATGGGTTCAACACCCACTTCCCCTTGAGGGGTCAACCATGTTGACCCCTTAGACCGCAGTCGCACCCTTTAGGGAGAAAAGGGCAATACCTGTCGTAGGACCAGACAAGGCAGTTCCAAAAGGTGTATGAAGGTACCATGAGGTTTAGTCCGTACAAATCAGACATAACCCATCCTCGGCTAGCTCGGCGGGATAGATATACGTTAAGAATCTCCCCATGAAAAATAAAAAGGTTCTACAATAAGGTCCTAAAGCAAATCAAGCAGTTCAAACGCCATGTTAAATAGATTTTACTTTCATAAGTTTATTTTTAAAGGATGCACTATTACGTGAACAATTTTAGTGAAGGGACATTCTTTTTTCGACTCCTAGTTAAATACGATATTGTATAGTAGTACTAAAACTAAAAACAGTTAAACCAGATCGAGTTCCTTGCCGATCCTTCATAATGACTCTTTTTTATTTTCCGAACCGCATTCTCAAGGCCTATTTTTTATACCGTATCGTTTAATCACAACCTCATCTGGCGTTAATTGACGATGTTGTATCAGATGGTAGACATTCCAGAGTTAGAGAAACCTGGCTTTCGAGTGCTACTACCAGAATTCACCTATAGGGGCTTTCATCACGAGGTTTTTCTTTACCGACAGCTCCGACTCATTCGCAAGGTTTCGGACTTAGGTCTATCGACACAGTGTTAGAACATGCATAGAATTTTCGTTTTTTAAAACGGTCCGTTAAAGTTATTTAAAATCAGGTGGCTTTAATATAAATATACTAAGACAAAAGATAACCTTCATAGATGTAAATATTTTATTAAATTACAGACTTCATAATAATTTCATAGATATAATCCAGATATACTGCATTAATCAGACGAGGTTAAATATTTATCATTACACATACAAATATCTCGATGTATACAAACGCTTAAAATGTACATTACACCTGAATTTAAGCCGCAACTCTGCCAAAGTGTTTCGGCCTTGTTTCAAGGTTGTACAGATTAAGTTATTACTGGTAACTACTCATGGATGTTTCAAATGAGAGATGAATTATATAGTCACTGATAAATGATAATACACTGGCATGGGTTTATGGGAAGGTCGAGAAATTAGATTGAGATCAGGGTTACTTCAGACACTGAAATTAAGAGAGAACGAATATTTTTGATGTTATTAGAAGTTAGTTTTTAATCGCATTTGACATTTGTTGAAGATTTTGATAAAGATGGAACTAAACAGCATCGTACCCTAAAACCTAGCAAAATGGTGAAACCTGTAGGGTTGTGTAGAACCTTCATTATGCGCATACTGGCGTTGTGGAATAGGTTAGCCAGTACCGTGTTTCCCGGGAGTTGGACATGGGGTTTTTCAAAATGGAATTGAAACATGCTCTTCAAGGTCAGCAACACGACAGTGATGCCGCTGATGTTGCAGATGTCCATAGGCGATGGTAACTATTTACCATGAGATGATCCGTCTCCTGTTTGCTGTATTTTGCCATGAATTAAAAAACATTATATGTTACAAACATATATGTCTCAAGCACAATTGAAGGAACTACGTGAAGGGCTTCTGGAATATTTAAGAATATTTTTTTTTTATTTTATGGTACGAAATAACGAACAGGCAGCATACATGATATTACGTGGTCACTGCAACCTATAGCTCTTTTAGCTCACAGCTAAAACTAAGCTTTAGTGTGACCCCACTTAGAGAATATGGCCGTGATTTAAAAATTAAGAACCATGTAAATCAGTAAAAAAAAAATGTTGCAAGTGTTTTAAAATAAGTAATAAAATATACTTCAATCATTTTTATAAATGTCTGTCTGTCCGTCTATTTCTTTGAACATACTTCACTGCCAAAGAACTGCGGTCACGATAAAACCTTACCAAGAAAATCAAAGCATATCTCGAGTAGCATTTAGTTTTGATTACAATAAAATCGATACACTCTATCAAAAGTACTTTTAATAAAGACGCAACTTAAGTACTAGAGAAAAGTAGATAAGTAAATGGACTTAATATATTCAGATTTCATTAGTTCCTGTATTTTACATCAGGTTAGTCTGATATATATTGCGAGCGTAATTTATTAGCAATGTATAGAGTCGGTAGCGGCACTTGTTCGTACTAGGAGCGAACTAACATTTTTCGTATCGTCTAATACGGTGGCCGGTCGGCTTTGTTTAGGCGGCCTCGGTGCACTCGCTTTGTGGATTCCAGTCTAAAGCCAGTCTTGAAATATGGTCGGAATTTATACGCAATGCGCAATTGATATAACTACACAGGGGAATTTGTTAACTTTACTCAGTTTTGTAGCTTATCTTTGTACATTATCGTATCGATAAACGGTTTGAATTTTGCTACAAATATTATAATGAGGTGAAGTTTGTGACGTTGTGAATTTGTGACGCTGTAGGGGGTAATCTCAGGAACTACAGGTCCGATTTGAAGAAATCTTTCAATGTTATATATCTCATTTATCGAGGATGGTTATAGATTATATATCATCTCGCTAAGACCAATAGGAGCGGAGCACTAATGAAGAATATTTAAAAATCAGAGTTTGTTCCTCTTATGAGCTTCCGTTGCGTGTTAGCGTTAGCCCAAAGTAACTATTCCACGGGAACGAAGTAGCGGGCAGAGGCTAGTAATAAATAAAACTAAAGTGTATGTTTTGTTTGCTCGAGTCTTTTTTGCATACATTTAGTATTTAAGTCCCATAAAGAAGATTAATCTAATGGTACATTATATGTTCAAAAACCTTCTAAATTTTTAGGTTACACGGATTAATGTAAATTTAGAAATAAATATTCATACATACATTGAAAAAAAAATACTCTCCTTCAGCGCAGTGAGGAAAAATTGACTCATGGAGCATTAAATACAATTATCTCACACGTAATGAAAAGCCGATAAATATTCATTTTTAGCGAACATTTTTAACAAGCTTCTAGTGCACACGTTAACGAATAGCTTCGGACGACTAGACGAACAAAATTTATTACAGTTTTTTTAAATACTATCTTTTTTTTAAAGCAGTTTTTATATCCGCTAAATATTATAAATTAGAAAGTATGTAAAGTTAGATATTACTTTTTCAAGCAAAAAAAAAATTGAACGGATTTTGATGAAATTATCTGTAATTTAATAGAAGCGGTCGGATGCGCAGGATATATTAAGGTGCACAAGTGTACGTGCAAAATACAGGTGCACATACTCATCCTTGCTCTTCTGAACTCAGTGCAACGGCGACCGTTACGATCAGAGAAGGACTCGGACGGATGGTACAGTATCCCGGTGAGAAAATACAAGGGGTCAGTACTATCTCACACTCCCTTAATCGCCCTTTATGATACCCACGGGAAAATATGGTTGTGGTGCTATTCTACTCTGCCGGCACCACACAGCAGCACACTGTAATTTAGCTTATATAGGTATAACTAACGGGCACTGCGGACGTTGTCTCACCCTGATAATTAAAAAAAACTTGACAAATTATATGCTTAAAACTTCTTCATGGGACTCTTTATCTGCTGGTGAAAACCGCATGAAAATCCATTCAGTAGTTTTGAATTTGATCAGACAGACAGACGTGGCAAAGGACTTTGATTTACAATACGTATTAGTAATAAACACATAGGATATCCTATACACCTAAATAATATTATATTGTAATGCGAATGTGAGTTTCTATGTTACGCTTTCACGCCTAAACTACTATTTTCCGATAATAAATATATGGAGGAGTTGTTGAGGCGTATATGCTTGGTACACATATACATATATGAATAGTTAGAGCTAGGTTAGCTTAGATAGGTCGCGACTTTGCATGCAACAGGCAACAGCCAAGCCGAGGTGTGCCGTGCACCCTTGAGCTCGTTGCCAAAATAAAATCGGCTGAGTGCCTTAAGCGCTCGCCTTAGTAGTCCGGTGAAGCTGTTAAGACCTTGTTAGGTCAATAGCGTAGTCAGTACGAGAAAAAATAAGCCTAAACTACCCAACCTGATCTTTATATCAATTTTGCTTACAAAAAAGTACTGTTCTTGAGAGATAAGTCTATATTAAGGACACGCTAAGTCGGAAGCAATAGTTAGTGATTTATAAAGATACAAATGCTTACAATTCTGCCAGCAATTGCTAGTCTTATGTATTTTAAAAGTTAGGTTCAGTTTATAAATAATTATTTAGCCCGGTGGAACATCCTTTCGATATCCGTCAGTTCGGACCAACGAATTTTTCTAAATTATCTTATGTTTACCAAACTAAAATTGTAATGGCAGTAATAATCTGCAAGATTGGTTGCCAACTTGCCAAAAAAAACACAATTAATTCAGTTGGACACGTCTCATCAAAAATAAAGCCATACGACAACAATCTCGCTGGCACTGACCAGCAGCATTTATATAGAATTTGCATTTCGTCCCAACCTTCGGCATTCCGATACAAGTTTATTAACTTTTTAAACACATGTACACAATCTATGGTACTGTCTGTTTACTATTCATAATGGGTCTGTGTGCCATACGCATGTTCACATAACTATTTATACATACATACCTACTTAAATACTTACTGAGAATGACATCACCGTGTCAGAAGATCAGCGGTTTTGAAACATTAAGGATATCTCATGATTCTATTTTTAAACGAATTAAATTCGTCATAGAAACAAACATAAAGATGAATCAATTATTGTGGGAATATCTACTGCTATATTTAGCAAAGAAGGAATTTCTTTGTAAATGCACGATATTTTTTTTTTATGTTATAAAAAGCAAACGAGCATGTGGGTCACCCTGTCTTAAGTGATAACCACCGTCCATAGACACTTGCAACACCAAGGTCGTAAGTGCGTTGCCAGCCTTTGTGTTGGTGATGGGGAAGGGGGCGGGATGAGAGAGAAATGAGGGAGAGGGAAGAGATGGGCCTACGACGCTCTCACTGATCAAACGAAACGCAACAATGCAAGCACTGTTACTTCACGTCGGTTTTCTGTGTGGGGGTGGTACTACCCCGAGCGAGCCGACCCATTCCTGTTGACACCAATAATAGCTTCAGCGTGGCTCTACCCCCTACAAAAAGTGAAAGTTTGTTTGCTTGTTTGTTATGTTTACATGCTCCAATCATAAAGTTTTGCCTAAACATTGTCTTAACTACATTTTAAGTGAAAAGGATGTATTGGTTCGAGGGAGAGATCAGATGAAATGCAACGCGAGCGAAGCCGTGGGTAAAAGTTTGGGGGTAAATGTCGCTTCCGCACACCAGATTAGGCCCCCCTTGACAGGGGTTCAAGCCTAAGTCCCTTCCATCGGCGTGGAGCCCTTGAGTACGTTGCTCGCGCGATGCAGTGACACAAATCTTACATCACTGCAACAACATTACACATATCACGCACACATGAAAGTGGAATGGTTTTATTTTCTTCTCTTATCGAACTGACTTGATACATATAAGATTGAGGTAAGTATGCTTGGTACACATATATCTTTCAGTAACTCGTATAAGTATGAAGCTTAGTTCTCAGTTAGGTCGCGAATTGCATGAATCAGGCCACAGCCAAAACCGAGGTGTGCCGTGCACCCTTGAGCTATTTGTCAAAATAAAATCGGCTGAGTGCCATAACCTCTCGCCTTACTAGTCCGGTGAAGCTGTCAAGTCCTTGCTAGGTCAATAGCATAGTCAGTTTAATTATATATTTCTACCGCCTTATGGTTAAAGAGACTCATCTAAATAGAACACAAATCCGACAAAACACAAAAAGTTAAAAATCCTTAACCTGTAGTAATAATCATAATAAAATAACAGTGATTTTTTTATATCATAGGAGGCAAACGAATCGATGGGTCACCTGGTGTTAAGTGATCACCACCGTCCATAGACACTTGCAACACCAGGTTGGCGCAAGTACGTTGTCAGCCTACGTTGGGAGAGGGAGGGGAGGAGGAAGGGAAGAGGAGAGGGGGAAAGTGAGGTGAGGTGGGCCTCCGGTTGTCTCACTGACCGAACGAAACGCAACAATGAAAGCACTGTTACTTCACGTCGTTTCCTATGAGATTGTGGTACTACACCGTATGAGCCGACCAATTCATACTGAAGCCAAAAATAGCTTTAGCGTGGCTGTACTCTGGCCCCATATAATGAATTCGTCGTGATCGTCGATCGTTAGGTTTTTAAAACACATAAGAGATACAGCTAATGAGATTTTCATGTATGTACTCGGTACAAGGATTACTTTTTCTTAATTCTGTTACCACTCAATAAATGAATTATCTCATTATAAGATATTTAATTAAAACATATCGGTCTACAACGGACTAGGTCAAGGTAATATTCACTGTATCTGAATAACCTTGTCTGTTCATTTACATTCAATAATAAATCGTTAAATTAAAAAATAATTAGCTTTCAATAAAACAAAATTAAGAACTGGATTTTATAAACGTACATAAAAGCAAGCTCATTATTGTTGACTATACATACGCCCGCGGCTTTGTTCGCGTGAACTATAGAATTATTGTGAAGATGCCTTTAATCATAAAAGTTTTTATAGAATTATGTTTAACGTTATATTGAAACTAACTAATACCCACGAATTCGTCTGCTATTTTTAATATTCTTACAATATATTTAATGTACAAAGGAATAAACATAATTGTCCGTTTACTTTCTCCCTCCTGTGTACGCGCATCAAACCGCTTGCCTCAAATCACAACTTCGTCCAACGGAAACATCGTAGTTTCTCAAAAATTTAATAATTTTGTATTAATGAAGGCATTTTTTTTAGGTCAGTGTCTATGAAGAATAACTAAAAATTCTATTCAGCAGTTTATTCGTGATGCGCACTGATCGCCAAACCTCTATTTATTTATATAGATATTTATTGAAGACCCTTTTACGTCACAAAATATTTATTACCTGAAGAATGAGGTCAAATTGGATGCTGTAAAGGAGTATAATACTTCATTATGGTAATGAAATTATTTAATGTTTTGCATGTGTAGCGGTATTTGGCTCGTGTTTGAAAGCGATTTATAATCAAAAAATGTCTAACGAAATATATATTGTTTTATATCATATAGGAGGCAAACAAACATGCGGGTCACCTGTTGTTAAGCGATCACCGCCGTCCATAGACACTAGCAACCCCAGAGGAGTCACAAGTGCGTTGTCAGCCTGTGTTTGGAGGAACGGAGAGAAAGGGTGAGGGGAAGGGGGAGAGGGGAAGGGAGAGAGGGGAGGGGAGATGGGTCTCCGGCACTCTCACTGACCGAATGAAACGCAACTATGCAAGCGCTGTTACTTTACGTCGGTTGTCGGTTTCGGGCTGGTGCTACCCCAGACGAGCCGACCCATTCATGCTGAAATCAGTAATAACTTCAGTGTGGCTCTACCACTACAAAATTAAATAATGTTTAATGTCTGTTGATTTTGATAAAACAATAAAGTATAACGTACCTGGTGGAAATTGTTGTAAAAATATAAATATTTAGCGGTAGGAGTTGGAAACGGAACTTACCGGGTCGTTGGCTGGTTCTCTGCTTCCACCACAAATTACAACACTATTTGTAGCGATTAATACTGTCCCGGTAGTTCTTACACTGATTAAAATGAAAATCACTGGATATGATAATCTGTGCGTAATATTGCGTGCGATAGCGTGTGTTCTCGCGGAAGCGGTTTAGAGTAGAGTGGCGCGAGCGGCTTATTTATTGTTCCGTTCCTTTTTGAAGAGGAAGGGGTTGAAATAGAATACATAGATAAAATAGCGTGCGAAAGTATAGATAAAATATGCGGAAGCGGGAAGAGGAAATAATATATACTAGAAATAATAGATGGCGTTACCAGTACCTACTGTTATTTATTTTATTATCTATATAATTTGTATTACCTCATGACTTGTAACATCCTAAATTACATACTAAAAACTGATAAGAAAGTATACCTATGATTTTAAAAAATAAAACTGACGTAAAATAAACATAATTTATTCAGCTTAAGCCCTAAGGAGGCACTTATGAACGTCAAAACTACCACGAGTTCGGAAAACAATCCAGTCATCGAGAAGAACCGGCAAAAAACTCCAATTGGTTTCTCTTTTCAATAGTTTCTAGTGGACTAATCTTATAAATGTGAATACGAGTTTGTTTGTTTACTTGTTTGTTACGCATTCGCGTTTAAATTACTCAACTGATCATTATGAGATTGTGCGTACACGTTGTAAGGGGTACAAAAGAGTACATAGAGTACAATTCATCCTGACAAAAGTACTGTCCTCGAGGGATAGACGATATATTTTTTATATGATAGGAGGTAAACGAACAGGCGGGTCACCTGATGGTAAATGATCACCGCCGTCCATAGACGCAAGCAGCACTAGGGGAGCTGCAAGTGTGTTGCAAGCCTGTGTTTAATGGGGATGGGGGATGGCGGAGGGTGGAGGGAGTTGGTTCTACGGCGTTCTCACTGACTGAATGAAACATGCAAGCACAATTACTTCACGTCGGTGTTTTTATAAGAGGGTGGTACTACCCTGGACGAGCCGACCCATTCATGCTGAAACCAGTAATGGCTCCAGCGTGGCACCACCTATATACCTTATTAAGGCGAGTGAAGCTACAGGCAAAATCATGTAATCATGTAATACGGTCCAGCGGTTTTCGAATTAAAAGATCACTGCAGACTGAGTAGCGTGTTTTTTTTTATATAAGAGTTATTATTTTATGGCAATTGTTTTATTTGATTATAGCTTCACAGTCACCCGCGACTTCATCCACATAGAACCTAATATAAAAAACAGTTATTACTAATATCATCTGAATGTATTAGGTCCATTTACTTATCAACTTTTCTCTCGTACTTAAGTCGCATCATCATTAAAATTAAAATAACTTTTGATAGAGTGAATTGATTTTAATGAAGCCAAGACCAAATGTTACCCAAGGATATGCTTTTTCTTGGTAAGGTTTATCGTGAACGTATTAGTGATGTGTGTCCAAACAAACAGAAATATATACATATCTAAAAATAATTGAAATGTATTTTTTTTAACTTTATTTTTGACAATCAATCTTTTAGATTATTACTGCCATAGTCGCGTAGTCAATAATATTACAAACGTCGTGCGATCACTTCAATATTGCATCGTGTGAGTCAATATTCTTAAAGATGGTGGCTCCCTTATTAGAACCTTCCACGGAGTTTTTGTGGCATCTCAGAATTTCCTGCTCCATAGTATTCTTTTCCATTTACTTCACACTTATGCACAATAAACTAATTATATAAAACACAACCAAATTTATAAAATATAGAGTTCAAATAACACAAGATTATAAGTAAAATATAAAATCAGCTACATGACAGACTAAAATCCCGCAAAAAACTTCCGAAACGTATTTTATTACGTATTCCTAGACACCCACTATTTTTTTCAACAAAAATCTAAAAGAACAGACTTGTTAGACTTGAATTCTTATTATTTGTATAGTTTTTTTTTATTTATACGATTATTGTAATATGTAAAGTCATCATCGCGTATTTAATACAGTACTATCCGTTTAATATAACACCAGGAAAACATTAATATCAACTGATATTCACCTTTATTTTTCACCGAGACCGGTCGGTCTTATTCAATTTAAACTCTCTCGTTTCGAACATAAAGTTAATTATTACCTAAACTAAACGCAATATTAAGACCGCATTTATAAGGTAGTCTAGCCATTATCATTATGATCTCTTAAGCTCCGAGATGTTCTAAGTTGTGTTTAGTTTAAGTGTTACATCCGCCAGTAAAATATTATTTCGTTTTAAAATTGTTCCTAATTGTGATGGCAGTTGCAATAAGTAAGAGTTAGTTAAAACAAAACTAGAAACGAACTAGTCAAGATGCTGTCAGTATAGATGTTTGTTGTATGTTATTACAATTATATTCTTCTTTTTTATCTACTGTGATGGAAATTATGTTTAGGGGTCGTCAATTAATTATGTGAGACGTTTCTCAGGATTTTTTGATCAACCCTCTCCCCTCCGCTAACCTTAGGTGAAATCATTCAACATTTTGTAGTTTGAATATAAATGCTTTAGATTTATAAATTTATTTCCTTTCTCCTACTCGTGCGCACTACACCGCTTGCGCTACCTGAATCTTCGTTGTACGCATAACGTTTAAAAAAAAAAAAACGATTTTTCTTAAAATATAATGAACTTATATTATCCTAGCGGGCCCGGCCGTCATTATCCCGACCGGATAGTAAAAACCTCGACAAATGATAACTTAAACCTTCCCCGTTAATCAGTATATATACTGGTGAAAACCGGATGAAAATTTGTTCAATAATTTTTGAGTTTATCGCAAACGGACAGACAGACGTAGCATAGGACTTTGATTAATAATATGTAGTGATTAAAATATTGTAATATATTTTTTAATAAGGTCCAAGCATCTAAGGTATAAAACTAAATAAATAACCAAAATATATTGAGTACTTTTTACGCGATACGCGCATAACGACAGACTTCCATTATTTTTATGTATATAAGATATTCTTTGCAAATTCTATACAAAATTAGTATTAATTTGGCTCATAAAAGTAACGTTATGTTTCACATCATTTCTTTTAAAGAGTTCCGATAATATTTTATAGGATCGTAAAGGTAAGTTTTAGTGCCATAATTGGAATTAGCACGTAATTATATCATTGAATTAAATAGTTATTAAATTCGTCGAATCCGAAGATAAATGTTTGCCAGTTTTTTCTTAATATTTTATTTTCATTGTATTAAGAACAAAATATCGAATTTACATGCATTCTTAGGTTATTACAATGCGTTTTTTTTACGAACTTAGTACGCTATTGACCTAGCAAGGTCTTAACAGCTTCACCGAACTACTAAGGCGAGCGCTTTAGGCACTCAGCCGATTTTATTTGGGCAACTAACTCAGGGGTGCACGGCACACCTCGGCTTGGCTGTTGCCTGTTATATGCAAACTCACGACCTATCTTAGCTAACTATTCATATACTCGTATGTTTGAGCTGTTGAGGCGCATATGTGTACCAAGCATACATGCCTCAACGACCCTTCCATATATTTATTATTGGAAATTTAGAGTTTTTTCAGTTCGATAATGGGAAAAAAATAAAACCCTTCCACTTTCATGTGTAAGCGTGTCGGCGTGCACGTGTGTGGGGGTGATCATGTAGTGTTGTAGCAGTGATGTAAATTTTTATGTCACTGTATCGCGCAAGTAACGCACTCAAGGGCTCCCTGCCGAGTGATCGAACCTAGACTTGAGCCGCTACCGAGGGAGGCCTAATCTGGTACAATGCCTTTTGTATCTATTTAAATAGACATCTTCTCAATCTCTGACAATTGTTTATAGAAAAACTACCTCTGCCCGCGATTCCGTCCACGTGGAGTCTAAAGTAAAAAAAACCGGGATTAATAATATTATCTGAATATATTGAATCAATTTACTTAAGTCGCGTCGTCATTAAAATTACGATAACTTTTGATAGAGTGAACCGATTTTATTGAAACTGGGACTAAATGTTACTCAAGGATATGTTTTATGATTTTCTTTGTGAGGTTTTATCGAGGACACTGTAATTTAACAGTGATGCGTGTTCAAGCAAACAGATTGACAGACAACAATTATTGAAATGTATTTTATTATGGACTAGCTTCTGCCTGCGACTTCGTTCGCGCGAAATAGTTACTTTAGGCTAATGCTAATACGCAGCGGAAGCAATTTTGCCAAAAAAAAAAAAATTATTCTGAAACATTTTTTATTGGTGCTCCGCTCCTATTAGTCTTAACGTGATGAGCCTATAAACATCCTCGATAAATGAGCTATTTAACAAAGAAAGAATTTTTCAAATCGGACCAGTAGTTACTGAGATAACCCCCTACAACGTCACAAACCCACAAACTTTACCTCTTTATAATATTAGTATAGAATCAAGACACCTGTAACAATTTTATTCATAAAAATCTAAAAACTATAAACAGGTTAGATGTACATTTTTGTTATATGTATAGAAGATTATCACGAATTTTTTACTACAATATGTCACATACAAGGAAACGAATGGAACGTCATTATGCCGGTTTTTTTTTTTGTAGCACGGCAAAGTGACTGCATTATGCCTGATGATAAGCATAGCACAATCCAAAAATAATAGCGACCACCGATTGAGACACTGTCCATCGCCAGTCGCCACTATCATGCCGGCCTGTAAAAAGTTTGTGAATCAATAAGAATATATGCAGGTAACGACTCTGGGTAAATCTTATTTTAGTAAAAATAAAGCGGCCACTTTCACGGTCAACCAGAGTCGACCGATGTAAATTATTTTTACCTATTCGGACTTAACAACAAAAAAAAAAATAGTGCATTTCAATTTGCAACGATTGAAGGTCACAACTTGTCGAACAAAAAATGGCCTTAATGGCATTGGATTTAACTGTGAGGATGAAATGGCTTCGTACATTTGTAACAGTTAAGTAATTTTATGATTAGTTCCCACGGCTGTTTGCTTGAATTATGTTTCAAATTTAGTTTGTAGAAACAAACTAAAACAAAACAAACAATAAAATCTATAAAAATAAGTTATTTATTGAATGTCATAAATGAATCTCTATCCCTGATTCAATCCAATTATTTCCAAATACATAAATGATATATTCTAATTCTATTTACATTTTTATTTCTAACCAGCTGTACCCACGGCTTTGTTTTCAAATACTTTATACTTAAAGTGTATTTTGGGAAAGTTTTTTTTAATATAACATTATTTATATATATACTAGCATGTATACTAGTATACCATGTATACTAGCAGTAATTTATGATTTATTAAAAAAAATATCCTTTTTTTCCGAAATGACTACGCTATTGACCCAGCAAGGTCTTAACAGCTACACCAGACTATTAAGGCGAGCGCTTAAGGCACTCAGCCGATTTTATTTTGGCAACCAGCTCAAGGGTGCACGGCACAGCTCGGCTTGGCTGTTGCCTGTTGCATGCAAAATCGCGACCTATATTAGCTAACCTAGCTAACTATTCATACATGTATGAGTTGTTGAAACGTACATGTGTACCAAGCATACACGCTTCAACAACTCCTCTATATATTTATCGATATATGATATCGATATTTTAAAGTTTGAACTTTATTAGGGTTCTTTTGTCAAAGCGTATACTTCTATAATCAAAGGTTTTCATCAAAGCTACTTAGTTATTTGCCATTTTCCGTAATCTTTAATTATCTTAACATAAGAAAAAATCTATGTGAAAATGAAAATTCTAAGTAAACATAACTTTACGAAAATAAAAAAAATATCGCAATCCATGGCATAATTAAAGGCACTCCTGTCACCTAAAAATTTTGACATCCAATAAAACCATGAGAATTAATTAATAATTATTTCAGTGGTTCCATAAAAGTACTAAAGACAAATTGTTTATCAATTAATTATTAGTGTATATATATTATGAATTTACATATTATATTATTATAAAATGAACCTACAATTTGACCAATTGATTTCAAAGGGCATATACAGCATGCAACGTCATTCATGTTAAAATTATTATATTATTGTAAAATTAACCTGTAATCTGACCAGATAAATAATTCAAAGAGCATGTAAGTTATGAAACGTAAGTCGTGTTATAAATATTATAATAATAGTTATATTAAAATACCATTGTAGAATGTAGAATGAAAAAGGGTTATTGGAACGTAAGAGTAAAAAATACACACGGTCGAGCATAGCAACCTCCTTCGCAACCTTTTTTGAAGTTCGTTATTGACGGCTTTCAAAATGTCTTTTTTATTTACATGTGTGTATACGTTGTATAAAATTCAAGCAGTAGTGTGAGTAATGCATATTTTAAATAATTTAATGTACTTTTATTGCATTTTATATAAAATAACTAGCTTTCTGCACTTCTCCACGATATAAACTTAAACTATTCCAAATTTCAGGTTCATCCTTTCATGGAAATCGCTTAAAAAGGGGTACAAATTTTTGGCTTCACGTATTAATATATAGATGATGATAAAATAACTCACTCTACGATTTTGTCCTCATAAAAAGTCACGAGAACATTGTGTTCTATTTATATTCATTGCTGGTTTTCAATAGATTGCTATTTAACTCAAATAAACGAATTTACCGATTTTTAAGTTATCTATGTCAAATTGCATCATTATTGTTTAGCTTTTAATGAAAAACGTAGAACAGTTAATGTGTTTCGAGGATCAGCCCGAAAAAACAAAAAACACTTCATGTGTGTTTCATTAATACAGAATTTTATTTAAATAAATATGAGGAAATAACTTTATTTAACTCTGAAATACATTCTTAGTACTGTTAGTTAAAATATTCAAATTATATAAACATGTATTTTTATGTTAAACTGCAAGAATGCTCAAATAACGGTTATGAGAATAACATAGCGTGCTTTAATGAAGTGCTCAAACAAAATAAACAGGCGGATCCTGCGAGAATCTCGCTCACCTTGAGTTTACTTCCTGCTTACTTACTATCTTACGTATACCTCTATACATTCATATTTATAGATGATATCATGATAATTATTCGCGAAAAATGGACGTTATTCCATTAGCCATAAGACTGATAATAGTGCATTGATACGCTATTTTAATTTCATCGATAAAGGTAAAAAATTAAACTTTTTATAAAATAAAAATATTTCATTTAAACCACAATCTAACCTAAGTTAAATAATGTGGTATAAGCTGGTATACACTCTAAACCAAGACAGAACTGGCTCTCAATTGCAGCTGCCAGAATAAACCATCTGATGCTTAGCGACATATTAGCAACTCGAGGGTGATAATATTCAGGCGGACTTGAAAAAACCTTTACCATAAGATAACTTAGATAAACTATAGTAGTCAATCGACCCATACATATTTCTATATTTTTCTATTTTTTTTAATGTTCTGAAATAGTAATCAGGTGTCCAGTACATTTTTTTTATCATATAGTAGGCAAACGAACAGGCGGGTCAACTGTTGTTAAGTGATCACCGCCGTCCATACACACTAGCAACCCTAGAGGAGTCCCAAGTGCGTTGCCAGCCTGTGTTTGGAGGAATGAGAAGGGAGACGAAGGAGGAGGGGAGGGGAAGAGAGATGTGGGCTTGCGGCAAGCACTATTACTTCACGTCGGTTTTCTGTGGGTCGGGTGGTACTACCCCAGACGAGCCGAACCATTCATGCTGACACCAGGAATGGTTACAGCGTGGCTCTACCACCTACAATGCATGACGTTTACTAGCAATTCCTACAGTTAAGTATAACGGAACATAAAGTGACCGCAGCTTTGAAGCCAATGTATGTTGATAAGTACACATTCTGGACAGAAACAGAGCACTGCGCTACTTTGTGGCAGAAATAGGTGTAATTGTGATGCTCCCGAATTCAAATTTTGGCCACATTATGAGTACATACAATGGAAATACATACATACAAAATTTGGAAGTGTTGTATATACAAAAAATATGGTATATACGATAACCTATTGGATGAATAACAAAAAATATATAAGTAAATAATGGAAAAGTAAACTTTATTCATAATTGGAATTTCATATATCAACTACATAGTATAAAACAAAGTCCTTTGTCACGTCTGTTCGCGATAAACTCAAAAACTACTGATCGGATTTTCGTGCGGTTTTCATTAATTAGTACATTTACCTTTACACTGTCATCAAATAAGTCCTGAATATACGAAGTAAGTAGAGAATAACAAATAGGTACTTTCGTCTGTATTCCAAGTATGTATCCTCCCTAAGGATGCGGAAATGACGTGTTTACTTATCGATAATCACGAAAGGAAGGAGCTTGTTAGCAACACGTTAACTGAATACGTAAACAAATATTAGTTACGTCCTTATCTTCTAAAGGATTTTTGTTACATCGAAAGTTGATTTAAATTGACATAAACTCTCTTAAGGCTCTCGAATGCGGTATCAATTTATTTGTAATGATTTTAAAAAATGTTAACAAAATTAATTTTTGTACTGAGATTTAATATAGTTATTCAATAAAAATGCCCTGGTTACACACGCAAATATATATTTAGCGAGTTATGTAGCGTAAATAAACTGATAAATATTTTTTAACATTAATTTTGTGAAACTGTTAACTGTAATAATATTTTATTTTAGATGAATATTGTTAAAGTACCTGGGCGACCGAACCTAGCTCGGTTCTTTAAAAAACATTTTTGATTGAAATCTTAGTAAAAAAAGTTTTCTATGAATTAAATCTAGCTAGATCAATTTATCGTCCCCGAAACTACCTACATAGTAAATTTCACGGAAATATATGACGCCATTTCCGAGATCATGAATATATACAAATATAAAAATATACAAGAATTGCTCGTTTAAAGGTATTAGATATGTATTAACAATTTAAATAATACATTTCAAGGTTTCTATGTTCATAAGTATAAGTTAACATAGAATTTTCTTAATTATGGGTTTGTGTAACAAATAGCATTAAGGTCGTGAACAATCTATTAGATGATACTATTAAGATTAAAAAGTTTCGAAATTAATAGTAAATAACAGAATATATTTATTCACGGTGCAAAAATAAAAACAATAAAAAAGTGACTTAAATAATATACCATAAATATTCATTTTACTCGTATAAAAATATCACACAATATTATTATCAAAACTTATGTACTAAATTCACTATTGGTAAAAAACATAAGACTGAGAACGAGTGAGGTCGTAATAAGATACAACTATAAAACAACATTGTAAGACAAATGACACCGGTAGTTATCTTTCAAAGCTATTTTACTTCATTTCATTGATAAAAATACGTACCGTTTTGCCACGAAAGAGCAAACAAATCGTCGTCGTGCAGCCATCGGAGATCGCTAATTACAGCAGACATATCAGTATCGAACGACATTTAACATGATAACAGCGTAAACACACAGTAATAGAAAACAATACACAATCGATATTTTCCAATCACATCACTATAAGCACAACAAAAACATGTCAAAAATCTCGGCACAAGATTACCAATCAATTTTTAATATATTTCATTCAACACACGCGGAATTCACATTGCCTCGTCACTAAAACGTACAAAAAAACGTTGATAAATGTTACGAAATGTCAAAATTTGACATTCGATCCGATCGTACGGTCGCGAGGTTAACGAACGCGCATTCTAAACGCGTGCATTGCGCGTCGACGGAGCGACTTGACTGAACTGGCTGGTAAACAGACAGCGAGTCACAAGCGGGAGGCCGCGGCCGCACAACACGTCCTAAAAACTTGCATTATCGATACAAACGTACGCTATAATATCGACAAATGACATCACTAAAATCGCTACCTCCCGTAAAGTGAGAAGGCCCCGAAATCTTTTTACGAGTATCGTACGCACGTAACAGATTATTTAAATTACACGTGATATTCGGTAACATATTTTAATCGGCGCGGACTCGAGTGCGGTTCGCAATTAGTCTTGCTTCGGTATGTTTGGCTGCCGTGTGTGGTATTTTTATCGATGGAGTATATTAATATCATAGCGTTGAGATGTAAACTTTTATTATATCACTGTTAAATTTACAAAAACCGATATAGATATCTATACTAATATTATAAAGAGGTAAAGTTTGTTAAGTTGTAGTAGGTAATATCGGGATTTAGAAATTTCTTTTACCAATAGAAAGCCTCGTTATTTTTGAGTGTCATAGGCTATATATTAATCCGAAAAATGAAAAAAAAAATTGTGATAGTCGGTTATAAACTAAGTCTGAGAAAAAAATTGAATTATTTACATTAGTCTTTCTTTCACATCTATTGGCACACCGCATAATAATTATATTTTTTATACCGTTCATACATGAACAAACCTATGATGGGCTGTCAATACAAAATATCGATATCAAATGTACACAAGCTCTTATACTACGCATCGTTATTCAAATGCAAGCCGCACAAACGCAATATGGTTGGTCACGCTTACCAGCATTTCATGACGCGAAATTATAAATTTATCTCCTGCCAAAAGATACACTTCAAAAAAAGTTTGTTCTTTTTAGGCTTAATCTCGGAAACGCCTACACCGACTTCGATTATACTTTCAATGATAGATAGAGGAATTATAGATATGATTACGCTTTTGTATAATGGCAAAATTGTAATGGCATAGTAGTACGGGAATAATAAAATTTACATACTATTACCAATCTGTGTGAGTACTACTAACTATTACAGAAGAGTGGTATATAGCGAGTATTTAAGAGGTATTAAAGTCATAATTTAAAAAAATAATTAAGAAAAAAGTCCTCAATTCAGATAATTCATAGCCACACTTAGATCATAAGCAAAAATTAATTATAAAGTTAAAGTACTATGCAATAAAATCAATTCGGAGTTCAATATTATTTATTTCCGACACTACTTGTCCAGTACTAAAACGATTTTTCTGATTTGTAGTTGTTTTTTATATACGACAAAAAAAAAATCAAATTTTTATGCCTCTATCTAAACACAAGGTGTAAGGTGTATTTGTAGTAAATCAAGGATAACATAAAATATAGCTTTTTATACTAGCGGATCCGGCAAAAAATTATATACCTAAATCTTCTTTCACTCACTTTATTTACAGGTAAAACCGCATGAAAATCCCTTCAGTAGCTTTTGAGTTTATCGCGAACAGACAGACAGACAGACGCGGTAGAGGACTTCCATTCATAATATGTAGTGATAATAAAAATGAACTCATATAGTATTGTGGTTACTAATAAAAAAAAATGCTTCTCTTACAATACTTCTTTACAAACTTTCTTATCCGCTTACTTAACACCTCCTGCGCATACGCGTTCCATCGTTTGCGCCACATCACTGAACATAGTGTTTCTAAAAATTGTAAATCGTATGCTAAACCTTGGACTATGATTCTTGACATAATGACTGATAATTTTTATATTTTAATAGACTTTTACGTATTTAAAATTATTTATATGCGACAATAATCGGTTAAAGGAATTAGGGGTGTAAGGGGTGTCGAATAACATCGTAAGACTTGAGACACCCAAGCCAACCTCACCTGCACGTGGTGCACCCTGCTGAATAACGAACGAGGCAATGGCGAAAGCGGGGTGGTAAGGTTACAGCCTGACTGGGTCGCAACCACCATGTATATGGCGAAAAAGCTCATAATAGTGATTTGCTTCTGCGGGTCGCGTTTCGGGATCAGCCTGTGCATATCCAGCTTTTTGCAGGCCGGCATGATACTGGCGACCGGCGATGGATAGTGTGTCAATCGGTGGTCGCTATTATTTTTGGATTGCACTGTGCTTACCATCAGGCATAGTGCAGTCATTTTGCCGTGCTACAATAAAAAAAAAAAAAACGGTATTTTGCAGACCCATTAATGTAACCTATTCCTTATTTTGAATGGGAAATGTGTATATTGTTACTATAGATATAAATTAAACATTCTAACGTGTTCAACCTTAAGTATTCTCTTTGGATAATCAAGTGACTTAAAATAAATATATAAAGACATAATTTCACAGACGGACATTTAATTTTAAGCTAAACGTAGCTATACTTATTGAAGAGTTATTAGACTATACTTTTTTTTTACCAGATTAGACCCCCCCTCGGCAGCGGCTCAAGCCTAAATCCGTTCCCTCGGCGTGGAGCCTTTGAGTGCGCTGCTCCCGTGATACAGAGACACAAAACCTTACATCACTGCGACAACACTTCACATATCACCCCCACGCACGTGCACGCGTACACGCTTACACATGAAAGTGGAAGGGGTACACATATATGCTTCAACAACTCATATATGTATGAATAGTTAACTTAGATCAGCTCAGACAGATCGCGAATTACACGTGTCAGGCAACAGCCCAAGTCGAAGTGTGCCGTGCACCCTTGAGCTAGGTGCCCAGATGGAATCGACTGAGTGCCGCAAGCGCTCGCCTTGGTAGTTCGGTGAAGCTGTTAAGACCTTGCTGGGTAAATAGCGTAGTCAGTTCGAAAAAAAAAAAAAAAAAATTTTTTTTACCATTCTGACGAAGTGACAATTCTGTTTAATATCACAATGTAACAATTATGCTCATCAAACAAAATATACATGGAATCCACGACCTCTCAGCGTTTATTATGTATATTAGTATATCTGTGCGTTTTGATAAGTGGTTTCCAGACTTACATAACGGAGCGGGATGTACGGCCCGGCGCGGCGCGGCATCGCGGCTCACTAGACTCTGGAGTGCCACTTATTGAGTAAAATTGATCTAAAAAATTCTTTGTTAGTCGGTACTCCAAACAAAACACTGTATATTGTAACTCACAATCCGCCCTAGCTTCGAACGGGTGCAATATACTCATGTGAGGTTATATGCATTTAAATAAATTAGATTCATTTCCATCGCTTCAATATTTCTTCTTCTTTTCTGCAACGACTTTTTTGTTGCGCGTTAACTTAAAATCTATGATATCTTCTATCACATTCATCAAAATATTATGGTGTAATAGACAATATTATTCTATTATTATATATTATTCTACATTAAAGTCTAATCGTAACTAATCCATTTAAAAGAATAATAGTCAATGCTCTTTTACGGAAAAGTCACAAATAACCACTTGTTTAATAATATTTAGTGGACAAAAATAATTACTGTGCATTATTCTTAGATAGACATGTATTATTACGGGCTTTTGCGTAGTCCGGTGAAGCTGTTAAGACCTTGCTGGGTCAATAGCGTAGACATTTCGAAAAAAACGGGCTTTTCTGTATTTTTTTACAGGACTTTCGTGTATCTCATAAGATATAGTCAGTGTTTTAATATAAACGCTCGAGAACTCCTTCAAACGATTACATTAAAATACATCGATGTTTGTCTAGTTTATATAAAGTAAATATACACGTATTGTACATATTTAAATTTCGGATAAAATTTTCCAGATAATAGAGAAAACTGTAACTAAATCCATTACGTAGTTTCGAAAAATTAAAGAAATACACAAACAGACGTGAAAAGCGAATAACTCTTATAATATTTGTGGATGAAATGAATAATTGCTTAATTTTTATTTTATTTTACAGTAATACGGCCGAGTGACGTCACTCTCCTAGTATAAGTACAGTGAAATCCAATAAAAAGTAGGACTACTAACCTATCTTCAATCTATCGGCTGTCGTTACCATGCTGCCTTGTTAGCTTCTTAGTTGCAGGATAAGTAGCGACTGATCCCAAAACGCGAGAAATTAAAATCTCTATGACTGGTTTGGGGCCATTATAGTATTAAGTAAGCACTAAAGGGGGACGGGAGGGATCTTCAATTTGCTTATGATGACATGATGCGCGCCATTATACCCACTGGGCTAGCATGCCCTAGTAGTGAATAAGTTGATAGACTATAAATTCCTTATTTCTAGACTTATTAACTGATGCCCATGAATCTATACGAAATCTAGAACAGATTAAAAAAATATATAAATGTTTACGTACGCTTTTGGTAAAGAGCGTTGCTTACTTTTGCTGACCACCGGGAGGGGGGCAGTTAGGAATTACAAAAATTTTACCTACGTAATGTTTGAACGGCTCCTTTATCACATTGATCGCGATCCAGTCGGATTGAAATCTTCATAACCCCATTTGGTCACGGGGTATATACCTGCTGACCCCCTAACGAGATACGTCTAAGCATCATACTTCTACTGGCCTTATACTTGGTGTGTGACGGTCGGGTTCCGGTCGTACCACTTAGTAAAATGCAGTGTATAGTACAAAAAATGCCTTTTTTGTTATAAGATTCCTTATGACATTTTATAACAGAGATCCCGAATGGTCATGCTTTATAATCGCTCAAGTGGGTTACACGTGTTACACATCTGCACTGATCATTTACAGATTTTTAACTAACTGACATGAATAATAAAGTAAGACAACTGTAAAACATCGTTGTGGTTGATGATTTTATATGCCTACGATCTCACATAGGCTAGGGTTGCCACTTTCAAATTTTAAACTGCTTTTGATGAAGGTGGAAGTATTTTCTACATACGTTATGGTTGAAAGACATGACGTTTTATAACAATAAGGTAGAAGAAACTTGATTGATTTTGATTAGATTTTTTAAAGTAATTTTTGAAAGACGCTAGGATGATCGCAAGAGCGTAAGATTGAATGTAGTGTAGCTGTAATATAATGTAGAGTATGTCTTCCTCTTTGGCATACTGGCTGAAAGGTTAGAATTTATTGTAAATAGAATATGTCATTCAAACAACTGAACGATATCTTGTGTGTATAAATACCAGTACCCGGGCAACCAAGCCTAACTAAACCTACAGTGCAAAATACGTGCAAATTTTTAAAATCTTACCGCGGGTATTTTAGTTTGAGTGTTGATATATCACTCAGTCACGTATATATAGATAGAGGACTTGCCCAGAGCGCTTTAAAAACCCGAGAAGTGACAACATATTGACTGTCAACAACGACATATCTCTTGTGAACTTGCCCAGGAAGGCACCTGTTACCTCGGCTATTCTTTAGTTACACTATTTGTACAGCTCAGTAAAGTCGTAATATACAGTTTAAGGAAAGAGTAATAAATAAGGTTTGGCATACATGAACTTCTTTGTTGCAGTTTCAAATATTTGTATGTATTACTAGGTATAAATTAACTACGAGGTAATTTTTGCCATGTTTTTCTTCAGAAATCAATGTTTTATTAACTTTTTTAACTTTATTTACCATAATTACCATTTTTAGTCAAATAATGTCATTAACATAAATTGGCTTCCCAGATCAGTTTCATGGAAAGTTCCATGCCAGTCGACATGTCAAATATTTTCCAGGTATTGTAAAAAGCAGGATAAGTTCCGCAAAAACATTTTTTTTTCTGGAACTGACTACGCTATTGACCTAGCAAGGTCTTAACAGCTTCACCGGACTACACTTGCTTGGAAGCCTAAAATGCTACTGGTGGCAGAGACTGACTATGTGCTAGTCTAGGTCTTAACAGCTTCACCGGACTACAACCATATAATTAATTTTAGACGTCTATTTATTTACCATTTTCATAGAACTCTTGACTTGCAAAAAAAAATTGAATTATTAATACAGAGAAATGAAAACCCCGACAGACAAAACAATGGATAATCTTTTTCGTAACATTAATGAATGAGTCTCTCAGTCGAGTATTGGCAAGTAAAAAAAAAAATATTTTCCTCTATTTTTATTTTTAGACTTTATCTCAAATATTATATAGCCCATATCACTCACACATTTACGACAACTCTAACTATATATTATCATACGCTGAAATCCTACAACCTGTTTGGACTACACTGCGTGTCAAAGCTATATACCTACATACTTACATACATAAAAATAATTACACTCCTTTGATCAATTGAGTTTTTTTTATATCATATGAGAGGTAAACGAGCAGACGGGTCACATGTTGTTGAGCGATTACCGCCGTCCATAGACACTAGCAGCCCCAGAGGAGTCGCAAGTGCGTTGCCAGCCTATGTTTGGGGGAATGGTAAGAAAGGGATTGGGGTTAGAGGAGAGAGAAAGGGAGAGAAAAGGGGAGGGAAGATAAATAACAATATCATATCATAAGAATAAAAAATTTCATCACCGACGGAAAATTCAATATTTTATTTTTTTAGGGAACTTTTCAGTACTACCAACATATGAAAGATAGTCCCATTAGAAAAAAAGTTTCAAAAAATGTTATTATGTTATCAGAGAATAATATTTACAACTGTAGATTCATTTAAAAATCTAAAGAATTCAACTGATTCGTAAGTCCCCGGTGACTTTTACACGAAAAAAAAACTTTATTTCTTTGGAACAAATTTTAGAATTCTCTGCTCTGGATCATCATTCTATAATCTTAAATTTTTTTTTTTTTATAATTAATTTCCAATAGACCTATTAGCTTCATCAAGAGATAAAACTATGTATAGTTTTTTGATATAATGTAAAAAAATAGCCTCTTTGGGTAACTAATAAAAAGGTAATTTAAGATGAGGATTCGTTATCGGTAAAGATCGTTATAGATAAACATTAATGGATGGTGTAACATATTTTAAAATTACCAGATAACTCTCGCATTTCCATTCATTATATTCAATCAAGTGAGTCCACGTATATATATACAGTATGGATCCCTTTCGATTAGTAGTCCGGTGAAGCTGCTAGGTCTATGTCTAGGTCTGCTAGCTTGCTAGGTCAATACCGTAGTCAGATCGAAAGAAAAAGGCCCCCGTTCGAGATACCTTGGAGTGTCCCCTTGAAATTACCATAAAGTACAGCAATAATAGCCCATTCGATGATTATTAATCAAGAGCCAACTTGAAGGTGTCTGAAAAAATCTAGATATTTAAAGTGTAGGTAGAAAATAGATTATTTAAAAAAAATTGCCAGATGGCACTTCTCCACTTTAGGCTGATACTAACTCCCGACGATTTATTATAATACTAGTAGGAAATTCTTAGTAAAATGGACATTAATCGGACAACCTTTTTTGAATAAAAAAAATTGTTCTTTACTGTACAAAACATAAAGAAACCTTAACATATAGCACAAGCGTATACACTCCGTAAATCCCCCTGAAAACTACTCCATCAAATTTACCCCCCAAGATTAAAAACACTGATTTTAGAGGGAACCCGATATACCTGGCAACGGTGTTTAATTATTTACTATAATTGTAAAGTTACACGTAGCAATATCTCGTAACAGGCAATTATTTTGCACGGAAGTATAATTATAGAGGTGATTACACTGTGTTGCAAGTTAATTGGCGTTGTCATTATATAGATAATGGTGGTTTTGTTTAGATTCGGTATTGTAATAACTGTTCTTTATTCTAAAAGTTACATAAAACGGATTTTTATTGTTCCGTTTCGTAACTAAACGAAACTAATCTAGTTTTTTTTTTTGTTTTTCTGTTTGATTTCGCACTTTTACTCTCTAATAGACTGGGAATTAAAAATGTTATATTTTGAAATTATATTCCATTATTCTGATTGTTCTCTTCAAATCTTAATACATTTATTATCATTTTTTCATTTCAATTGTTCAATGACCGATTGTAACACATATAGTATGAAAAGTTTATACATAGTAAGGTTTATTTTAGAGCATAGTCGAATGAGCTTCGTTACGGTAAGTAGCACTGTTGTACAATCTAAATTAAATATAGTATAATATAAAATTAAATATAAAAAAACTTGAGAGGTGTCAAGGGACACCCGGATGGAACGAAGTTCCTTTCGATTAATTAGTGAAGGAATTGTAATAAAATTTTATTTTTTTTAAGTTATAATAATTTTTTTTTATTATTAACAAATATAATGTTATATAAACTTAATCAGTAGGCTCAATTTTCGTAATAATTGGCTTGTGGTAACTGAAGTAGAAAACATATGTTTGGGATCATTATTATTATTATTTTTTATTATTTACAAAAAAACCTGTATACACTCAACAAAAATAATCGTCGCGACACCACACTGTTCAATACGAAATAGAAATGAAAATATCTGGCTTGCTTTCTATAAGAGAGAGAGAGAGACAGACAGAGAAACATGCGACGCCGCACAGCTTACAATAGCTTACTATAGCAAAAAGTGTCGTGACAACTTTTTGTAAGAATTTTTTCCGTCTAGCCCCCTTTCACAACGCGCGATAAGGAACTTCGTTCCAAAAATTAATTAAGGTTCTCGTAAGGACTGCCGATAGAAGTGAAAACTAAAAACAACGACATAACTTTTTTTTAAATTATGAAATATTTATAATATGAATTTCATAATTCAAAATTAAATATATTTTTCGGCTTTTCACATGTATTGGCACACGGAACAATAATTGTATATATTTTTTTTTAATCAATCAAACATATGTTGGGCTGTATAATCTCATTAGGTACCACCTCCCATCCCCTGTTCTCTCTTCCCCCTCATCCTTCCCCCCCCCCTTCCCCCTGCCCCCCAAAGAGGCTGGCAACACACTTGCAACTCCCCTGGTATTGTTAGTGTCTATGGACGGTGGTGATCACTTAACATCTGGTTACCCGCATCTTCGTTTGCACCCTATAATATAAAAAAAAAATCAATATTATACACAGGCCGTTATACTACCCTGTCGCTAGTCTAACACAAGCGCAATACGATCGGTCACGCTCACTAGCATGTCATGACACGAAATTATAAGTTTATGTCCTCCCAAAAATAACGCCTAAATAATTTTTAATTTCAATAATGTATTCTTCGATGATTACGTAGATTGAATTGAAAACACAACCGGTTCACGGAAACACGACAGAAGTATGGCGATATAAAAACAAACATAACTCAAGTTCCGGGATGCGTCCGTCGTCGGCGCGGCGCGTATAACTCTCTTTGAACTCTAATCGTTGCGTTTGATTACCCTTCTATTTCGAGTAGCTCCCGGAGCTAAAATACGCACAGTTACATTAATTCCATATGCGTAGATGTAAATCGAGAAATATTATGACATTTCATATCGTTCGAGTGTAATGAACAGTTATTTCAAACAGTAGTACAAATTTCGCACGGAAAATAATCTAGCTTATGGTTACCAACGATTCTTATTCGCCTGGACTTGTCCTGCTATGTAAATAGTATGTAAGTAACAAATTAAATTTTTAAAACCGTCCTAGTAAAGTCCTAGTAATTTAGAGACAAAAGTTTGGTTACGTATATCTAATTTATATATCTATACTAATATTATAAAGAGGTAAAGTTTGTGAGTTTGTAGGGGGTAATCTCAGGAACTACTGGTCCGATTTGAATAATTCTGTCAATGTTATATAGCTCATTCATCGAGAATGGTTATAGGCTATATATCATCACGCTAAGATCAATAGGAGCGGATCACAGATGAAAAATGTTTCAAAATCGGGATGTTTCTTCCTTTCGAGAACTGCTGCGTGTTAGTGTTGATGTTAGTGTATCTATTCCGCGCGAACGAAGTCGCGGGCAGAGGCTAGTAAGGAATATAATTACTTAAAAAACTTTATAATAAAGTTGCAAAATTATACATTTCCATACGTATCTACATTTTATACGTAGTTACAATGCCAAATTTTTATATATGTAAATAAATTGTAGACAAAGCAGTAAGATCAGGAAATGATCTCTTTTATTTTTAAACAATACCAACTGTCGAAGTTCTTTAAAAAAATAAAGTGTGTGTGTACTTATGTACACGCGTTAGAAGCTATACTTCTTTGTCGTTATAGATATCTTATCCAAAATTTTATCTTCCACCTTATCTACGTTTGTAGAGAAAACGACACTAACAATAGAAAAAAAGTATTTATCACATTAAAAGTTTTAATACAAAGAAATACAAACAGCAAATACAAAGAGACAAAATGTTGACTTATAGCTAACTTCAGGGTGTCGGGTTTTCATGACGGTGTGCGCGCGCATTGTAATAACTTCAGGGTGTCGGTTTTTTGTGACGGTGTGTGCACGCATCATAAAAATTACTATCATAATTTTTCCCTAATGCGCTAAAAGAAGTATAATTTCAATAATTATATTCGTTGTTTTGTTATCCAGTGTATAGTAAAACCAACTAGTTAGTACTTCACATTAACCATATGACGTTGATTAAATTAAAACATAAAAGACAGTATTACATTTTTGCAGGAAACATATTGGATAAATTGATAGAAATTACAAAGTTGACTCATGCTGTATCAGAGTTGTGCGTTTGAAAAGAGGTAGCGATTTTATAAATTAATTCCTTTTTTGTCGTGACTCCTAATTACATGCGTTTTGGTATATTTAGGACTAGCTTCTGCTGGCGACTTCGTCCGCGTGGAACAGTTACTTAGTTACTATACTAGAAAAAAACACTCGATTTTGAAACATTCTTCATTGGTGCTCCGCTCCTATTGGTCTTAGCGTGATGATATGTAGCCTATAACCTTCCTCGATAAATGACCTATTTAACATTGAAAGATTTTGTCAAATTAGAGTTCCTGAGATTAGCACGTTCAAGCAAACAGACTCTTCGGCTTTAAAATATTAGTATAGATAAAAAGTATCTCATGCCTTTTGCTAGGTCTCAGGTCAAAGATTTACAAGCTCCATTGTGATCCTTCCAAATGTTTACACATGACAAGATAGCGATAATACAAAGTTATATTTGCATCTTTTCTAAAATACGAATGTGAGTTTGTTTGTTTCTTACGTTTATCGTCTTATCTAGTCATTAAGTCATCATTAAATTTAACATACATGGAGACGCAAGCGCCGAATACCGGCGGTTAATTCGTCGTTGTATTGACGAGGAGAAAAATAGTGACGGGAAGGAAGCGGGAAGTCGTGCACTGACCTGGCGGTTTCTCTTGCAGCGTATTCTCCTCCACGACCGCGCACAGCCGCCCAGAGCACCTCCAGCAGCACACTGCGTTTTCACCTTCACTAGTATCACTACAAAAGTCCGGAACTATCGTCTCCACCGTGCGGGTGCGGGTTAGCGAAATATTATAGGTTTTCACCTATAACGGCACGATATTGTATCCTAATTCCTCAAAGGAATCAGGAGCGCGGGAGCAGAAACGAAGTAGCGAAAAAATATATAGGTCACGTCAGCGCGATAAGACGTTGCGAGAAGCAAGTATGGCGGCAACCGATTGTGCACGACCGGAAAGGGGTGGGATATTAGGAGTTGTTGCAAGGTATACTAGATGGCGTTACCAATACACATTACTAGCTCTACAGGTATAAAGGGATACAAGGTATACTTTTAATATGTGAAATATCGACTCAGTGACAGTGCATTTGTTCAGACTCCTGAGCAGGGTCAGCAATTCTGGTATTGAAATTCATATAAAAAGAAACAAGAACTAAGAAATCTTAGGAATACAAAATATATAGTACAATAAAATAGTTTTAGTCTTTGAACAATTTGATTCTGTATGTAATTATATAAACTTATTTATAGTAGTGCATTGTCTTCTTGACAAAATTTACGCAGACTCCTTTTAATTATTCAGCATTTGTGTTAGTTTTTTATTGTCCTTTATGACTGTATTTGTATATTTATTTACATTTTATGCGTAAACCCTTACAACCGTGCTTTATTTTTACAGTATTCTTATTTTAATTTTAGCAATTTAAAATACACTATCTCATATGGTATAATTGGATAGTCAATAATGAAATAAGTATTATTTATGCTGCACACTACGATACCTGTTTCAGGTCTAAAGGAAAGGAAATTTGTCTATGCATATATTAACCTAAAAACGAAGATAAATAAAAATCAAAACTATTATTTATTTTTAGAATACCCGCCTATTTTTCATTACTTAGGCTTACGCTCAAATGGCCCTTCGTGATACGTACGACGGATAGTATTACAGAGTGCCAACAAAAAAGTGCAAACTTCCGATTAAACATCTTATTCTGGATTTATATTAAATATATTTTATTTAATTCAGCTATTTGGAAACAACTTTGAGACTTCAAAATAACTATCCAGTAATAGTACAAAATGGGCAAAAACTCCAACAAAGTCATATCTCTTACGAAATCAGGGTCTCCATACATTTTTCCGTTTTCTATTTGCATTAGTGATTGTCAATAAGCAACTTGGTTAGGCCCCCAGGCCTTATAAGTTTTATATACAAAGTTATTCTTGTAGTTAGAAGTGTGCAGTGAATTTATATATACTAGTTGCAAAATAGTAACACAGTACGAATACGAGTCTTAAGCCATCTAGAAAAACTTGTGGTCGAAGGTCGACTATAAATCTTTTTTTTATATGTATTAGTAAGAAAATAAACGAATTTATTTCATTTTTTTATCAATAATACTAATACTTACTAAACAAAAAAAAAACGGTTAAGAAACAAAAGAGGAAGATGTACTTAACTGGTCTCACTCCACCTATTTATGTCACTTACCTTTGGGCCTTAATCACGTCAAAACTATAGACCGTGTTGGCATAGAACTATTTGAAAACAGATGCAGTGCTATAGGCAGTTTCTACTCCCCGGTAAAAAGGCCCGTAAAACGGCACTATGAGATTTTAGTCTGTGGGAATTAGGCATAACCAACTCTTAGTTACCCGGCGGAGGGGTATCCGTTGGGTATTTCCCCATATAAAAAAGTGATTTTTGATTCAGTGTATGTTTTTTTGTTGTTAGTTTTAGACTGCTTATTTTTTAGATTTTATTGACATTTTGTCATATTTTAAATCCTAAGTGGGCGGGAATTCACTAATTTATACATAGACAAGCGAGCTCAGCAGACGTTGTCCTATCTATTAAAAAAAAATCTTGATATCAGATGAGAGCGTCAACTATCCCGTCTAATTATGGATCCAAAACATTCTTAAAATCACCTGAACACACAAAAATTTTCATCAAAATCGGTCCAGTAATTTAGGAGTTCAGTCTCACACAAAGGTGCAAAGAATTATATACATAACGATAGAAGATACCTGGATGTGTGTACTGTTGTTAACACTATACAATAATAAAATCATCTCAGGAAAGAAATACTCAAATATTCTTCGCTTTTTTTTTCGAAATGACTACGCTATTGACCCATCAAGGTCTTAACAGCTTCACCGGACTACTAAGGCGAGCGCTTCAGGCACTCGGCCGATTTTATTATGGCATCAGCTCAAGGGTGCACGGCACACCTCGGTTTGGCTGTTGCCTGTTGCATGCAAAATCGCGACCTATCTTAGCTAACTATTCATACATGTATGAGTTGTTGAACCGTATATGTGTACCAAGCATACACACCTCAACAACTCTTCCATATATTTATTATCGGAAAATTGAGAGTTTTTCAGTTCGATAAGGAAAAAAAAGTAAACCCTTCCACTTTCATGTGTAAGCGTGTAGGCGTGCACGTGTGTGGGGGTGATCGTATAGTGTTGTAGCAGTGATGTATATTTGTGTGTTACCGTATCGCGCAAGCAACGCACTCAAGGGCTCACTACCGAGGGATCGAACCTAGGCTTGAGCCGCTGCCGTGGGAGGTCTAATCGGGTGAAATATTCTTCGCAATAGGTAACATAAGTGAATTAATTGTTAGTATACGTAGTTTTGTTGCATGGAGATTTACAGAATATTACTGCGTAAATGTTATTTTTATACAATCGCCCTTATGTTCAGATATATGATAGTCAACAGAGAGGGCGCGAGTAATAGACAGAGGAATACATTGAGCCGTAAAGTTGTGGAAAATATAAACAATATAATTTTTTTGCAAACTTATATATACTTCTGGGGGTAAATTTCGCTCCCGCACACCAGATTATGCCCACCTCGGCAGCAGCTCAAGGCTAGGTCCGTTCCCTCGGCGTGGAGCCCTTGAGTGCGTTGCTCGCGCGATACAGTGACACAAAATGTTACATCACTGCAACAACAGTACACATATCACCCCTACGCACGTGCACGCATACACGCCTATACATGAAAGTGGAAGGGTTTTGTTTTTTCCCCTTATCGAACTGAAATAGTTTGGAAAACTATCCAATACGAAATATATATAGGAGTTGTTGAGGTATGTATGCTTGGTACACATATATGCTCCAACAGCTCATATATGTATGAATAGTTAGCTTAGATCAGCTCAGATGGGTCGCGAATTGCACGTGTCGGGCAGCAACCCAGGCCGAGGTGTGCCGTGCACCCTTGAGCTAGTTGCCCAAATAAAGTCAGCCAAATGTCGCAAGCGCTCGCCTTAGTAGCCCGGTGAAGCTGTTAAGATCTTGTTGGGTCAATAGCGTAGTCAGTTCGAAAAAAAAACTTATATATACTATCCTGGGCCTTCGCAGCTTCACCGGACTTATAATGTATTAATTTTTTAATAACTACTAAATTAATGCTTAAATCATTTTAGTAAGCTAACATTTCTAGAAATATCTTTTTAAATCTATGACATAAAAAAAGACATTAATAAACATCCTAATATGTAAAAAAGAACTCTTTTAAAAGAAATCATTATGATCTTGTTAACTATAGGTGCAGGATAAACCTGATTGTCGGCGTGACGACACAAAACACGAACATTGCAGTATTAACGAAATACTCATAAACATTTGCAACTTTATCTTGTATGCCACTTGTTCTATATGGTATTACGCAGCACGCGCCGACAACCTAGCGCTCTTTGATAAATGCCGCCACATATACCGCACCTGCGCCTAGTTGAACTTTTGTATTGAATAAAAATGTATATTTCTGTAATAAAATAATGAATGTTTGTCATTATTCTATGGAACTAATTTGTAATTTTTTTACCTTTATCTTTTCATTATGCCATAACTGATTCCTGTCGTAATCTGTTCTTTTATGCATATAACTTATACAAAACAATTTTGATCAATTTTTGCTCAATTTTTTTTTTCATATAAAGATGGAACAAGCTGTGATTCGAATATAAATATTAGCTTAAACTTCGACTATCATGTCTTCCTACACAGAATAAACGCGATTAATTTGTTGTGTCACATTATTTACGCATTCTATTAGACAACACTGCCAGAATCACAAACTTTTTTGAACTATCTTTATAAATTTTAAATAAACTAAGCCAATGGTATTATAACCAAAAACCTGTAGATACGTCATTAACGCTTCGATAGCACCTTTTTAAAACTTAGCTAGCTTGCTTATTTTTGACAGCAGCCCCGTCAATCCGACCGTATCTAGGTAACATGTAAATTATAACTATTTCTTTTTCACCACCGATATTGAGAATATGTCATCTTACTTCCACATTTTATTAAAGTCAGTGTGGCGTTACAATATTACTTTACATATGTGTGCGTTATAGTAGCATTTGTTTTGTCAAAATATCATATAGGTAACGCAAATACAGTGTTTTAGTAACAATATAATTGGACAGTTATTGGTGTATTCCGGCAATTAAACTTGACCCTGCTGTATAACTTGCTTAGCTATGATCTTCGACCACAAACTTATTTAATATGCGATGAGATTATCAAACTCTAACCTGTAAGTATTAAAAAAAACTTTTTTTTTATTTAACAAGTAATAATAAATATTCGAAATTTATGTAAGGTCTACTCCATGCAAATTGTGTTCAACATTGCGAGCCTCAGAACAAGGACCCCTTGTATCTAATTACGAGCAATAAGAAAAATAATCCAAAACAATCAGGCGACCTTCGCCGCACCGGTGCCTGCATGACTCACTGCTTTACTGGTCAACGATAAAAGAGTAAAAAATATTTTTAACTAGACTTCGGCCGCGTCACCGTATATGGGCAACTACTGAAGTGTAATTCCCAAAGTTAAGGAAAAGTTTTCTTCACCGCAAATTAGTAAATCGTCGAGTAGCCCCATGTACGACTTTAAAACATTTTAGGGGTCGGCCATAGATTATGTGATGGGTTTGTGACGATTTATTGACCTCCCGCACCCTACACACCTGGTGAGATGTCGTGAGATTTGTCTCGACGCCACTCCCTCTCTCACTCGAAATTTTTGATAATTTGTATTATGAGCACAAATTAGAAAAATTCATTAAAAAAAAAAAAACTTAATTTTTTTTAAATTATACTATTCTATTACATTAACTTTTTTATTACATTTAGTTATGAAGTTATGATTATTATTACGCTATATTTTGAAATATCAATACTAAATGACTTTATATCTATTCATTGATTTAATATATAAAAGAATTTTGTCAGGTTTCGACATATTCCAGTCTATAAACATGATTTACTTGTAATTGATTTGAATTTTATTTTAAAACAAATTTTTTGCTCGAATGGTTAGGCTTTCTCTCCCTTAACCCGGCACGGGATCGCCCGCATCGTCCTACGCGCACGAGAACACACACCCACGACCTCCGCGTTTTCGCTTGTTCTGCGCGACGATGCGTCGCACAATCGCCGCCTCTTCCCGTCCGGCGACGGCAACGGGGAGAACGAAGAAAGGCCCTTCTAAGGGCCAACCAGCCGCCGCGTCTACAAGACGCACGACCACGAAGACCACGACTACCTGCCTGCCCACGGAACCAGAAATCCCTCGCTCAACGACGACCCCTGCAACGAATATGGAACACCGCTCACCAGAGCCGACCGAAGCAGTACGCCGCCTGAGATACTCAGATTTCTTTGGCCCGACAACAGAGAACCTGGATCAACCGGAGGACACAGACCTGGAGTCAGAAGTCGCTCCCTCACCGCGAAGGAGCTTCAGCCTGCCCAGCTTGCCAACGGAAGACATCCCCCAACAAGAATCGGAACCCAGCGACGCACCCGAGACGGGGGTGTTCGATAGCGATCTATACGCTTTCGCCGAGTTATTAGCAACCCGGACCCTGTCGGAGGATCTAAATCGCTGGATAGCGCTGTATTTCCGCGTTAAACGGGAAGCAGATGACGGCTTCTCACCCCGTGACGAGGACATAGAAGCACTAAGATCTCCGATATTCACGAAGTTAACCCTTCCAGAAATCCCTGAAAGCCAGCTCGAGGAGATAACCAGAGCAAGACGCCGCAAACGCGACGAAACCGAGCCTGAATTCCTAGCTCAACTAGACGTCCACGAAACCGAGAGAGATAGCAAGAGGTATAAGCCCCTCTCGCTCGCACAAAGACAAGGACAACCTATTGAAAAAAGAGACGAAGCTATAACCAAAAGAGACGGAGCGACGTTAGAGGGAGACGGAGCTATACCGCACCTGCCGTCTCTGCCTGAGGAACCCCAAAATAGGGGTCCTCAGATGACACAGATGCCTACACCCACAATTACACCGCACTCGACATCCTATGCCGCTATGGCGGCTAAATCTGCGCCGTCGCCACAGAAATCCGGAGGAAGCGCCGCGACTCCGAGCGCAACGTTCAAGCAACGTAGCCCTCCGATCGTCGTTGAGAGCCTGCCCGATTGGCCAGAACATCTCCGACGCCTAGAGGGCCTGCTGGGACGTGTGCCGAACGCACGCTCATATGGACGAGGGGTTCGCTTCCTGCCTGAGAACTTCGAGGAACATCAGATCATCAATGATTACCTCAAACAACTGGATGGGGTGAGCTGGTTTACCTACTCCCCCAGCACCGAGAGAAGCCTCAAGATAGCGATCCGCGGTCTACCTGTGATCACGGATCCAGAGAGTATCACCGAAGCCCTCCGAGAGAAGGGCTTCGACCCAGAATTCACCCGGATTATACAGGGAAGAAATGGCAGACCTGGGTGCATCTACCACTGCTCCCTGCGAAGAACTCCAGACCTCATACCGGCTATATATAACATAGATGAGCTCCTTCGAATGAAGGTAACCATAGAAGCATGGCGTGGGAGGAGGGGCCCGGCACAGTGCCATCGGTGCCAACAATTCAGGCACTCCTCCCACCACTGCCACCGCCCGATAGCCTGCGTAAGGTGCGGGGGCCCGCACTTTGCATTCAACTGCGATCGCCCACAAGAAGAGCCAGCCTCCTGCGCAAACTGCGGGGGGCCTCACCCTTCCAACAACGCACGCGCATGCCCCGTTTTCCGCCGCGAAACGAGAAATCGCCGAGCGGGAACCGCTGCCCGGTCTGGCGACGCCGGACAGAGAAGCGAAAACGCATGCATAGCGCCCACGATGCTCGAAGTACCGGCGTCAGGGAGCCTGATGGCCCCCGCTAATGACCCCGGGCAGAAAAGAAAACCTAAAACAAGAAGCCCAAGAAAAGGAGGAAACCAAGAAAAGGAAGCCACCCAGCAGCCAGCCTTGTCAGCCTCCCCTGAGAAAATCCGAGACGCAATAATGACGATCATAGCCTCCGTAGAGAACACCAAGACGGTTGAACAATGTCTGAGGGCGCTGAAAACTCTACAACAAGATGGCCAGACCTCTCAGCCGAAAACCTCTTCAAGAAAGAAAACCAAATAGTCGCCAACACTCCGCCATAAGGCGTCGATGAAGCCCACATCGCCCGTCAGATGTTGATGGGCGATTAATAAATAAATAGACACTCCCGTTAAGACGGGAGGCGAGCGAGACCACCGTCAGAGGAATATTCCTGGTACGGTTTCCCCGCACCCCCCTGACGGGGGGCGCGAGAAGATTTCGACGGTAACCCGGCACGTAATTTATAACGGAGCCTTTAGACCAAAATATGTTGCACTGTGGTAGGCGTTTCTGGCAAAATTGACAATTTAACGGCAAGTAGCCATAAGTGTCCTGAAGACCTGAAGATGTTTATATATGAGAGTTCTTCAAGACCTTAACCTTAGACCAGACCTTCAGATCGTCTGAGTGCCTTAAGCGTTCGCCTTAGTAGTCCGGTGATACCATTAAGACCTTGCTAGGTCAATAGCGTTGTCAGTTCCAAAAAATAACCACACCGTCAATGGACATCAGGTAAGATTGCGGTGAAATCTATAAAGCATAAAAAACTATGCTCTATAATAAAGACTACCGTATATGCAAATATTAATTAGTTCCTGGCGCTACAACTTCCGTTGTCGAATCTTGCATGCATTCTAACGCGTTAATATTTGCCTGCCACTCACATGGGAAATTAATTTGTAAACAAATAAATCCAATACACAAACGTCTTGTACTCGCTGTTTATTTAAGATAAAGCCCAGTCGACGTGTTTTCACTTATTCAAATTCAGCCTACGAATGAATGCTCGGAACTAACGGCTCGCTTGTCAAACATGTTATGAACCTACCGACCTGCTATGAACATAAGAAGCATTTAATTACACGTTGATAGAGACAAATCGTTGAGTTAGCTAATCAATGGAAAAAACTTATATGATATTCTAAATTAATTCAGTGAGCCATTTGTTATATTTAAGAGGAAGATTTTGTTGAACAAAAAATAATTATTTGCCATTTTAATTCCATACGAAAAGTGTCAAATAAAATTAGAAATGTGTAAACAAGTAATTAACACACGATAAAATATCCCAAGATTAATTAAGAAAAGAGTTAAAGACTTATATATTTGAAAACTGTTATATTTTTGGAAATATTAAAATTGCTTGTAGTAAAATATTTTATGTCATCGTCATAATTCAATATAGCTTTTGGTTTTTATTTAATACTAGCTTCTGCCCGCGACTTCGTTCGCGTGGAATAGTTACTTTGTGCTAACGCTAACACACAGCGGAAGCTCTCAAGAGGAAAAAACCCAAATTTTTAAACATTCTTCATATGTGCTCCGCTCCTATTGGTCTTAGCGTGATGATATATAGCCTATAACCTTTCTCGATAAATGACCTATATAGCAATGTGAGAATTTTTCAAATCGGACCAGTGATTCCTGAGATTACCTCTTACAACGTCACAACGTCAGAAACTCACAAACTTTACCTCTTTATAACAATAATATAGCCTATTTGCAGTTCAGTGGTCAAAGTTCGGTCATAATGTATCCATTCTATTTTCATTTCTTAACATATAAAACACTAGCTTTGCCCGTGACTCCGTCTGCGTGTATTCTTATGTAAAACACTCAATAATAAAATCATCTGAATGTATTAGGCAACAACCCTTTTTTTATTAACGTGGAGAAATCCTTATGCTCTCGGGAGAGAGGATGGATTATATCCGACTCGCACGGACTAAAACCCCACGGTGTACCATCCGACCATATTGTTAGGGCGGCAAGGCATCGAACTACGCTATTCCCCTTCGATTGCTGCCCCAACGGTCCACCCGGCGGAAGGTGGCCGCCGGGTTCCCTCCAAATAATAGTGAGACAGACTGGGCACACACCAGCTGCCTCCCCTCGTCCGCCAAACCCGTGCATTAGGCAACAGCCCAAGCCGCGATGTGCTGTGCACCCTTGAGCTAGTTATCAAATAAAATTGGCTGAATGCCCTAAGCGCTCGCCTAAGTAACCCCGTGAATCTGTTAAGACCTTACTAGGTCAATAGCGTAGTTAATTCGAGAAAAAAAAAACTGAATGTATGAGTCCATTTCCTTATTTACTTTTCTCTCGTACGTAAGTCACATCGTCATCAAAACTACAATAACTTTTGATAGAGTGAACCGATTTTAATAATACAAAGACAACATGTTACTCGAGGACACGGCTTATGATCTTCTTGGTAAGGTTTTATTGTAGAACTTACTAATCTGTTTTATAAACATATTTGCTCAAGTTATTAGCTGTTATTTCGTAGTCATATTATCACTGTCGTATTTGAAGGTTCAAAAGACTTATAAACTAGCCAATAAAAGCAACCGCTTAATGAACCCTCTGAACTAAATTGGTACGGATCATAATTAGTCTAATCGAGCTATAAAATTACATACAAGGTGCACATTACAATACGGAGAACAAAGAATCAATGAACATTGGCTTTAAATAGCTATAAAAGAGGGACGAATACTAATTGTTACTTTCAACAATTATGTATTTAACTTGACGAACTTATTTGGTAAAAACGTGGTTTCCTTCGAGATATAAATGTATTAAAAGTTCCTACATCTGATCTTAATATTTTGTGAATTCTTAGCTAATACTTCGTGTACCATCAGATGTTATTCAAAAGTTTTTATTTATTTATTTAATAAATATAAATTTCAAAATTCTTTTTTATCTATACAAATATTAAAAAAAAATAAAGTTTGTGAGTGTGTGTGTAATATTTGGAACTACTGATTCGATTTGAAAAATTCTTTCAGTGTTATATAGCTCACTAGCCTCTGCCCGGACTTCGTTCGCGTGGAATAGATACTCTAACACGCAGCAGTTCTGAAAAGGAAAAAACATCCCGATTTTGAAACATTTTTATCTGTGCTCCGCTCCTATTGGTCTTAGCGAGATGATATATAGCCTATAACCATTCTCGATGAATGAGTTATATAACACTGAAAGAATTATTCAAATCGGATCAGTAGTTCCTGAGATTAGCCCCTACAACGTCACAATATCACAACGTCACAAACTTTACCTCTTTATAATATTAGTATAGATTTTTTGAGTAAGACTATAAGCTATAAATCATCACGCTAAAACTAATAGAAGTGGCTCACCAATGAACAATATTTTAAAATCTGAGTTTTTCCTCTTGAGAGCTTGGGCTGCGTGTTAGCCCAAAGTAACTATTCCACTCAGATGAAATCCTGGACAGACGATAGTATCTAAGTATATTCATCATGTAATTTTTAAGAACTTCTAGTTAATAACACATTAAAAATACGTCTCTAAGACAATAATTTAGCCGTATTTTGTTTATTATATGACAAAAATGAAACATATCAAGGTTGAGACAATGAATATGCCCTTAAAATGTAAGTTTTATTATAAAAAGTCTCTAACCAGTCCGTACTGCCGGCGGCGTATTGGCTTAGAAACTTTCTATTAATTATAATTGCTTGGACTTTAACAAAATTAATGCAACTTAATGAAAACCAAGGAGACGGAAAAAGGATTTATTGCGTTCGCCAGAAAAAATAAATAAAACATGAATAGTCATGCTTTATCAGTTTTGCCTATTTCAGGTACCTAGTTACCCAAATTTGGCTAAATAACGTTGTGTAATTTACATGGTGAAATAACACGCAATGTATTAATTAGTAAATGTACCTCAGATTTCCTAGTGTCGAAATGTATTCCATACTACAGTCGATCAATATTGCTATTCATTGAAAGTTAATTAATAAATTTACCTGAATTCCCGAGACTGATGATCTCGTATGAGATTCAGTCCTGTGAATTACTCGGGTTATTTGGACTTTGGACTTTTGAAAGCGAGATCCAGCCCCGACAGCTAATCCGAACACTGACCTACTCTCCGTGCCAAATGAATAGCTTTTTTAATGTTATTTCTACATTCACTCACATTAAATCGAGAAAACTTCGTGTCCACGCTCTCAAATATTGATACTGTTTGTTTGGTGCTAAGTCTAAATTGACTACCATGTTTTTAAAAGCATTGTATTGGCTTAAACCGTCTCTGAGCATATCTTTGAAAAGCAATGGCCATTGGAATTTAAATCCAATAACGATGCGACATAATGGTTAACTCCGACGCTGTCTATATTACCAATTTGTAATGAATTATGAGCCATTTTGTAGAGAAACTATGAAACACAGGTTTCAAGGTGGTGAAATATATTTGTGACTAGACTCTGCCCGCGATTTCGTTTACGTGGAATAGTTACTTTAAGGTAACTCAGAGCGGAAGCTCTCAAGAGAAAAGTAAACCTCGATTTTTAAACATTCTTAATGTGTGCTCCGCTCCTATTGATCTTAGCGTGATGATATCATGCCTATGATACGCCATGATGGTAGCCTATAACCATCCTCGATAAATTATCTATATAACATTGACAGAAATTTTCAAATCGGACCAGTAGTTCCTGAGATTACCCGCTAAAACGACACAACGTCACAAACTCACAAACTTTATCTCTTTATATTAGTATAGATGATAACGTCGACGAAATAGCGAGCATTGGCTGGTACGTTACATAATTACAATATTAATAAATGTGAATTCTGTCAGTATACAGAACTTCAGTAATAATAATTTCTTTATTTATTATCTGTGAACTACCACAAAGTCACTATGAAATGTGAACACGTGATTAGCTTTAGGCGTCAGGATCTTAATTGTCAACATATATCAACAGCAGGATCTAGGTAGGTTTATGGACAGATATCAAATTTGCAAACCACGGGTATAACATATTTACACCTGACTTAATATAAATTCGCCTGTTACGAAATTTAACGTACAAAATTAGATACATCCGATATCTCCAAACGTTTAATTTATTCTGTCACTGCCATCAATTACAACAAATTGTGTCCGATTAAAATATCTGTCGGATAAATTAAATTAATTAACTCGCGAGAGGTGAATCAGCCGCCATTATGTAGAAAGTTGTTGCAAAATTATTGTCTATATTGAGAATTTATTTATTTTTGCAAATGAATTAAACCGACATTTATAGAAACCTTTCGCTTTTTTTAATTAATAGGTATAATTTACTGTATAAACAAAATTAATTTAATGCGTTATGTTATGATATTATATTTGGTTTATATATTTTATGAAGATTATTAATTATTAGATATTGATCTGTTACGTATGTTTATATATTTAGTTATGGTGACGAAATGAAAATTATTACCGTAAATGCTTTTAATTTTTAACGAGTGATGCCTATCTATCTATCTATCTAATACCTTTAAACGAGCAATTCTTGTATATTTTTATATTGTTATATATTCAGGATCTCGGAAACGGCGTCAGCCTTTTCCGCGAAACTTAATGTGTAGGTGGTTTTGGGGACGACAAATCGATTTAGCTAGATTTTATTCACAGAAAACTTTTTAACTGAGTTTTCAGGCAATGAATAAATATAGCCATAATATAAAAAAATAAATTTCGCCGGCGTAGTCAAAACAGAAATAACGCAGATGGAAGTCGGCTGATTCGAAAATCCGTCTAACCCCAGTTCAAATCCGAATGACAGCAAAAGATATATCTTTTCTTTTACTATTTTTTTAAACACTTATTTTGTGAGGCAAACCGAACAATTTATTTTGATTTAAGAATGTTTTTTACAGAACCGAGCTGGGCTCCGTCATCCAGCTACTATAATAAGCTTATACCAGAAGAAAACAATACTGAAAAGCTTACTGCATCGCAACATTGTTTGGCAATATATAAAGCAGTATTGTATTGTATGTAGGCAGTAGAGCCGCGTTGAAGTTATAACTGGTTTCAGCGTGAATGGCTCGGCTCGTCCGGGGTAGCACCACCCTTTCACAGAACACCGACGTGAAATAACAGTGCTTGCATTGTTTTGTTTCGTTATACTGTGAGAGCGCCGGAAGCCCACCTCCCTTCTCTCTTCCCACATTCCCCTTTTTCCCTCTCCCCTTTCTCACTAACACACTTGCTACTCCTCTGGTGTTTCTGATGTCTATGGACAATGGTGATCACTCAACATCAGGTGACAGTTCATTTTCGTTCTATGCCATTAAAAAAATATAGTGACGAAGATACTCCCAGGAGCTATAGTATACATATATGGTTAACTTAACTTACGTAGTTTAGTTCGATTCCCGTTGTATTCCAGGTGCAAGCTCAATTTGTTGCCATTCGGCTGAGAGCCCTAGCACTCTTGCTAAAAGCTCAGTTAAGGCCCGTCATGCCAAAAGCTATTAGTCAGATCGAAAAAAAACTAAGACTAAGAAACTAAAAGCTCTATTCGAAAATTGTGTCGACGAGATGATTCACGACTTCCTTGAAAAACCGGTGCTAGAATCTCACGGTATGCATAATTTAAACTCTAACAACGCAAATATGTAAACCTAATCAAGAGCAGGAAACATATTGGCGCCACATGGCATCCTTTACTGATTATCCTAACTAGTCCTTAGTGGAGTAGCCGGAAGTTTCGGTATGATATTCTGTAGTCCGGTGAAGCTGTTGAGACTTTACTAGGTGTGTAGTCAGTTAAAAAAAGGTTCACTTTTTCATTTACTATTTGACTACAAACAGGTTTTTTTAATTGAAAGTAATTAACAAACATCAACACATCTGTCATTAAAGGTCACTGCAGCCTTTAACCGTCATAATTTGAAAACTAGATTCCTGACTTGTTGAATCTTGGAGCAATATCTAATAGTTAACTATCCTTTAACATCCTTTGAACAGTTTGTGTATTCTTGCGAGACGCCTCCTCCATCCTAAATTTAAAACTAGATTTAAAACCTTTTATTTTATATGTGTCAAAAAACCTGCTATATTTTAAGACTAGCCTCTGCCCGCAACTTCGTTCGCGTGGAAAAGGTACTTTGGGTTAACGCTAACATGCAACGGAAACTCTCAAGAGGAAAATCCCCGATTTTGAAACATTCTTTATTAGTGCTCCGCTCTTGTTGATTTTAGCGTGATGATACATAACCTATAACCTTCCTCGATATATGAGCTATATAACACTGACAGAGTTTTTTCAAATCGGACCAGTAGTTCCTGAGATTACCCCCTACAAAGACACAAACTTTACCTCTTTATAATATTAGTATCGATAACTAATAACTAATCTAACAACATCTAACAAATAAGAACGTATAGATTCCGTAAATTAGAATTTATAAGCATTTTAAATTCTTATTATTACATCAAAAGTAACATAACAAATACATATAACAAATTATTTTTCATTGAATATGAAAAATAGCAAAGATGCGTGAAATGTTTAAGCCTAATGTTACTCAAGTTGAATCATACACGGTCCACTATTGGTAATCTAAGCAGAATTGTTATTAAATCACGATTCACACGAAGGCTTTAATAACATTACGAAACTACAACTTACCTAAGTAAATGTACCTGGTACAAAGTACATCTATATTTTTTACCTTTATCTTTACCTTTAAATGAGCAATTCTTGTATATTTTTATATTTGTATATATTCAGGATCTCGGAAACGGCGTCAGCGATTTCCGTGAAACTTAGTATGTAGGTGGTTTCGGGGCCGATAAATCGATCTAGCTAGATTTCATTCATAGAAAACTTTTTATCTGAGTTTTCAGGCAATGAAAAAATATAGCTAGAATATAAAGATAAATTTCACCACCGCTGTCAAAACAAAAATAGCTTAGATGGAAATTGGCTGCTTCGAAATTCCGTGTAAAGTCAGTCCGAATCCGAGTGACAGCAAAGGTGACATCTTTTTTAATTTTTTTTTTTTTTTTGATAATAAATGCTAATTTTGTGAGACAAAGCAAATAATTTATTTTAATTTAGAAATGTTTTTTAAAGAACCGAGATTTAAATTTAAGATCAAATGGTTTAAGTATAGCACTTAGTGACAATTCAGATAAAGTTTACAATATGCCCCGATGTTGGATCAGTGGTAACATAACTTCTATTCTATCCATAAATATAAAAATAATGGAAATCTACCGAATTTGGAATTTTTAGTTTTTTGAAAAAAAAAAAAAATAGTTGCAGTTAGGATAAGCAATACAATACATTTCTATCAATTTCAGAAATGTCTATCTGTTTATCTGTTTATATAAACACGTATTACTGTTAGAGCTCTTAAGGTCATGATAAAAGTTATTGTAATTTTCATGAAGACACAACTTAAGTACGAGAGAAAAGTAGATAAACTTAATACATATAGATGACTTTATTCGTCACTGTTTTATACATAAGATTGTATGCGAACAAAGTCGCGGGCACAGCTAGTAATTAACAAAAACACATTGTAATAAAATCTGTATTAAAAATAAAACAATCACCTAAAAGCAACCGAGCAATTTCGGTAAAATAATAAATTAATTTGTTGCTTTTTCCTCAACCTCTGTTTATTTTGAGAAAAAAAAAAAATTAAATTACAAATCACATTACAAGACTCTTAACGAATCTTAAGTAACTGTGAGCTGAAGTTCGCCGTTTGTCGGCAGCTTTATTTTGTGTTTGTTTTTTTTTTATGTTGCGAATATTTTGGTTAAGCACTGCCTTTTTGTGTAATTTTGCTAATGTTGTGATACAGATAATAAAAATGTAAATTATAATAGTGAAGGATTTTGTTGATCTATACTAATATTATAAAGCGGGAGGGTTTATTTGTTTGGTTGAACGCGCTAAACTCAGGAACTATTGGTCTTCTTTCACCATCTACGGGTGTCCCAAGCGAGTGACCATGGCAGCGGAGCATTGCTAACCGCCACCCCGCACCCTGGTTCATATTCGCGCTAAGCGGCCGAGGGGTTTTTTTAGTCGGTAGGAGTCCGACATCACCCTCACGTTGTACCCCGACAGCGTGGGGGTATCCCATTAAGGAACTATTGGTCTGATTAAAAAATATATTTCAGTGTTAGTTAGCTCATTTATCGAAGGCTAAGGCTATAATATCTTGACGCTAAGAACAATAGGAGCAGAGCAATAATGAAAAATGTTGCGAAATTGTCTTTTTTTCCTTTTGAACGTTTCCGCTGCTTGTTCGCGTTAGCTCAAAGTAATTATTCCGCGCAGACGAATTCGCGGGTAGAGGCTAGTCTTCTATATAAATAAAAATCCATTACCGAATGTATGTAAGCTTATCATTTTAGAACAGCTGCACCTAATTGGCTATTTTTTTGTTGTGATTGTAATGGACAAGGTTTTTATGAAAAATCATTTTTTTTAAATTCATACGTGTGATTAGAATGTCTTAGACGTAGTGTCTCAAACACATAACCATTGATCCATTAATTATCAAATATATTTAACTCCTATCACTTAAATGGACAATTCTTTTTTTATGAGGGTTTGGTCACAAAAGGACCATGCCACCCTTATTTGAAGGCATATGTAATAAAAACTACATATAGATAATCACTATTTACCTCCTATTGTTAGCAATATTGGCTAACCTGTACAGCATCTTGGCTTCATCCGACAAAGGTGAAGCCAAAATGCGGTTACCGACTCCAACGCAACGTAAATCCTTATCTACTGTTAGGCAGTACTCTCGCCTTTCTGCTTCATTACGGACACATTCCACAATTATATGATATACATCTTCTACTCTATTACACTCAGTGCACAGAGATGATTGTATCTTATTCATTAAATTAGCGAATTTATTAAGCGGAATATGTCCGGAACGAAGTCTTAGAACGATAACAAGGAATATATTTACTAATCTCACCTTATCTACACAACTTATCAATAAAATTGTATCCGTTGTTTGACCAGGCTGATCTTTCATAGGGCTAAATTGATTTTGCAGGCTTTGCAAGACTTGCAAGATTACAAGACTTTTACTTACTAGTTTTCAGGGTGTAATCTAGACAACATATTATTACGCTTTTTCATAGGAGCTGAGTAGTAATGTTAAGATTTTACAAAGATATAGAGATGTCAGTTTAAAGATTCTAATTATAATGTAAGGTAAGTAGCTAATGTTATAAATGTGGATATGAGTTTGTTTGTATCGCTTTAACGCCTTAACTACTATACTTAAAATTATTTTTTTTCTCGAACTGTCTACACTATTGACCTATTGAGGTCTTAGCAGCTTCACCGGACTACGTTAAAATCATTAAATTTTAATTGCTAAGGGTACAAAACAGGACATAACATACTAATCATCCTGAAACTGTTCCCGATGGAAAGATCAGATTTACTTTAAAGCAACATATTTTTTTTTCTCGAACTGACTACGCTATTGACCTAGCAAGGTCTTAACAACTTCACCGGACTATAAAGCAAAATAAGCTGCGGACAAAAGCTAGTTAGAAATATAATAAAAATATAGTCCACGAAAAATCAAAATGAAACCCTTCCGAAATTCTGGGATGATATTCCTTATAGCGCGTTACACACTTTAAGAGTATGGGAATCCCGATAAGAGTGCTGCAATACTCTTCGATCCCACGAAACGCGCTAATAAATTTGAGCCCATCAGGCTACACGGAATCGATATCCCTTGGGTCGAAGAGGTCAAATATCTCGGTGTTACATTAGATAGACATTTAAAGTTCAATTCACATATAGACAGAGTGCGAAACAAAGCCGCTATGGTCTTGGGTCGCCTCCATCCGTAGCTTTGTCATAAGAGTAAGATGTCCCTCAGACACAAGCTCACTTTGTATAAGACGTGTATCCGTCCCGTGATGACATATAGCTGCCCCGTTTTTGCGCATATGTCCAAAGATAACTTTCATAAGCTGCAGGTTCTTCAAAATCGTGTTTTACGTAAAGTGACCGGTGCTCCGTGGTACATCCAGAGAGTCGATCTCCATAGAGACCTAGAGATCCCTTCTATCTGGGCGTACGTAAAATCACTTACGATTAGTTATTTTGAAAAAGCCGCGAATAATCCCAGTCCGTTAGTGGTATCCGCCGCAAACTGTGAACCCGTACCTAACGTTGCGCGTTATAAAAGACATCCACGACACATTTTTACCGACCCTCCTGATTCAATCACGTCAGCGAACGATCAGTACCAGCCTGTCCCTCGAAACAGAGCGTGTTCACACCCACGCCCGCGTAACCACAGATCACGCCGCCGTGGTCTGGGGGTTAATTTCGCTCTCGCACACCCGATTAGGCCTCCCACGGCAGCGGCTCAATCCTAGGTTCGATCCCTCAGTAGGGAGCCCTTAAGTGCGTTGCTTGCGCGATACGGTGACACACAAATATACATCACCGCTACAACACTACACGATCACCCCCACACACGTGCACGCCTACACACTTACACATGAAAGTGGA
>JACEII010000070.1:1308009-1351295 GCA_014332785.1 Antheraea mylitta | reverse complement strand
GAACGCGTAGAGCGTTTTATAAAAAAAAACAGTGAATAAGAAACTCATCTGAATGTAGTAAGCCCATTTACTTATCTAATTTTCTCTCGTACTTACGCCGCGTGGTCATTAAAATTACAATAACTTTTGATAGAGTAGACCGATTTTAATGAAACAAATACTAAGTTATTCTCAAAGATATGCTTTATTTTCTTGGTCTGGTTATATTGTGAACCCGGTACTTTAGCAGTGATGCGTGTTTATACAAACAGACAGATAGACATTTCTAAAAATGATCGAAATGTATTCTATTACTTATACCTAGATACATGCAACATTTTTTTTCATGGAAATTGAAAAAGTGCAGACACGCTAGATTTACATTTTTATTATATGTATATAGACTTCGTCCAACTTCAGAAATAGGATAATTTATAATTTGCTTAACAGTCTTCTTTTTATTACAAATGAAGTGATTGTCAATGTTGATTATTGTTATTAATTGTAAGTTTCACCAGTCTCGAAGAGATGGCGCTATAAATTAGTTTGTTGTCATAAAACTGTAGGACCGGCTGTTATAGATATCCCGTAGATGGCGCTACGTTTTAATTTCAAATTTCTTTTCCAATAACTGACCCACAGCAACGCATGGTTGGGTCAGTAAGTAAGCTATATAAATAGATCGAATGTATGTTAGTGTATCCCTTCAGAAAGGCTGCATCTATTTGGCTAATTCGTTTTTTGTGTATAATTTATTTGATCGAAAGCGTTAAGAAAACTTTTATCCACTCTCCGTACTATTAATAAACTATATCGAGGGTAGACTCATTAGTTGATGCTATGTATTAATATCGGGTAGTTATACTGTGAACGACCCATATAAGGAGCGGCGCTTGTTGTGTTGGGACAAACCAGATTAGGCCCCCCTCGGCAGCGACTCAAGCCTAGGTCCGTTCCCTCGACAGGAAGCCCTTGAGTACGCTGCTCGCGCGATACAGTATAACACAAAAACTTACATCACTGCTACAACACTACACTACCACCTCCACACACGTGCACGCCACGCGCTTACACATGAAAGTGGAAGGGTTTTATTTTTTTTCCCTTATCGAACTGAAATAATTCTATTTTTCCGATAATAAATACATGGAGGAGTTGTTGAGGCGTGTATGCTTGGTACACATATACATATCAACAACTCATACGTATATAAATAGTTAGCTAGGTTAGCTAAGATAGGACGCGATTTGCATGTAACAGGCAACAGCGAAGCCGAGGTGTGCCGCGCACCCTTGAGCTAGTTGCCAAAAATAAAATCGGCTGAGTGCCTTAAGCGCTCGCCTTAGTAGTTCGGTGAAGCTGTTAAGACCTTGCTAGGTCAATAGCGTAGTCAGGTCGAAAAAAAAAAAACAAAAAAATGTGTTGGGACATTCTTTTGGTGGCCGTCGTATTGTGCAACAGCGCTGTCCGAACTTTTAACGGGTATTTAAAAAGTCATTTATTGTGAGAATTGATCCTTAACAATTTGTATCTAAATTGGCAAGTTCTGTTTTTAAATAATCAATAATTGTTTTTGTTTTTCAATTGTAAATTCCTAACACTACTATATAAATTGATCTTTTTACATACAATATGTAATTAATAGAATATAGAATCCAATACATATACCTATCTGCCAACTACTTGGGAGACCATTTAAGGCTTTGTGGTCTTTGTCATCTTTATAATTTGTTTAAAAGCATTTTGTACTACTACTAGGAGAGAAATATTTTGTCTGTGCAAAACGACTGTTCAAACCGCGGAAAAAATGGTAGTCAATTAAGGCGAGATCTAATATATGTGTAGGTAACGGATATAATGTTTTAATTGATCGGTTGATATGAACAATCCATGCACAGACACCCACACACCGTCGTAGTCCGGTGAAGCTGTTAAGACACCCGATTAGGCCTCCCACGGCAGTGGCTCAAGCCTAGGTTCGATCCCTCGGTAGGGAGCTCTTGAGTGCGTTGCTCGCGCGATACAGTGTAACACAAAAATTTACATCACTGCTACAACATTACACTATCACCTCCACACACGTGCACGCCCACACGCTTACACATGAAAGTGGAAGGGTTTACTTTTTTCCCTCATCGAACTGAAAAACTCTTAATTTTCCGATAATAAATATATGGAGGAGTTGTTGAGGCGTGCATGTTTGGTACACATATAGGTTTCAACAACTCATACATATACGAATAGTTAGCTAGGTTAGCTAAGATAAACAACTCCGGGGCCGGGCGCCTCCGACGACGGAAACCCTCCAGCCAGAGGTGGCCGAGAGGGTCGTGGGAGAGCTGTTCCCTGACCCTCCGGAGTGCCCTCCTCCTCCTATGCCGCCGCTCTCGCGCTTCGCGCCTGTGGCGGAGGTGCTCGACCGTCCTCCCCCGGTGTCGGAGGAGGAAATGGGTAAGGCGGTCGAGTGCCTCCGCGGCAGGCGGACGGCGCCTGGGCCGGACGGTGTCCCGGGCCGGGTGTTGGCCCTCTGCATGGGGCACTTCGGGGAGCGGCTTCGGGGGCTGTTCGACCGCTGTCTGGCGGAAGGACAGTTCCCGAAGCCCTGGAAGACGGGGCGGCTCGTCCTTATCCCTAAGGCGGGCCGCTCTCCGGACAGCGCGTCGGCATACCGGCCCATCGTCTTGCTGGACGACACCGGGAAGGTGCTCGAAAGGGTGATCGCGTCCCGGGTCGTCCGGCACCTGGAAGACGTACGGCCGAACTTGTCCGACGCGCAGTTCAGCTTCCGGTCGGGGCGTTCAACACTGGACGCCCTGAGCCTCCTGAAGGAGCTCTCTGCGCAGGCGACCTCCCGGGGTCAGAGGCTGTTGGCGGTGTCACTGGACATCGCCAACGCCTTCAACAGCCTGCCGCACGGAGTAATACGGGAGGCGCTCCGATTTTCGGGGTGCCCCCGTACCTGCGGCGGCTGTTGGAGGCGTACCTCGAGGGAAGGGAGGTCGTCTGCGCAGACAGCAGAGAGCGAACGGTCCGACGTGGGACTCCTTGTGGGGTCCCACAAGGCTCGGTCCTGGGGCCCTTGTTGTGGAACCTGGGCTACGACTGGGTGCTCCACGGCGCGCTCCCTTCAGGAGCACGTCTAATATGCTACGCGGACGACACCCTAGTCGTAGCCCGGGAAAGGGAATGGACGGAGCTGGTGCGCCTAACCACGCTGGCTACGACCTTCGTGGTCAGGCGCATCCGCCGACTGGGCCCCAGAGTGGCCCTCGAGAAAACCGAGGCCCTGCTGTTTCACGGGCCTCGGCAGGGGCCACCCTCTGGGGCCCATATAACGGTGGGAGGAGTAAGTATCAGGGTGGGATCCACGATGAAATATCTGGGCCTCACCCTGGACGGGCGTTGGCGGTTCGAGCCCCACTTCAAAGGGCTCGGACCGCGTATAGTAGGGGCGGCGGCGGCGCTCGGCCGCCTTCTCCCGAACACGGGAGGGCCGGGCGCTGCCTGCCGCCGTCTTTATACTGGGGTGGTGAGGGCCATGGCCGCCTACGGGGCGCCTGTGTGGGCGGACTCCCTCAGCGCCACGAACGTTCGCGTCCTGCGCAAAGCGCAGCGTACAGTGGCGTTGAGGGAGATCCGCGGGTACCGCACGGTGTCCTCGGTGGCGGCCATGGTGCTCGCGGGCTCTCTACCCTGGGAGCTGGAGGCGGAAACTCTTGCCGCCGTGTACAATTACGCGGCGGCCGGTAAATCCCGAGGTAGACCTCCGGCGTCCAGGGAGATCGCTGCGCTGCGGGCTACAGCCCGCAGCGAGCAAATAGAGAGGTGGGGCCGACGCCTGGCGGACGAGCGTTACGGAAGATTTGTCATAGACGCCGTCCGCCCGGTCCTGTCGGCCTGGGTGAATAGGGGCTGGGGCTCCCTGACGTACCGTCTGGTGTAGGTGCTGACCGGGCACGGATGCTTCGGTTGGTACTTGCACCGGATAGCGCGCAGGGAGCCCACCGCCGCATGCCACGAGTGCGGCGCTGAGACGGACACCGCGCAGCACACTCTTTCGGAGTGCGCCGCGTGGGGCGATCAGCGCCGCGCCCTGGTTGCGGCGGTGGGGGACGATCTCTCGCTGCCGGGCGTGGTTTCGGCCATGCTCGGTAGCGAGGACGTCTGGGCTGCTGTGGCCTCCTTCTGCGAGACCGTCATCTCACAGAAGGAGGCAGCGGAGAGGGCCCGGGAGGTCGATCCCAGAAGTGGTCGTTGCACGGGTGAGGCTGACGAGGGGAGGCTGCTGGTCGTGTACCCAGTAGCCTCTCTATAGTAGGGCGAAGCCTGGCGTACACTCGCCAGGCTGCCGCAGGGGCAGTTTCAGGTCAGTGAGCATGCTCGATCCCTGGCTGCCCCTTCCATGCGGCGGACGGTACACCGTGGGGTTTTAGTCCGTGCGAATCGGACATAACCTACCCTCTCCCCCGGGAGGGTAGCGTATCCGTTAGGGATTTCCCCACGTTAATAAAATAAAAAAAAAAAGGTTAGCTAAGATGGGTCGCGATTTTGCATGCAACAGGCAACAGCCAAGCCGAGGTGTGCCATGCACCCTTGAGCTGGTTGCCAAAATAAAATCGGCTGAGTGCCTTAAGCGCTCGCCTTAGTGGTCCGGTGAAGCTATTAAGACCTTGCTAGGTGAATAGCGTAGTCGGTTAGAGAAAAAAAACACACCGCGCGCGCTCTTACTCCTGCACCTTTTTATAATTCTAGTACTATTATCTAATTAATTAATATGTTGTTCAGTTTCATGTTAACATCTCAAAGTTAGCTATAATTGATACATTTTTCTGCCTTAGGTGTATTATTATTGATATTATCATGTGATTGATATCTCTTGCCTGAACCAACATGGTAATAACAGCTTATATAAAACTAGCCTCTGCCCGCGACTTCGTTCACGTGGAAGAGATACACTAACATCAACATTAACACGCAGCAGTTCTCAAAACGAAAAACATCTATATCAAAATCGTGATATATTTTTCACCTGTGCTCCGCTCCTATTGATCTTAGCGTGATGATATATAGCCTATAACCATTCTCGATGAATGAGCTATATAACATTGAAAGAATTATTCAAATCGGACTAGTAGCTCCTGAGATTACCCCCTACAACGTCACAACATCACAACGTCATATACTCACAAACTTTACCTCTTTATAGTATTAGTATAGATTAGAATGAGCTAGTTGTTGATTCCTTTATAAATTAAGTGACATATTTTAAAAAAGTCCTGTGCCACGTCTGTCCGTTTGTTCGTGGTAAGCTCAAAAAGTACTTAACGGATTTTCATGCAGCTTTCACCAGTAGATAAAATGATTCATGAGGAAAGTTTGAGTATGTTATTTGACAAGGGTTTTTAAATTATCAAGACAAGATGACGTCCGCCGGACTCGCTAGTAAATAAATAATTGAATACTTTAAACAATACTTACGTAGAATATTGTAGTAAGCCTTCAATTTTCTAGTTTAACTCATTGCGCTTGGTATAGTCCGGTGAAGCTGTTAAGACCTTGTTAGGTCATTAGCGTAGACATTTCGAAAAAAAAACTCATTGCGCCTGATGGCAAACGGTTACCCCAGCTTATGGACACAGTTGAAGCTGAATCAAACGATATAAACCTCTCCCTGGTAGGTGCGGCAACTGGGTAAAGTCGCATGCCCAACAGTGGATTGATAACAACTAACGATATATCACCACCCACTTATAAGGGCACAAACACGTGTACTCATATATAAAGAGCGGGAAAATCAAAGAAGTCTTGATAATCGAACACAAGAAATCCATTCAATTCACAGCAGCAAAGTGTCGTGTAACTCACATAGCGCCCATACAAACTAGAGGGACCACCTAAGCCGTCGACATTACAATGAAGGCAACATAAAATGTGCCGGGAAACGAGACATCTACCACACAGATCTGCATATAAAGTTTGTTGCGATGTTCTATCCTAGATATGCAACAGGTATATATAAAAACGAATTGCCGAATGTATGTAAGTAAATTACTTCAGAGCAGCTGCATCTATTTGGATAATGTTTTTTTATCATGTTTGTAATTTTCTGGACAAGGTTTGTATCAAAGAAATTGTTAAAAAAAGATTGGGTCAAACTACTCCATATAATTGTTTTCGAACAGACTACGATATTGACCTAACAAGGTCTTAATAGCTTTACCGGACTTCATACTCCATGTAAAAAAATGAGTGGATGCCTAAAACAGAAGTGAGTCGAGAGTTTTTTGTTTTTCGTACTGACTACGCTATTGACCTGGCAGGGTCTTAACAGCTTCGCCAGATTACAAGAGAGTAGAGACATCTTCAATAACATTAACAGAATTGACTTTCAGTTCTTCAGTTAATGTTTTATTAAATTACATGGTCGTATTGTCAAGCTTAGATTTTGTCTCAATTTCTTTGTTATTGCTAAGCCGGAGTGGACAGTTAGTAGAAAATAATAGATTAAATTAAGTACGTTGTTTAAATAAAAATTCATAACTTTTTTAATTTGCGAGGAACTTTCATACCAGATCCAATGATAATATGTGATCGATATTAATATACAGTTACATGACGATGGAGCCTAAGGTAATAAACACTTCAAACAATTGGCTCTCAAGTACATTTGCCGGAACATAAAAAGCCCCCAAAGCTCCGCCTAATTCGCAAAGATCTAATCTTCATCGATCGACACAGTGTTTGGACACAGTAACGAGTGAGACATGATCGTTTCCGATTCACGCTATTTTCCTTCACGGTCAGCCGATAGTGCTAGTAATTTTAAATAGTAAGTGTAATTACGAATTACGAAAGTAACCAAGAAAAACTACTTTGTTTTATGTTTGAACCTGCGGATATCGAATTGTCATTCCACCGATTTAACCACTCGGCCAGCACGAGTAACTAAACAAGAACATTAATTCAATATTGTTATAACAACGCCTAGCGGTCTCGGCAGACGTTGATAATAGTCTTAAAAGCTGCCTTGATAATAAAGTCCTAAAAGTCAACTATACCGCCACCTACCGGGTCCAATTGTGAATCTAAAGCATTCTCGGATACACTAGAACACGCACAAAAAATTTCATCAAAAACGGTCCAGCCGTTTATGAAGAGTTCAGTGACATAAACACGTAAAGAAAAAAATGATATATAAACATATTGTATTAACAAGAATGTTTGAAAACTTCAAATATAACAATATTCGAACAGTACGGTAGTCTTGAATTTATTTTTAGCGCCTGAAATATATTTTAAGCAATTGCTATTACATCACCAAAAGAAATGTGTAGGCGTTTTATAACTGTATGGGTTTTTTATTACTAGAATATAAATTATTATAGAAGTATTTTAACCGCTAGAATATCGAATCAAACAGAACTGGAATTGGAAAACGTAATTATTTTGACATCCAATTATATGTGATAGAGTAGGAGTGTCTCTGTCGTTTTCAAAGACTTCAAAGGGATAATTGTACTCGAAAACAATTATTAATTATTTATGAGAGGCTTCCTGAAATTTCAAATACCAACAGACTTACCGTTACAGTTTATTCCAGCAACGGTGTTAATATTAGGACAGAGGAATTATTTACAATAAAAGCAATATATTAAAAACTCCTCTTGTAAACTATTTTTTGTTAATAACTCAAAAATCATAACATGTATAATATTAACTCCGACAATAATTATAATCCTCTTATACCTTTAAACGAGCAATTCTTGTATATTTTTATATTTGTATATATTCAGGATCTCGGGAACGGCATCATCTATTTCCGTGAAACTTAGTATGTAGGTAGTTTCGGGGACTATAAATCGATCTAGCTTTTAATCATAGAAAACTTTTTAAATTGAGTTTTCAGGCAGTGAAAAAATATAGCTAGAATATAAAGGTGAATTTCGCCGCCGCTGTCTAAACAAAAATAGCTCAGATGAAAATTAGTTGCTTCGAAAATCCGTGTATCGCCAGTTCGAATCCGAGTGTCACTCGGATGTATTTGAGAAGAGATATATTTGTTTATTTTTTTTAATGTTAATTTTATAAGGCAAATCTAACAGTTTATTTTAAATGTTTTTTAAAGAACCGAGCTAGGCTCGGTCGCCCTGGTACTAAAATTTAATAACACATCGCAAAAGCTTAACCTTATCGTGTCGTAACAGAGTGACGTAATAATGAGTAGTAGGAATAATATTCGTCCAATGGGGCGAAGGAATTAATCCATACTGCCAATTCTGAAGTTGTCAATATATGTGATTCTTAAACATTCTGTAGTGAGTTTTATTCTATGTTCAAGTTAATAGAAAGGCATACACGCCAAATCTTCTATATAATATTACGTAAATTTTCTTTTTATCTTAATTTTCAAGTCATTTCTTTTGCCAATTCTGAAGTTGTCAATACGGATAGTTCTTATGTATTCTTTAGTCTGTTTTCTTCTAAGTACAAGTTAATGTAAAGGCTTAAGCAACCAAGCCTCTTATTTAATATGTCAGACATTTTTTATAGACTTAATCTTCGAATAATCATTTTAAAAAATGTTCTCATATGTCCATGTGTTGTCAGGATATCAGGATAAGTCAGGAGATCGATATTCAAGTGTCGTACGATTATTTTAAAGTTATAACAAGATAATGATTCTCTTATTACAACTTTCTTGGGAATTTTTGTGGCATCTTAGAATTTCATGGTCCGTGGTATTATTTTTCATTCACCTCACCTATGCACAATAAACTAACCATATTACATAAAACACCACCAACTTTACACAATATAGAGTCAAGTAACACAAGATTACGAATAAAATATAAAATCCACTACATGACAGACTGAAATCCCGCCAAAAACTCCGACTTAATTCTTCTTTTTCTTTTTCCTGTTTTGGCTCCGCAGAAGCACTTGCCAGTGTCAATGTTTTCTTTCAATGGACGTTATAGTACAATAATATAACAAGCGCCGTGTGATCATTTCAAAAGTCTAACAAGATGGTGGATCCCTTGTTAGACCTACCAGGGAGTTTTTGTGGCATCTTTGAATTTCATGCTCCGTGGTATTATTTTCCATTCACTTCACTTATGCACAAAAAACTAACTATATTACGTAAAACACTACCAAATTTACACAATATAGAGTCAAATAACAAAAGATTATGAATAAAATATAAAATCCACTACATGACGACTAAGATCCCGCCAAAAACTCCCTCCGACTTAATAATGATGCCTCAGTAGTAACAATATTCGTCAAACAGGACAGGCGAAGGAATTAATCCATACTGCCAATTCTGAAGTTGTCAATATAATATGGTGGTTCTTGTATATTCTCTAGTGAGTTTTATTCTACGTTCAAGTAAATATAAAGGCATACGTGCCAAATCTTCTATATAATATTTCGTAAATTTGTAACCATCTTTTTTATCTTAATTTTCAAGTCGTTTCTTTTACCAATTCTGAAGTTGTCAATATGGATAGTTCTTATGTATTCTCTAGTCTGTATTTTTTTATGTCCAAGTTAATGTAAAGGCATAAGCTCCAAATCTTCTATATAATATTTCAGACATTTTTTATCTTCTTAATCTTAGAATAATCATTAAAAAAATGTTGAGTTGATAAAGTCAAAATTAGGTTTAAAATTATCAGGATAAGTTAGGAGATCGATATTCAAGTAAAGGGTCGTGCTGTTATTTAAATGTTATTACAAGATGGTGGTTCTCTTGTTACAACTTTTCTTGGAATTTTTGTGGCATCTCAGAATTCATGGGCCGTGGTATTATTTTTCATTCACTTCACTTATGTACAATAAATTAACCATTTTACATAAAACACTACCAAATTTACACAATATAGAGTCAAGTAACACAAGATTATAAATAAAATATAGGTGGAACTCTTTGTCGTTTATTTCTCTGAAAAAGAAAAACAGCGTGTAAGCGTGTAGGCGTGCGCGTGTGTATAGATGATGTGTGTGATGTTGTAGCAATGATGTAAGGTTTTGTGTCGCTGTATCGCGTGAGCAGCGTACTCAAGGGCTCCACGCCGAGAGAACGGACCTAGGCTTGAGCCGCTGCCGAGGGGGACCTAATGTGGTGTGCGGGAGCGAAATTTACCCCCAGACCACAGACCAAAAATAAGCATCTTAGAACCATTTATAAAAAAATCTGAATCGAGTGGTTATAACCCTGTTCCGATACGTTCAGTACTTTTACTGTGATTAAGTCTTAAACGAATTGTATTTTGTTTATGTGTATACTATAACTAGCTTGTGCCCGCGACTTCGTCCACGAATAGTTACTTTGGGCTAACGCTAACATGCAGCGGAAGCTTTGAAAAGGAAAAAAGCCCTGATTTTGAAGCATTCTTCATTGATGGTTTGCTTATATAGGTATATAGCCATCCTCGATAAATGAGCTATCAAACACTAAAAGAAACTTTTAAATCGGACCGGTAGTTCTTGAGATTAGCGCGTTCAACCAAACAAACAAACAAACAAACTCTTCAGCTTTATAATATTAGTATAGATTCAAAGCTTAAACAAGAGTACGCACATTACAAAGTTTAGTGTAATGTTTACAGCATAACAATAAAATTAGGCCACAAATCTTTGTTGTGTCATTTCGAACGCCATAAGACGGTCTGGCTCGAATCCAGATTCAATTTACAACTGATTTCCATTTCACTAAGACACTTATCCTGCAAGGTCGTTTTCGTTACACAGAATTTAAATATCTTTTTTCTTACTTTTATTTTTTTACTAAACCCTGCCCACGACTTCGTTCGCGTAGTAGTAGTTAGTTTTGGTTAACGCTAACACGCAGCGTAAGCTCTCAACAGAAAATATCCCGATTTTGAAATTTTATTGGTGCTTCGCTCCTATTGGTCTTCACGTGATGATATATAGCCTATCGCCTTCCTCGATAAATGAGCTATTTAACACTGAAAGAATTTTTCAAATCGGGCAACTAGTTCCTGAGATAAGCACATTCCAAACAAACAAATCCTCGAGATTTACAATATTAGTTTAGATTTATATTTATTTTGGTTATCAACAGACTCAACATCAATACATTGTTATTAGAATTGAGTGTACAGTTTTGTTAGACATGATCCCAATTACTACAAACTGCTACCATTATCTAATTTGCTGTTTTATACCATGTTGCGATTTGTGACAGAAACAGGATAATGGAATAAATATTCGTTGTTCGTATCGATATTTTAAGAGTGAGTAGCGCAGTCTCTCTTTCACACTTATTAGGTTTTGCATAATTCTTGCTCGTTCGCACGCTATGATAACATTAGTCGAATATTGTCACTTTGAATAACAATAACAGATAATGGATAATCAACAGCAAAATAATGCATTACGTTATTGGTTTTATTTTTTATTGCATTAAATTATTTTGTTCATAAAATTACACCTTAAACTTTGTATAGGGAAATTTAATAATATAAGTGGATATTTGAACTCAGCCATTTACATAATTTTATGCAAATGATAACCCACTTCTGTGTAAGAAGACTTCGTGAAAATCGATTATTTTAAGTTTTCTGGAATATTCTATCTTTTACAAATGAATCGGTAATTTCGCAGAAGGAAGTAGTTAAAATTAGATGGTTTTACGATCTCCTCTAATAGAGCTTTTGCTTTTGTTTGTATTTCCATTTCGAATTGGTTTTAAAAAAGCTTCAAGCATTTTTATTATTTACTATGTTCGTTTGTGTGATAATATGCAGAGGATTTATACATGTCATTTGATTCGTAACTTTTAAAAAAGAATTAAATTGTTTTTTTTTTGTGTCAAAAAGCAGCAAACAGGCACACGGCCCACTTGATGGTAAATGGTTACCGTCGCCTATGGACAACTGCAACATCAAGGGCGTCACTGTTGTGCTGCCGACCCAGAAGAGTGCGTGTCAGTCCCTTCTTGAAAAGCCCAATATCATAGCCCTGAGGAAAAACCATGCTGGGTAAACCATTCCACAACGCTAGCGTACGCATAAGGAAGGTCCGAGAGAACCTCACGGTGGTCGCCATCTTGCTAGCTTCTAAGGTGGGCGGGTGAGCAGCCAACCAGCGGCGGGAGGTGCGGGTCAGAAATTTTAGCCACTCTTAATATTATAAGTCATTTTTCAAGATCTTTACTTTCTGTATATGTAAAGTATGAAGAACATAAGAAACTAAAAACTTTATGGACGGCAAAATTTAAACTTCGTCCTGAGTATATACAACTAGAAATCTTCAAAAAATTAAACACGTTATATGAACGATGAAAATAAAATTTAGCTTATATTGGAATATAATTACACTTTTATTAGATACGTAAGTTAGTAAAACTATTATTTTCCGGTAAATAAAAAAATACGTGCACAAACCGGTAATTTTTTGGAAAATTAAGTTTCAACTTCTCTCATATAAAAAAGAGAGGATATTTTGAAACTTACTTCATACCTACTTTTCTTTAAGTTTTGGCAATTTTAAACTATATTTTTACAGATTGTATCCTTTGTGTTATTTTCACGTGAAATATTAGCAAACTACTCTTACTATCCAGCCTCTTTTTTTTCTCGAACTGTCTAACGGTCTAGCTCTCGCTTTAGTAGTCCGGTGAAGCTGTTAAGATCTTGCTAGGTTAATAGCGTAGTCAGATCGAAAAAAAATATCTTCATTCGCTATATAATTCTGCTTTACAGTAATCCAAAGTGTATTTGAAGGTCATAGTCAAATCTCCCAAAACAAACACTCCATTCATCTTCGTTAATGTTTATGTGTTGTCCGCTTCATCGCTCGACCAGATTAGATTGGACGAGCCGGTCATAAAGTCAGCTATAAAATTTCCCTCATTGCTATAGATAAAGAGGTCTATAAATGTTGTACTTAACCGAATGGCCTGTAAAAGTGAGATGGGTTTTTTTAAAAGAATTATAGTTCATTTGTAGGGTTTTTGATACATTGATTTAGGTTTATGTGAATAAATTGTGTTCGTAGTTTCTTTTGTAGGTCTCTGTAGCTTAGTTTAAAAGAAAGAAGAGGAAAGCATTTTCTCAGCATGAATGGGTCGGCTCGTCCGGAGTAGCACCACCCTCTCACAGAAAACCGACGTGAAGTAACAGTGCTTGCATTGTTGCGTTTCGTTCGATCAGTGAGAGCGCCGGAGACCCATCTTCCCTCCCCTCTCCTCTCTTCTCCCTTTCTCTCCATTAACCCAAACACAGACTGGCAACGCACTTGCAACTCCTATGGGGTTGCTAGTGTCTATGAACGGCGGTGCTCGCTTAACAACAGATGACCCACATATTCGTTTGCCTCCTATATGATATAAAAAAAAAAAATAGAGGCAAATCGGAACTTTGTTTTATAATATAACCATCTAAACCTTACCTTGATATGACACATCAATATAACGAATTTCTTGATTTAATGAATTTGTCGAACTTCCCTAGTACGGTCAAGAGCTAATGTAAAATATACCTTTAAATTACGAATGCATTTATCAAAAACCTCTTTATAACGAATCTTTAATAATTGCAGAATATAGATAACAAGTATTATTGATCCCTATTTAACAATAATTTTCACATTATAATCTTACATACCTAACGTGGTTCTTGATTGATGCTCAGTAATATAAACATTGCTGTTTATAATTGCTTTTAGTGTTAGCATTGCAATGGCAGAGAAACGAATACGGTGTCTCTTAACTGGTTCGCTTTAATAGAGTAAGGATCTACCCATCTGAGTATCTACTTAATATTGAAACTAATAAACAGGATTTCTTACCTTGGTACAACGGATCGTAGTATAATCTAAACTGTATATAGCAAACTACATTGCAATAAATCAGTATAAAGAATATTTTCTAATTACTTTCTCTTTCATTATATTAAGGTTATACAGTATATTCTTATACCAGGTGAATGTTTAAAGGGTCACATCCTTCAATCTTATAGTAGTTCATGGTCACATTCTACATATGAAATATTAATATCAAAACAAATACTAATAAACATGAAAAGGAACCTTAGTTTTTTTTTTTTAACTTTATTTTTGGCAATCAATCTTTCCGATTATTACTGCCATCGTCACGTAGTCAATAATATCACAAACTTCGTGTGATCATTCCAATATTAAGCATCGTGTGAAACCATATTCTAACAAGATGGTGGATCCCTTGCTAGAACCTTCCAGGGAGTTTTTGTGGCATCTCAGAATTTCATGCTCCGTGTTATTATTTTCCATTCACTTCACTTATGCATAATAAACTAACTATATTACGTAAAACACCACCAAATTTACACAATATATAGTCAAATAACACAAGATTATGAATAAAATATAAAATCCACTACATGACAGACTAAAATCCCGCCAAAAACTCGGAACCTTAGTTTAAATTTATTCTAAAACTTTTTTAAAGTATGGGAACAATACTTTTAAACTTTAAAAAAATCAGGCCTAATGAACAACTTTAAAGGGACCCATTGCAAGGATACTCATTACGTGACTGGTCATCGTGGAAATGCCGCATGGTCGAACAATGGGAACCGAGGCGCGAGCCAAGGGTTGGGAGGCGGACCGAATTACGAGACAGGGCGTTATTAATTTATTACAACAGTTTGTTTATGCATAAATAAGATGATGTTGAGCGTATATAACTTTTGCGTTTCTCAAGATAATTAGGGCAAATATTAAGCACCTTTATTGATTTACAATGAGAATCGACTAATGATTACTCTGTAAAAATATTGTTGGTGACTAAACAGTCGCTCGGTATATTAGTTAGGATTTAATTTATAAGGTAAATAGAGCCCATATCATCTTTATTAAGACACTGTCAAACATCTCTAGACTGATAAGTCGTATGGTCGGCTCACTACTCGAAACTCTTCTGTTCCGGAGATTAAATTTTATTCTTCTAAGCTTATCATTTCACATGGCCATTAACATTTAATAAGAGGTCATACTGTAGTCAAACGATAATAATTTAAAATCATAATATCTCATTTATATTATATAAACCCTTGTTTATGTCTTAATAGACTTTTAAGTATGAAAAAAAAATCTTGAAACTGAAATAAAGAATTTTAAGTTACTCCTCCGTCGCGACATAACAAAATTACATTATGAAGAAAAGGTATTATAATAATATTCTGCTTATAACTTTTTAGTCAAATATTGTTGCTAGCTTTTCCTTGCAGTTTCATCCGCGTTAATATAGATTTCATCTGTCCATTGGAAACAGTACATTATTATTTAAAAGTTGCATAGTTAGGTTTTATAATAAAGTCTCAAAGCACGTTACTGATACGCCGGATAACGATAAGTTGTAGCACCACGTTAAGCGGGTTTTAATGCTTAGAATTATAGAGTGGATTAATATGTGAACGATGGTGACATCTGGAAATAAGGCTCCTATACAATAAAAAAAAAACAAATATAACTCTATGCTTGTAAAAATATGTATAATGAAAAGATAAACCAGATCGTAATTATTACCAGTTCTTGATAACTGGATTGATTTTCGAACCGATGGTAATGTTTACGTTCATAATATCCTTGTCAGGGCCTTAATTGTTTAACTAAATATTTATATATAAACATCCTATATCCAAAATTTCATTAGTTTCAAGTTTCATTTAAAATTTAACATATAAACAATCTAACAAAACAACCTTTTATGTAATAAATAATTTTTGCTCCAGCTCCGTTCTCGTTATTGTAGGTTTGATCTACTCTTCGGGAACTTTACATAATAGTTTAATAATATTTTTTGAACGAAGTTCCTTACAGCAGGTTTGGAGCAGATAGGGATTTTGTTGCGCGACCGAACTGAAAGAAATGTGATAGTAAAACCGTAACGAAAAGTGCGTGGAATAAAACCGTTAAATAAGACGTGCGCAGGCGCGACAGTCGAGGGGTACTGATCAACGTGTCAGGCCACACGTTGAGAATCTGCGCGATTTACCGCCCCCCGGACCACCCAACTACCGCACTCTGCAAAGACATCGACGCTCTATTGAGTTCGCCCACGCCCACAATCCTGGCGGGCGATTTCAATATAAAGAATACTTATTGGAATTCATCGTGGACGTCACCTTTGGGATTGCTACTCCAACAAAACGCCGAGGACAAGGGCTATGATATCCTGGGACCGGATGAGCCGACTCACTACGGCCCGGCCACCCAGGACGTCATAGACTTCGCCATAACAGCCGGGCTCAACTCGATCCCCCGGCAATCGGTACTACCGGACTTACCTTCGGATCACCGCCCAGTCCTTATGGAATATGATTTGTCTCCGGCGAGAACATATTTCGCGCGCTCGAGACAAAGGACGGACTGGGACTCATTTGCCGCGATAATTAACGACACAGTACCCACGAAACGGATTTCGACTGAGTGCGATGTTGAATGGCTGACACAGAAGTTAACCGAGTGCATCCAGTCAGCAGCAGATCGTTCATCCCGGACTATTACGGTAAAAAGAGACCTACCGCCCATTCCGGCAAAAATTAGACGACGCATCGAAGAAAAAAGAAGCCTCAGAAAACTCTGGCAGAGGTCCAGATGTCCTACCATTAAGACCAAATTAAATAAGGCGATCGAAGACGTCAAAATATTGTTAGACGCCCATGCAAATCAGTCCTGGCAGCTGCACTTAGACACTGTAGGAGAGAGTGTGCCTTCCTTATATAAGCTTTGCCGGAGCTTATCGAGACGGACTGAGCCAGCTTGTCCTCTGTTGGCCCAAGGCCAGCTCCGTTTCTCTGCTCAAGACAGGGCAGAGATCTTTGCAACCGCCTTGGAAGCACATTTTAGCCCGAACCCGGTAACGGACACGCAGCACAACGAAGCGATCACCCGATTTGTGCAAAGCTACCCGCCGCCGGCGAGCGGCCTTACTCCTGCGCGCGGCGAGCTTGAATACTATATTACACCAAGATCGGTAAAGAGGGCCTTGCGAGGCCTCAATCCGCGGAAAGCCCCGGGTGTCGATAACATAACTAACGCCATGTTACGACACTTGCCTGCGAAAGCGATTGCTACGCTCACGCGCCTCTATAATGGCGTACTACGAACAGGGCATTTCCCGGAAAGTTGGAAAAACCACGCAAGACTCCAGCAATTATAGACCCATTTCACTTCTGAACACCTTATCGAAGGTCTTCGAAAAACTTGTTCTGGCAGCGCTAAAACCGGCTATACAGCTGCGGCCAGAACAATTTGGATTCCGAGCGGGCCACTCGACCACATTAAACCTCGCCCGTGTTATGGATATGGCCCTGAAATGCCACACAAAAAAGGAGTACGTTGCGGCCGTATTCCTGGACATCCAAAGCGCCTTCGACCAAGTATGGCACGAGGGGCTCCTTTATAAACTTGCCACCGCTACAAGAATTGAAGACCGCCTGTATAAAACTCTAAAGTCGTTTCTCACAAACAAAAAAGCGATTATTAGAGTAGAAGGACTCATCTCACGGGAGATTCAATTAAGTGCGGGAGTGCCACAAGGCAGCTGTTTATCTCCCTTATTATATGCCGTGTACACAGATGACATCCCGGTAAAAGGAAAGGCGGAGCTGGCCCTGTTTGCAGATGACACCGCCTTGACATGACAACATCCATGAACCGCAAAAGGGCAGCCGCCTTACTCCAACCCACGCTCGACGCCATTCCCGAGTGACTTCAAAACTGGCGGCTCACGGTCAACCTGAGCAAAACACAAGCTCTCATCACCAGAACAGCCAGGGAACAACCCCCGCCGCTAACACTTCAAGGGGAAGTCATCCCGTGGCAAGAGAAAATAAAATACTTAGGAATAGTAATCGACAAAAACTTCACCTTAAAGCACCAAGCAGCAGCGGCACTATCTAGCGCAAGAACCGCGCGGAAAGCGTTACGTCCGATCCTGGGGTCTAGATTGCCTCTCCGAACTCGGATTGGCATCTACAAAATATATATAAGATCTAGACTGACGTACGCCGCCCCCGCGTGATACGGCTGCCTCGCACTCTTAAGAAAGGAACACATGGAAAAATTCCAAAACACCATCTTAAGATCGCTTGTATCAGCCCCGCGATATGTAAGTAATAAGACTATCGCGTGAGACTTACAAGTCGAGAGTCTCGATAGTTTCATACGACGCCTAGCAACAAAGATGTATGGCGGGGCGGACGCATCGGACCACCCCCACCTGAGGGGCATCGCTCTGCTACATGCGAGGCCGCCCGAACGAGGACCCCATCGAGAACGCCCTATAACATCAAGTAGAAGGTCAAGAAAAATAACCTGTAGACCACTGAGGCGGTTCCCCCCCCCCTCGCGGGGGAAGCGTGGGTGTGAGAAGAGCCCGGCGGCGGCGACAGTCGTATACACAAGCGAGTAGTGTATAATACCTTTCTCTTTCTCCTTTTTTGTAATTATTTCTATTTCTATGTAATTTTATGTTGTCAAACAAGACATACTTTGTTATTTTAATTGATAATTTGAATTACGATTACATAAAATTGAGCACGCAATTTTTTTTTGCAAATTGTGTCGATTCTACATTAGTCGAAGGAACTTCGTTCCAATCTGGTGTCCCACGACACCACATTCTTTTGTATAGTTAATCTTCGGTCAAACTGATACTATAACTAAAAAGTTATGATCTGAGAGAACTCAAAAACATCGCAGAAATACTAATTTCCACAAATAATTAATTATAGATAGATTGGTGAATAAATTTACATACATACAATACATTTTGGCTGTAGCTGTGTAATAAATAAAATATTTTCTCAATAAAGCGTGACCTTTTCTCTATTCCTGATAATCAGTACATATTTTACTTTATATAATATATATTAGTTACGATTTAATTTATAAGGTAACACTTAAAGCACCAATTAATCTTCTATTCGAAAAAAAACTCGGCTATCAGATAAAATTCGGGAAATCACGAAGAAAGTTTTTGCTTACCAACCTTTTCAGTCTTCAGCCTTTTTACTAGCCCATTAGCACCCTTCAACGTGGGGCTTAAAGATGATTCCAGCCATGATTGATTATCTACGGAATAACCCTCTGATGCTACAGGAACTGTAGCTTCAAATGAGAATAAAATTTCTAACCGTGAAAAATACTAAAATCAGTTTCCATCCGTAATAAAACTTTGATTTGGTATCTGATTGGTATATAATAGTCTATAATATATAACAGAAAGCTTCATCTTTTTTATGTAAATATTCTCTATATATTTTGTAGATATTACCTAATTCAAGTTCCTAGCTTTCTATCCTCAATTGAAAATTTGTTGTTATTGGTATGCTCTTGCAGCTGCAATTGAGAGCCAGTCCTCCTCTAGATTTAACATGTTTACCAACTTCGACTACATGATTGCTGCATATAGGTACATAACATATACCCATAAAGAATTAAATTAAAGTCGAGGCAGTCTTTCACATCGAATGGCACTCCGAATAATAATTATATACTTTTTTAAATAGCTTATCGCGTAATTAAACATAATATGATGGGCTGCACAATCTTAACACACAATATCGATATTAGATGAACACAGGCTCTTATACTATGCGTCGGTAGTCTCATGCAAACCGTGCGAGTGCAATACGGTCGGTCACGCGTGTCATGACGTGAAATTAATGTCCAACCAAAAAATACCTCTCAGTGCGACTACTACGATTTTTTTTTGTTCTATTCTGCAGACTCTTGGTCCGCATCTTTTTTTGCTTACATGTAGTATTTTGTATGCGTAAAAATCGTATCCTTGAGCGATTTTTTTAAATTTATTTTATTAATAATTTATTAAATATTAACTGTTCAATTATTATTAACTATTTTTAGTTTAATGACGTTATTGTTTTTATAGCGTTTGCATTTTCATTCTTTATGGCCATTTTTAGGTTGTAATCCACGCGCCTACTAGGTTACGTTACTAGCTAGCAACACTTTAAACTTTACAACACTATTTCATGTATTATTTTTTACTGTTGGCAATCTTTCTCTTTCTTTACTAATAAAAATAAATTGAAATATGTAACTATTTGTTGCTATACCACAGTTTCCCACATTTCAGTCTGTGACACCGTTATTATTGTTTTTAGAGGTAAAGAGATCGAACTGTTCTTACATTGTAGAGTCGTAAAAAGTGTCAACTCGCTTAAAATTTCTAATAAAATATGATAGGTTATAACACATACTTTCTAGTTTACTGACTCTATTTTATTTTGATCCATTACTAGGATGCCGTCGTGTTAAAAAGAAGGTTACAGTGAATATATTACGGAAAATATTAATTTATTAAAAAAATAGATGTATACGATTACGTTATTTAAAAAAGGCTAAATAAATACAAATAAGTTTTAATTTAATTTTCGTCTGAATTCATTTTCTGTATTGAAGTTATACAATCTGCAGCATTGCTTGAATCTGCTCAAATTTCAGTATTCGCACGCAAACATACACTCGTTTATGACAGAAAGAGACAGAGAAAGAAAGAAAGTGACATGGAGGGAGAAAAACGGAGAAGAGTATAACGTTTTTTCCTTACCTGATGAATGCTACCAGTTAAATCCAACAGCAAGTCGCGTAAGGTACTTGATCAGAATAAACTAAATAATGAAACAAATCATTTAACACAATAAAAAGTACAGCTGTTGGTTTGGTCTTAAAAATACTGATTGATTATCATTACTTGTGAGGCATATCTCATGAACCAAGAATTTTGAAAATTGGCTCAAAAGTATTTTTTTTAATTTAAGCTAAAAACTGAAATAGTAAATTTCAGATTATGTGTGGAGTTGTTACGCGACTACTTTATATTTTCTGTTAATCGTCCGCAATGTAAAACCTTTTTGTTACGTGACAGGAATGTTGGATAAGTAAGAAATAATAATATGGTAGAAGTAATAATGGTAAGAAATAATATAATATATATAGATCAGAATACCAAAGAACATAAAATAACAGATCTGCAGTTGTGAGAGCATTACTCAAAAGTCATTATATTGACTTCGTTCAATTTTTTTAAGTTATACTTCTTAGACACCTGGTTCTTGTGAAACATCAAAATTGTTTTGTATAAGGTATATGCATAAAATAATAGATTACGACAGGAATCAGTTGTGGCGTAATGAAAAGATAAAGTTAAAAAAATTACAAATTAGTTTCACAAAATAATGACTGTTTATGTATTTTATTACACAAATATTCAGTTTTATTAAATACAAAATACAAAAATTCAACTCGCGCTGGTGCGGTGTGTTTGGAGATATTTATCAAAGGGCGTTAGGTCGTCGGCGCGTGCCGCGTAACACAAGTAGAACAGTTGGCCTACAAGCTAGGGTTGCAAATGTTTTTGAGTATTTCGTTAATAGTGCAATGTTCGTGTTTTGCGTCGCCACGCCAACGATCAGGTTTACCCTACGCCTATAGATTTTTCACATAAAAAATCAACAATTAAGCTAAATGAAAATTAAAGAATTTACTCAAAAGACGAGAAGGATAAGGTAGGCCTTAAACTATTTCATTTTCGCCTACTTCTATGTAGACATTACTTTAACATAATTCCAGACGTGTCTCGACCAAAACCGTTCGTATTTACCAAGGTATTTAAATTTATGCAAAGAAGCCAATTCAAATCAAATAACACGGTCTGGTTTTAAAATAAACTTCGATATGGATTTCTCAAAATAAATATTTATTCATAGAAGTTGTTTGTTCTTTTAATTGCATGAATATGAAATTTAGTTACATAATTTTTTTTATATATAAGTATTGTGATAATTAATTAATTACGATAGCAAAATTTGATATAAATTCTTCATTATCGCATCAGCCTGTAAAATACCTTGTGCAGGAAGAAAGCAATGGAAATAATCATCACCATAACCCACAACGTATTGGGGATTTCAAACTCCAAGAAATCAAAAACAAACTACATGGATAACACTTTTAAATAATTATATATATGCCAATATTATAAAGCTATAAAGTTTGTTTTCTTGGACGTGCTAATCTCAGGAACTACTGGTCCGATTTGAAAAATTCTTTCACTGTTAGATAGCTTATTTATCACGGAGGGCTATATATTATCACGCTTAGACCAATAGGAGCGGAGCGCCTATTATTAAGGTTTTAAAATCGGGGTTAACATACGTATTATTTAAAAATATTTTCACCTTCAACCTAAACGAAGTCGTGAGTTAAAGTTAAAGTTAGTTAAAGTAATTATTCCACGCGGACGACGTCACGGATAAAAGCTAGTTTATTATATATACACAGAGAGACTAATTCACCTTATGCAAATGTTTGTAGTGAAGGAGATGAGTTTGTTGTATTTTGAGTTAAATTTTATTTTACAATATAATGAACTAGTAATTTTATATCTAAAATTTATATAAAAATAAATGCAATAAATATGGAAAAGTAATAAATTTATTCAGGTTCTTTTTTATAATAAATATTTTGTAACAAGAATGTATGTTTATTATACTTTTTTTTTTCAAACTGACTACGCTATTGATCTAGCAAGGTCTTAACAGTTTCACCGGACTACAATTTATTAAAATTATTGTAAAGAATAATCAATTTAATAAAACTGAAACGTCACGGGACGCCGGGCAGATGTGAAACATAGAAATTGTTCGAATCGGACGAATCTAAAATCCTCATATTCTCAAATTACACTATAGGTATGCGAGCTTATTGCGGCAAGAGAGATTGCGCGCAGTTGTTTGCGCATGGCATCACATCGCCACGTCACTCGCCACGCCAACAATTAGGTTTACCCGCGCCTATAGATGTTTTACATGAAAATGAATTTGCTAATCAAATCAATATTCTGAGGGTGGTATACTGAAGCTATTACTGGTTTCAGCATAGATGGGTCGGGTCGCCCGAGGCAGTACCACCCTCTTGCAGGAAACCGACGTGAAGTAACAGTGCTTGTATTGTTACGTTTCATACGGTCAGTGAGAGTGCCGGAGACCCTCCTCCCCTCCTTTCTCCACTCCTCTCCACTCTTGCCTTCCCTCTCCCCGAAACGCAACGCACTTGCGACTCCCTCACGATATGCTTTATAATATGGTGAGGTTTTATCGTGAACGCAGTATTTCAGCAATAATGCGAGTTCAAACAACAGACAGACCGACATTTCTAAAAATGATTGAAATTTATCTTATTACTTATTCCAAGACCTAAAAATCTAAAAAGTACTTACACGTTAGATTTTCATTCTTATTATATGTATAGATGCATAGCCCCCAAACATAATATTACTTTTTTAAACAAGATTAATAGGTTATTTGAGATGCTATAAACATTATTAAAAAAAATACTAGAGCTCCGTGACGATTTCTAAAAATAACTATCAATAAATTTGGCAAACAATCTTTATTGATAAAAATAAACACTTCTATTTCAGTCAACTGCCTTGATACATCACCGCATTATGTCGACAATGTAATTACGTAATAGATTGTTGTGTTACTCCAAGCGTGAATACAATAAATGACGTCATTAATTCAACAACAAACTTGATTCAGATTAAAATTTTCGACAGTCTTTTCACAGCCCGGCTAGCTCAGTCGGTAGAGCATGAGACTCTTAATCTCAGGGTCGTGGGTTCGAGCCCCACGTTGGGCGAACACTATTTTGTTATTTTATACAAATAAATAGTTTACGAATAAACATAAGTATTAAATTTTTTTTTATACAAATAAAAATTATACAATTTACCTGCTATTTTTCTCTCCCTCATTTTCCTCCATAGCTGTTCGGCTTTTCGCATCGGCCAGTTTTCAACTTTAGCGCTGAAACTTCTGAAAAACTTGTATTCCTTGAAATGTGACATCCTTCTCTCCATCTTGCTTGGAGCTTGGCCTGGTGGAGGCGGCGAGGGTGCTTTTGGCACAGACGATGGAGACGCCATTTTAAATTGTTATTTCGATACCTAACTTGAATTTTATATCTTTAACAACACCACTACTAAAATAATAGTGATAATTAAATGCATTTGGTTGTTCCCTATTTTATATAGAATATTTCATTCTAAATTTTATTTTTCGACACTTTTACATCGAATTTCATACACATATTTTTTAATAAAAGGATTTTTGAAATATTACTTTCTATGTATAAGATAAATTTATCTCTATCTAAAATAATCAGTTTTTAATTCACTTCACTAATTCTGTGCACTTGGAGATTGTTTCCAACGTGCTGAACTGTTTTCCTTAATTAACCTGAAACAATTAACAGTAAGTTATAATTAGTAAGAATACATATTGACGTTTTTATTGCTGTCTTAATTGTTACAGTGAACAGGACTTATTGGGGTTTTATTCTGTGACGCCACAGAGGTGATTTAACAGTGTTTTTTTTTTATTACGCCGTAAAAGCATTTGCCGCTGTCAGTAATTTGTAATTTAATTACCTCTGATCCTGTGGTGTATTACTGTTCTAAAGTAATTATTAAAATTTGATTGAATTAGAATATATCCACTGATATCATTGTAATTATGAAATCTGTATTTGAAAAAAAAAACTTTGTATGTATTCAATATATCCATAAAATCTTGCAAATTTTTGTAGGTGGTAGAGCCACGCTGATGCTATAACTGGTTTTAGCATGAATGGGTCGGCTCGTCCGTGGCAGTACCACCTTCCCACAGAAAACCGACGTGAAGTATCAGTGCTTGCATTGTTGTGTTTCGTTCGGTCAGTGAGAGCGCTGGTGACTCACCTCCCTCCCTCTCTCTTCCCTTTCTTTCCCTTCCCTCTCCCACCATCCTCACCAACACAGGCTGGCAACGCACTTGCGACTCCTCTGATGTTACTGGTGTCTATGGACGGTGGTGATCACTTAACATCAGTTGACTCAACTGTTCGTTTGCCTCCTATGATATAAAAAAAAAAAAAATTATTGAAGAAATCATTATTCTGTTGTCATTTAATTATTACCTGTTATTATTATTGGAAATGAACATCCGACATTAAGACAACGTGTGAGCGAGAAGGCATTACGCAACAACCGATAAGTATGAAAGAGAGAGATTTCTTCACGATCCTCACACTCTTAACTCTCAATAGAAAATATTTCATAACACAGAATAACAAATTTTACAACTACATAACAAGTGACAACTGTTTGTAACAACAATAATTTATATATAGATATTATTGCTATTTATAATTCACTTGATTTATGTTTATACTTATTCCAATAATTTAACTTGTTATCAAAGCGCTTTACCTCGCCCGTGTCGCCCGTATCGTCCAGTAAAGCCGTAAAGCTCACATCAGCAAAAGGCCGCTTCGCTAACCTAATAATTCAATAGATAAGCGGTAACCCTAAATTTGGATAGCGGGTGTGTCGAAACCTAACTCTTATCGTCACGAAAACCGCATAGTGACGTCACACTGCGTCGCGTGCGAACGAAACTCGTCCTTCGTAGAGGTATATCGGTCAATAGATGGCGGCACAGTAATACAATAACCAGCCAGTATTAATAATGCTACTCCCATACGTACGTCATTAATGGCCATTAAGTAATTATTATCTATTGTCGCAGTAAATTTAAGTGTGGGAAGACATTATATTTAAGCGTTACTAACTATCGGACTACATAACTTTTACTTCAGCAGAGGTTTTTAGACACACCAAAATAACTTGGAAGCGTTAACTTTCAGTTATTATTAAAATGGTAGCGAAAAGCGAACTTTATTCTGCGCTTTTATCGAAATTCATTTTAAGGTTAGTTTTTAACGTGATAAGTAGCCGCAACTACATCATACTGATATTGGACTAGCACGAACTGGCATAACAATATACCAGGCGAATGTTTAGAGGTTAACACCCTTTGATCGTGTGGTAGTTCAGGGTCACCTTTAACATACAAAATAATTGTATCAAAACAAACACTAATAAACAACAAAGAGATAGTTAGTTAAAGTTTTTTCTAAAACTTTTAGAAGTATGGAAACGATACTTTTAAACATTAAAAAATTACACCTATGTTTATCAGAATTGAATGGGAGTTTTTCAAGGTTAATCATTAAGTGACTGCTTATCGTCGGAATATCGCAGGGTCGAACAATAGGAAGAGGGGCCTGGGTTGAGGTGCACGACGTGGGCTGGATTGCGCGGCGGCGCACATTGAGAGCGGTAATTCATTGAGTTTTTACGTAAATCATTTGATGCTGAGTGAAAATCAGTTTTGCTTTTCTCGAGATAATTAGGTCAAATTCTAAGCATCTATTTTTTATCGATTTAGAACCAGACACGACTAATGATTGTCCTGTAAAAATATTGCCTGCATCTAACCTAACACCCAGTAGGGATGTCATGAACCCATTTTTGGATAATATCGATATGTACGTGTTCCTGAGTTTTACCACCCTAAATTACTTTATCACTTTTGATAATTTTTTGTACTTATTACTTGAAAGTTTTTTGGATAGAGGAAATCTTGCATTGGATACTCTATGTGGTTTATTTAGAGGTCTCTGGTGATGCAGTGAGTAGACCTCTTCACCAGCGACTAGATCTTTCACGTCAAACAGTGAATGCACTCCGTGGAGATATCCTCTCGCTCACTCTTTTGGGGGAGAGCGGGGAGTCCGTTCTAGGGCTACCCTTTTGACGGCAGCTTCCTGTGCTTCCCCCAATAATGGAACTAGGTCATCTATTGTCCATTGGTTTTCTTTTGAGAAGCCTGGCCATCCTTTTTTTTGTGGGTGCTTTTGGATTTTTTCTCCTGCTTTTCCGGCTTCTAGGGATAGGATTGTTGGCGGGGGCCATCATGTTCGCTCCCGCCGACGTCTCAACCATCCGGGGTAATAAACTATCATACCTTACGTATTTATATACCTTTGTGTTCTTTGTAACTACATTCAGAGTAGCCAAATTATAGCTGTGGCGTTACATTTTTGGATTGCAATCGTACTAAAGAGGTGTCTCGTTCAGAAACGCTACAAGTCGATCAAATAAACTGATTCCATTTAATCCACCCGATATAATTCGTAGACAAATCAATTTAAGCTGAGTAGGTTTGTTGCAATATTATCCAGTTTTTTTTTTTCACCTTCGAACGAAAAATAAACGAGCCAATTATTTTAAAATTTACGCTTTAACGTATAAAAACATGAATCATTCTATTTAATAGGAATTTATTTATTTTTCTTTGGCGCACTGGTTTGTTTTAAAAAGTCCGCGTACGTAAATCCACTCTAATTGACAGATTATTACCTGTCAGATCCGGATTCGACTTTTTTTAATACAGTCTTCTCGATTTATAGCGTCAATGAACTTTCAAAAACTTTCACGATTTTTCAATAAAAAGTGTTTCTTGCTTATTTATCGCTAGTCCACTATAGCATCGTAATGAGTGCTGTTCGTCATGGTTTAATGGTTATTTCTTTCCAGTGGGTTTATATATATTTCTATAGATATTTCCACTCTACCAGTAATCTATTATAAGTAGGCGAAGATAAAATAATCCAGTGCCATATTCTTTTTTATTTCTCAATTAATTTTGGTACCCAGGGATAGGCTTTAGTGTTTATAAAAAAAAAACAATGGCAATTATTACTTTTTCACATACCAACTACGAATGGAAGGCTTAATTTATAAATATCTATTCGCCATACTTCACGCTTCTTACGTCTATAGCAGCTATATTCAACCTGTGGTCCGCAGGCTGCACGCATATGACTTTTCATTATGTTTATAGGTTATTCGAGCTCAAAGTATTTTTTCCATAGTTATCAATATTATCAAGTGTAGTAATAAAATAAATATTCCTATTATGAAATGTACTTAATTTTTATTAAAGACTTTGTAATTCGAAATTAATTTATATCATTCTATGACGTCGCAAATGGACCTGCATCGGCCACGGTATGCGAAAGAATAACAAAAATATCCCCAATCAGGCATTAGAAATGAGTCCCCAAGGCAGGCGGAAAAGTGAACGACCTAGACATCCCTGACTAAGATCTGTGCTCGCATAGTCTATAAAGATTGGGCTTACTTGGAGTGAGGTGTAGTGTGAAGCTGTTGACAGATCGAGATGGAAAACATCAGTATCTGCCCTCTGCCCCGACAGTTTGGGGAAATAGGATCCCACGAGAGAGAGATTGCATAAGCTTAAATGCAGCGTTAAATTATTTTTTTATTTTTTCAGAAGAAGATATAGCAATAAATAACCTTTTATTAAGTAATGTGAGTACTAACTATGCAGTGTCATACAAATACTCATTTTTTATAGAACCTGAACGGTGTTTTAATCACCCTTTCAAAGACTTACGGTGTTATTACGAAAAAGTTAAATACGTATTGAATACTTGTTTTAAAAAGGTTACGTTTTAAATGCACCGCGTTCGCTGAATGTTTGCCATATTGCTCTTTTGTCTCGCTTTGGTTAGGTTAGGTTAGACTTGCGTAAAAAGAATAACGCGGCTTGGCTCGGACGAGCGCTATGCATTTAGTACGAAAACTACTTTTTAAAACAAGTATTTAATACGTATTTAACTTTTTTGTAATAACACTGTTACACTGTTACATTCAATTGAGACTTTACTGTGGTTGAAACACTCTCAGACGAGAGCGCCTTAATAGCGTTGCTGTAACATTTATCCTTTCTTATTCGGCAAGCAGGATATGTGAGGAGTAAATGTACTTTGTATATTAGATTTGTTAGTAAACATATCTCAGATTATTAAATATTTCAAGTCAATGAGATTTAGCAACGGTGATGTCAGTCTGAGCCTTCGATAGAGCAAAACATGGTAACGTCACCATATTGTGAAGGTGGGCCATATTTTAACGTCCACCTGGCTAGCCGCCATCTTTAAATATCCAAGTCTATCAGTAATAAATAATTAGTGTATTCTACCAAACTGCATTTAAAATTTGTCATATATTTTTGAACATGTTATGTTGTAAATTTTTTTTTGCACAGCAAAGTAATTGCACTGTACCTGATGGTGAGTACAGTATAATCCAAAAACAATGGCGACCATCGAGAGACACGCCATCCCTCGGCGGTCGCCGCTGTCATGTCGGCATGCGTAAATGTCTCTTAACGTTGCGCTTGAATGACCCCATGTAATACGAAGGAGGGAACACACTATCAGGGAGATTGTTCCACAGCTTCACGGTACGGCAAAAGAAGTTGAAACTTTTTAGTTCATGCCCAGATAGGATTTATTGTAAAACTATGGCTCCGAAGTCCAAGTCCAAGAAGTGGTTCGGTTATGGACAGGAGAGGAAGGGATTAAATTAAATAGCTCTGCAGAACATTCGTCATGATACAGACGGTAGAACACGCTCACTGAGGAAATATCTCTGCGCAACTGAAGCGACTCTATAAACTGTGTAATGTCTGCAACATTAAAAATGCGGACAGCTCGTCTCTGCAACCTATCCAGGGCATATAGTAGGCAATTAAAATAGTTAAGAAATGTACGGCTATATGTACATAATATAATTATGTAGCAGTGAATTTTTTTTTCATCGTTACTTCACAAATGTTATGTGAAAACGTACTAAATTTTAAAGAAAGTGATCAATCACAGTGATGAACATTAATTAACACTACGTGAAAAAGTAAAGGAACGGCTACGGAATATGTAAGTATATCAGGTCATATGAATACTAGCAATGATTTTAAATAACGCCTCTTAAATTTTGGTACTTTGGAAGTTCAAAATCAAAATACTTAGGATTTTTGTATTTACATTTTTATAAGATAAAATTAGAAATATATATATATTAAGTCTTTCGTTATTTAATACTGATCCGTATCAATATAAATCACTTTCAAAGGAAAACGTAAAAGTATCAGATTTTCATATAGATTATTTGAAAGATGAATGAGAATCCTAACAATTTCAAAGCGATCTTTTGTTGATAACTGTGTAAGAACGTTTGGGAGATTTAATCTTTATTAAATTTGGGCGATTTTGGTTGATCTTTTATTGGTTTTAGTAATACTAATACGAATATGGCCACTTTCCAAAGGAAGAACATTTATCATTATAAGATTTTAAACAAGAAATAAACGATGGTATCTCGTTTTCCCTGTAAATGATCGTTTTATAAGAACTTTTGCAAGTTGGCGTGATAGCTGCTAGTGACGACTGCTATTGGTATTATACATTGCTATTATTGTGATCGCATGTAGTCACCGTTCTTTGTGGACTAAATTATATTTTTCCGTCAAGTATCATCATAGAGTTATTTGTCATTCATGGGGAAGCCATATATACATCATTTGCCAAGGTTCTTTATCATCAGGGCGAGACAATAATTATAGGGTGTTGTAATTTTTGACATATGACGATGTTAATCAATCAAGTGTTAATCCTAAGGCATAAATAAAACCTAAGCATCGATAAAATTTATTTTACTAATCTTTTATATGATTATGTCCAATCTTAAATACTTCATGGAAAGGTAACAAGAGATTAAATAGAAAACGGAAAAATGTATGAAGATGACATATCTGAACGCTATATCACGTGATATAGCGTTCAGATATGTTCTCTCCATACATTTTTCTATTTTCTATTTGCGTTAGTGATTGTCGATAAGCAACTTGGTTAGGCCCCCGGGATAGAAGAAGACATTAGTGCTACGCCATAAAATGTAGTAAAGTTCATAGGTACATCATTTGTCTACACTTTTATACTATTATAAAGAGGTAAATTTTGTGAGTTTGTAACGTTGTACGGGGTAACCTCAAGAACTACCGGTCCGATTTGAAAAATTCTTTCAATGTTATATAGCTCATTTATCGAGGAAGATTATATGCTACACACTATCACACTCAGAGCAATAGCACCAATGACGAATGTTTCAGAATCGATTTTTTTCTCTTGAGGGCTTCCGCTGCGTGTTAGAGGTAGGCTAAATTAATTTTTCTACGCAATCGAAGTTCCAGGCAAAGACTAGTCTTCTAGGAGTATTAAATAAAAATACAATTCTTTTCAGGCTCAATGTCGTCAAAACTACTGAACTTATTTGCATAGGAATATAGGCATTCGATACGGAAACTTTTATACGTGATTTTAGATTGACTGCTTTGATTTTCATTGATCCTTTGCCATTTGATATGTTCTGTAGGTGGTAGAGCCCCACTGAAGCTATTTTTGGTTTCAGCATGAATGGGTCGGCTCCTCCGGGGTAGTACCACCCCTCTCACAGATAACCGACTTGAAATAACAGTGCTTGCATTGTTGTGTTTCGTTCGGCCAGTGAGAGAGCCGGAGGCCCACGTCCCTTCCTCTTTCCTTCTTTACCTTTCCTTCCCCTCCCCTTCTCCCATATACAGGCTGGCAATGCACTTGCGACGTCCCTGATGTCGCTAGTGTCTGTGGACGGTGGTGATCACTTAACATCACGTGACCCACCAGTTCCTTTGTCTCCTTAGATATAAAAAAAAAAAATGTTCAGTAAAGCATGTGGGTCTCAGCTATTACCTCAATATTTTAACACAACCTACGATGAGATTTACTACGAATAAAGTCTAATTTGACAACTATTATCATATCCGAGCGACTAAAATAGTAACTGTAATAAATTTAATTGAAGAAGGCGTTACTTTGCGGGAAAACATTATTAATATTATAGTGGACGTTACTTCGCACTTCCACCTGGAATAGATTCACAACTACCAGGTCTTAACGTCTCGCCCGTTTGCATCGGAAGAATCAACATCGATCTGATGATGCTCCGTGACGAAGCGAAAGACGTTAAGACGTAGTAGCTGCCAGTTTACTCCAGGCAAAAGAGCGAAGTTTTTTTTATAGGAGGCAAGTGAACAGGTGGGTCATGTAAAGTGATCACCGCCGTCCATAGACAACAGCAACAACAGAGGAGTCGAAAGTGCGTTGCCAGCCTGCATTGTTGGGGAAGGAGGGAAGGGAAAGGCGTAAGAGGGAAGGGAGAGGGGAGGTGGGCCTCCGGCGCTCTCACTGACCGAACGAAACGCAACTATGCTAGCACTGTTACTACATGTCGGTGTTTTTGTGGGTCGGGTGGTATTACCCCGGACGAGCCGACCCATTCATGCTGGAATCAGTGATAGGTTTAACGTGGCTCTACCACCTATAAAAAAGTAATGTTCCCTAAAATGTTCAACTGTAATAAAATTCAATCAAATTTCAACTTAAGCTCTTAGAAAGTACTGAATATTAAAACTCTGCGGCAGGTTTGGAAAACAACCTTGTTAGCGAGAAGTGTTTTTCTAATAGAAAAAAAAATTTGGAAGTAATACGTTTTTGAGATTCTGATCCGCAACCTTCTTGTAGTGTCTTGTTGTTAAAGGGTAACGAGGAGGCTGACTGCTTAGCTAAATTAGAAATATCAAATGGGGTAGAAGTGTTTATTTACAATGATTATTCTGAATTATTCGTAATATGTAAAAAAAATATGTATAATATGTGGAATATTTTGATGAGAGATCTAAAGACAAGGGTATTTGGTACAAGACTTTACAAAGTCAGCCTCCTCGAACACCATCGTTTTGTGATGTAATAATACGTTGTTTTACTACATAGGTTACGTTCTAGACATTATCCGTCACCAAAGTCTGAAAATTTGATGAAAAAAACTCGTTAAGCATTTTGTACAACATGCGGATTTATAGATGACGTTCACCATTTTCTGACAAAATGTGGCAAGAACAATAATGTTAGAATAGATTTATTAAAAAAATGCAATTTAAATCAATTAGATATCGGCATGTTTCATAGTATTTTTTTTTATTGTAGCACGGCAAAGTGACTGCACTATGCCTGATGGTAAGCACAGTACAATCCAAAAATAATAGCGACCACCGATTGACACACTGTCCATCGCCGGTCGCCACTATCATGCCGGCCTGTAATAATTTCAGCAAAACCTTCGAGTAAGATTGCTAAAATGCTATGTGAAATGAGTGAAAGATGATTTTATAAAAGAGAATGTACGAAAAGTTTTAACATTAGTATAATTAGGTTATGATGGGGCTGATATGACTAGAGTCAGAAGCCCCTAAATGAAATAATAAATAAAAAAAATCTTCTTGTGCGACTAAAAGTGGAGGGAGTAAACACTGTGTCGAGTAGAGTGAGCTTGTCTTCGATTACAGTGCGCTCTTCTCGTTTTCTTTTCGAAGGTTCACTTCTATATCATGTGAAGTAAATACATTTTTTTCGTTAAATTGGTTTTTAAATTACTATATCATGAACTAACAAATTTTAAAAAATACGACCGAATAGAAAACTTACTTTTTGACCTCGGTTAGGAATCAGTGTACCTTAACATTGTGATAACGCAATTAACCTCAAAGCATACTGGGATTATTTATCACTGTACTGTAGAGGCATTCGCAGATTGTGCATACAATATAATAAATGTAATGCAACAAAGTTAGCTAACGGTTCAATTAGTTGTAAGTTATTTTAATGATCAATATCTATCGGCTGCAATATCTTGGAAATTGTAATTCAGTGAAATAGTATTCATTAGCAATGATCTCATATAAATAAGTAGAGTAACACTTTAAAATATATTCAATTTATTCAATTCGTAATTCTCTTCACTGTTGTTAGTACAATTTATTCATTTATACGTTTTGGGTATCGAATATTATTTCTATAAATGAAACCCTATAACTTATTACACAAGGTTCAAAGTCAGCCGACACTCTAAAAATTAATTCGTCCAGAAGCAATATTTTAAGTCTGGTAAACATACTACTTTTATTCGTTTTGTACTTTATTCAATGTTTATCATTTTTACTACTACATATAGGCTCACATAAAGCTTAATAATTTCTTTTGAAGAACAATCAACATACAGAATGTCTTAATCCAACAACTACCAATAATAATGCCTACACATCATTAACACTATATTATATATTATACACTATATTATATATATATTTTAGTAGGTGGTAGAGCCACGCTGGTATTATTAGTATCAGAATGAATGGTTCAGCTCGTCTGGGGTAGCACCACCCTCTCACAGAAAACCGACATGAAGTAACAGTGCTTGCATTGTTGCGTCTCGTTCAGTCAGTGAGAACGCCGGAGACCCATCTCCCCTCCCCTCCCCTCTCCCTTTCTCTCCATTCCCCCAAACACAGGCTGGCAACGCACTTGTGACTCTTCTGGGATTGCTAGTGTTAATGGACTGCGGTGATCGCTTAACATCAGGTGACCCGCATGTTCGTTTGCTTCCTATATGATATAAAAAAACACGGATACTACTTTCGCATCTACACTGAACATAGTGCTATTTATTACGTAGAAACTAGCTTCTGTATAGTTACTTTGGGCTAATGCTAACATGCAGCGAAAGCTCTCAAAAAGAAGAAGAAACGATTTTGAAACATCCTTCATTGGGGCTCCGCTCCTATTAGTTTAGTTTGATGGTTGGATTATATATATATATATATATATGTGTAATATGTATATAGTTTTTTTTTTTATAGAATCACGACAAAGTGAGTGCACTAAGCCAGATGTTAAGCATAGTACAATCCAAAAACATTGGCAACCACCGAGAGACATTATCCATCGCCGGTCGCCGCTGTCATGCCGGCCATAATGACGAAAGTCACCCGGTACTGGATATGCACAGGCTGATCCCGAAACGCGACGCGCAGAAGCGAGTCACTATGACGGGCTTTTTCGCCATATATGCATGGTGGTTGCGACCCAGTCGGGCTGTAAAACCCTACCACCAACCAATAGTTTTAGCCTTCCTCGATAAATGAGCTATCTAACACTGATTGCGTTTTACAAATTGGACCAGTAGTTCCTGAAATTATCGCGTTCAAGAAAACAAACTCTTCAGCTTCATACCCTTAGAATAGAAAAATAGATAAGCTAAAGTAACACCTATATCTGTTTCGGTGATATATTTTTGAAGACTTTTTTCACATCTCCAACAAATTATTGTTGTATCTGCCATAAAAGTATTCCTAAAAATATCGGATTTTTTTTATTTTACAGTTTTTCCATTTAATAACCCGAAACTTCGTTGTTTTTTATTCAACTTCTTATAACTTTGCGGTATTTAAAGCTTCTATAATGGATCAAATTGCAATCTTTAATAAGACATTCTTTTAAAGTATTTATAGGCGACTGACTTTAGCTCATATATTTTGGTTTATGCACGTTTTCCAATTCAAATTATTACAAAATAATCTTGTTATATCTTTGCATTTTCCTGTGACTCCTTAGAAGTTACAGGAAAATTGAAGACTTAAATTCTGAAGGAAATTTAATTTTTGTACAAAATGGGTCCTTTATATCGAAGAGACAAAAATTATGAGCTGAAAGGATATATTTTAGTAATAAATGTATGAAATATTGATAAAATAATTCGTTTTAAGTTTTTTTAATGATTGAAACAGTGATTTTATTGAAAGTACGAGTAGTTAGAACTTATGTTAGTAGACGTTAGTAATAGTTATTAGTAGACTGTCTTTCAAAGTGACTCTTATTGTTATTAATTATTTTCTAATTATCTATTAAAAATTGCGATTTGACCCATTATAGTAACACTAAATGTCAGTAATTTCAAGGAAACTGAAGAAAAATCATGTCTATATTATATGGAAGAACTTTAATATCACTATATATAATAAACAGAGTCCCTAATCGCGTCTGTCTGTTCGCGATAAACTCAAAATCTACTAAACGCATTTTCATGCGGTTTTCACCAGTAGATATAATGATTCATGAGAAAAGTTATAATTTACCAATTTTCTTTATTATCAGGGCGGGACAACGTCTGGCGGGACCGGTAGTATATAATAGCATATATTACAATCATTTTTAAAATTATCTGTCTATCTGTCTGTTTGTTTGAACACTCATCACTGCTTAAGTAACGTGTTTATGATGAAATCTTTTCAAAAAATCGTAACACATATTCCCGAATAACGTTTAGTGAATGTTTCTTTTAAATCGGTTCGCTCTATCAAAAGTTATTGTAATTTTAATGACGACGCGACTTAATTACGAGAGAAACGTAGATAGCAATTAGACTTAACATATTCAGATGACTCTATCTGTCACAGTTTTCCAAATCAGGTTCCACACGGATGAAGTAGGGGGCACAGCTATTATGTAATAGAATTGCACTTTATCGGGGTAATTACAAAAAAGTTAAATACCAATTAAATACCTGCTTTAAAAAGGTTTCGTACTAAATGCAACGCGCTCGCCCGAGGCAAGTTCGCGTTATCCTTTTATCGCAAGTCTAACCTAACCTAACCAAAGCGAGACAAAAGAGCAAGATGGCGAACATTCAGCGAGCACGGTGCATTTAAAACGTAACCTTTTTAAAGCAAGTTTTCAATACGTATTTCACTTTTTTGTAATAACACCTGTGCGGTGTTTATATTTCATGACAATCTCATTTGGCATTATGTGATGTTTTAGTCTAAGATCTTAGGACGATATATTTAAAGAGGGCCTGACACTATCTGCCTGTCGCAATAAGTATAACTACATACATTTGGTATAACCAAATGGATTTTTAACTTGATGGTGGTAGCCAGGCGATTTTTATAACAACGACTATTATATTATATATAACTCCATGTGTTTTTTTATTTACATCTTTAATTAGAGTATTTGTGAACAAAGTTTTCTTGAATAATGTTCTATTTATTCAAACCTGAAAGTATTATTCCCGAATATAAATTATTAATGAAAAATCTATATAAGGATATATTTGAAATATTAATTTGAAAGTGAAAGTTCTTATGCCATGGCAGGGAAAAAAATCGTTACACGTTATGAGATACGCGTTAAACTTAAGGAAGGTATGTATCTGTGTGTATATTTAAGTATATATGTCTGTCTGGGTGTAACTGTGTATAAAAATGAATAAATGTATAATTAAGTATTTGTAATATAGGACATCGTACATAATATAATTTATGAGCATTCTTTTTAATTATATATGCAAAAGAATTTTATTTCACGACTAAACACACTGATACAAGCAACGTTTTTTAGTCCTCTTCCTAGTTCAATTATTGTAATAAATATAAATTTACGACTAACCTAAGGAAATAAAATTAAATAACTTACCTCACTATAACGTCTTTCAGTAAACACAAAAATAAAAGATGCTTATATTTACACAATAAACTTAATCACTAATCACTACGGAAATGAGGATAGTTCACGAAACAGAAAAAGTTTTTCTCACGCGCTCCCGTCACATAGTATTTGCAAAAGAGTCGTCTTTTCTCTTCGCGTGAATCTACAGGTCTGGCCGCAGTGCCATAGGATTTTCCCGCTACAATGTGCGAAAAGGTCAGCTATACATGTATATATAATGTGCGAAAGAGTCGAGCAGATTTCAGTGCGGCCCTGTCGGAAAATCGCTGAAACACACACGTAGTATATGCAAAGTTATCGAATGCTGCATTTCGTTAAAAGGAATGCGCATAGTTCCCACGCTATATGCATTACGTTCAAATTAATAGTTCATTATATATGCATTTGTTTTTATTGCCAGTCTAAATCGGTACGGTGTTTTATTGCATAATATACCTTTGCGAAGTCGCTAATATAAGCGCATTGATTATTTGGTACACTGTCGACTGCTGGTTGGATTGTTTTTCTATTTAGTATTAAATAACCATATAACATAATCAAAATCGTGTAATTTTTTTCACAATATTGAGTTTTTTTTATGTCATAGGAGAAAACAAATAGACCACCTGATGATAAGTGATCACCGTCGTCCACAGACACTTGCAACAACAGTGGAGTCGCAAGTGCGTTGCCAACCTTTGTTTGGGGGAAAGGGTAAGTAGAGAGGAGTAGGGAGGGGCGAGGGGAGGGGAGGTGGACCTCCGGCGCTCTCACTGACCGAACGAAACGTAACAATTCAAGCACTGTTATTTCACATCGGTTTTCTGTGAGAGGGTGGTGCTACCCCGGACGAGCTGATCCATTCATGCTGAAACCAGTAATAACTACAGCATAGCTCTACCACCTCTAACCCCTACAGAATCTACAGAGTAGTAATTTAGTGAAAATATGGTGTCAATATTATAAATAGGATGGCTCTTTTGGAATCTTTAGAACTGTTATATTGAAATATGTACTGGCTTCATTTATCGTAATAATATTAAACTGTAATGTTATCTAGGTTTATACTTATACAATTATGCTATGTATATGTGTGTATACTCCCAATATATTTTTGTAAATAATCTCCGGGGCACTCACAACACAGGGCTTATCCCCTTTTGGTGCTTTATCTATGTTAATATGTTGCTATTTTAGATTATTCTATGTTGTTACACTGAATATTTGGCGTAAAGCTGAAACGTGTATCTGTTCCACCTGATATGCGAAATTGCCAGCATAAGCAGAGGCCATACCGAAAGATATAATAAGACCAGTTCTGAATTTAGCTAACATTGTGCAGACAAAAACGGTAAAAAAAGCAAAAGCTATAATATAAGTAAAGGTCTAAAACAGTGATTCCCAAAAAAAATTTTCCAACCTGCAATTCACATAACAAAATCTTCCAAATTTATTACTCTGTTCATGACCTTGCGGGTCAATGTAGATCTATTTAAACTAGAAAAAAAGACCGTTTGCCGGGACGTTGAGGTCCTTATGTTTTTCAGAGCTCAACCAATATCGGCTCGCAATCCATACTTTAGGAAATGTTAGTTTTAAAATTACTCATCGAGTGTTATTAGGCAAACCTAATAAACATTATCTATACTAATGTTATAAAGAGGTAAAGTTTCTCAATTTGTGAGTTTGTGACGTTGTAAGAGATAATCTCAGGAACTACTGGTCCGGTTTGAAAATTTATTTCAGTGTTTTATATCTCATTTATCAAGGAAGGCCAAGATGAAGACCAACAAAAGCGAAGCACCAATAAAGAATATTTCAAAATCGGGGGCCTTTCCCTCTTTAGAGCTTCCGCTTTTAGCGTTGACCCAAAGTCATTATTCTACGCGAGCGAAGACGTGGGCAGAGGCTAGTCGCGTATATTTTGCAATGTTACCTGTTCAGATGTCAGCTTGACTACAGCTTTGTATGTGGTAGAGCCACGCTGTAGCTATAATTGGTTTAAGCATAAATGAGTTTTATACATTTTTATTAAACCAAGGTATCGTTATTTTTTTTAGATAAGGATATGGTCTATAAAACTATAAAGTAAAACTAAAAAAAACTTTCCAAAATTTAGTAAATTTAGTAGTTTTTGCGTGTTGCGCACACAATGATAGACATGTATGACTTTATTTATTTAGATTACACAAACTTTGTATTATATATAACGCACGTTTCAAAATTTGCCATAGTAAAAGCTGTAAATTCAATACAAGATCCGTACATACCCATTTCGTACCTCGAGTCGTATTTGTCTTGTTTCCAAATATTTGAACATCTCTCAAAGCTGCGTAATTTGGACGTTAATATTATTTATACCCTAGCACATATGTACTCTGGCAGTGTTTTATCTTTATTAAAATATTTATACACGAAAGTTTATCACTTTTTTTACATATTAATGAACAAGATTTATCTCTTAAAATATTTTAGGTACTTTAAGTTAATTGCAATCATTTCCTTCTTATCCATCGTGTGGTTTCATAATTATCTACCACACCTGTTCAGTCTCGAATTAGCTGCAATCTTCACTCTCAATTATTTCTTAAATTCCTTATAATTTTAAAAAGTAACATTTCTGTATTTTTTGTCTTGTTTTGTAAGAATCTCGATAATGTGTATGTATTCCTTCATGTCCAAAAGTTATTCATGTGTATTTTATTTATCATTTTCTGTTTGAACTAATTATTCAGGGGATTTCATTCTTTCTAATTGATTATAGAAGGTGTTGCTTTGCGGAAAGCCATTATTAAATATTATACTAGACGTTAGTTGGCACTTCAGCCTCATATTCAAAAATAAAAATACTTTACGCAATTTAAGCCATCAGAAGGCAATTATGGACGTCAAAGCTACCATTGGTTCGTAAAACAACCCAGTCATCGATAAGAACCAGCAAGAAACTCGATCTTGTCCATCTTTTCATTAAACAATATGCAGTATGTATGTACAAATATAGATTGCTCATATGCATTCTTGGTGGATGCACAAAGATTCACGTAATTTCCAGATATCACCATCGTTCATTGAAAGAGTCAACATCAATATGAAGATGCTCTGTCAAAATCAAAGATACTTTATTCAGTTTAATATTAATAAGGCACTTATGAACGTCAAAAACTATCACCGGTTCGGAAACAACCCAGTCATCGCGAAGAACCGGCAAGAAACTCGATCTGATTTATCTTTTTAATATATATAATATTTAGACTATATTACATACATGACAGAAACTTTTAATAGAAAAAAAAAATTATGGATGCACAGAGATGAGTCAATTCCAGACATCACTATCGTTCATATCAGTAGATCCACTCTATAATAGCCTTTTGAGACCAAAACCCACTTGACATGGCGCTTAAACTCACAATCAGGCAAACCGGTAATATCCTTTGGAATTTTGTTATAGAACTAAATTATCAAGAATGTATTGGGAAGGCAGAGTTAAGATACCGAATCCCTTGAACTTAGTCTTTAAGGATTCTCGAGGTCCCATATTGTAAATTGCTCTAACTGCTCGTTTTTGTAATAAAATTATGGTGTCTAACTCAGCTGCTGTCCCCCACAACAGAATGTCATAAGACATTAAGCTATGCAAGTAGGTGAAGTAGACTAACCTAGCAGTGGCAATATCAGTTAGCTGGCGAATTTTACGTACTGCAAATGCAGCAGAACTTAATTTACTTGCCAATTGGTTTTTTTTTTTCGAAATTACTACGCTATTGACCCAGCAAGGTCTTAACAGCTTCACCGGACTACTAAGGCGAGCGCTTAAGGCACTCAGCCGATTTTATTTTGGCAACCAGCTCAAGGGTGCACGGCACACCTCGGCTTGGCTGTTGCATGCAAAATCGCGACCTAACTTAGCTAACCTAGCTAACTATTCATATATGTATGAGTTGTTGAAACGTATATGTGTACCGAGCATACACGCCTCAACAACTCCTCCATATATTTATTATCGGAAAATTGAGAGTTTTTCAGTTTGATAAGGGGAAAAAAAAGTAAACCCTTCCACTTTCATGTGTAAGCGTGTGTGGGGGTGATCGTGTAGTGTTGTAGCGGTGATGTATATTTGTGTGTCACCGTATCGCGCAAGCAACGCACTCAAGAGCTCCCTACCGAGGGATCGAACCTAGGCTTGAACCGCTGCCGTGGGAGACCTAATCGGGTGTGCGGGAGCGAAATTAAATCCCAGACCACGGCAGCGTGATCTGTGGTTACGCGGGCGTGGGTGTGAACACGATCTGTTTCGAGGGACAGGCTGGTACTGATCGTTCGCTGACGTGATTGAATCAGGAGGGTCGGTAAAAATGTGTCGCAGACGTCTTTTATAACGCGCAGTGTTAGTTACGGGTTCACAGTTTGCGGCGGATACCACTAACGGACAGTGGGATGTTGCCAATTGCTTAATTTGAAGACCCCATTGTAATTTTAAATCTAGTGTGATACTCAAGAATACAGTATTATCAACTAACTCTACAAAATTCCCCTCAATCCTGATGCTGCTATCAACTCGTGGAACATTAGGCAAAACAAATCTTATAAATTTTGTTTTGCCAATATTTAGCACTAAGTTATTTAAAGCAAACTAATGAGAAATTCCATTTAGAGTATTATTTACATGCCTAACCTCTGAATCTGTCCTTTTCACTTTAAATATAATTGAAGTATCGTCTGTAAAAAGCACCATGTCAGCACAGTTATTGACCATTAGCGGCAGATCGTTTATGTAAATTAAGAACAAGAACGTCCCTAATATAGAGCCCTGAGGGACGCTAATTCGCACAAAGGATCCTGCAGAGGTTACCCCTTGTATGCTAACTTTTTGACAACCATCTTTTAAATAAGAGATTAGAAGGTCGAGAGAAGTTCCACAAATACCATAATGTTTTAATTTTAGAATAAGTGTACCATAGTCAACGCAAGCAAAGGCCTTAGACAGATCGCAGAACACACCAACTGCATCATGCGAATCCTCCCAGGCACTCAATATATAGCTCATGAGCGTTGCCCCAGCGTCAGTAGTATATTTCGATTTCGTAAAACCAAACTGTCGACCATCCAGAAACTTATGCACATTGAAATAGTCCACTAATAAGTTGAGCATAATCTTTTCAAAAACTTTACTTAACGACAGAAGTACAGAAATAGGTCTATAATTCCCAAGACTACTTCTGCAGCCTGATTTAAACAAAGTAACTACTTTGCTTATTTTCATTAAATTGGGGAAAGTTCCTTTTGCTATACATTGATGAAATATGTTAGCCAAATGTGGTGAAATAGTAACAATTAAAGACTGTACTACTGTTACTGATATACCCCATATGTCTTCGGTGTGTTTTAAATTTAATTGCTTGAAAGTCCTTATTATTTCACCTGCACTTATAGATAAGAATTTGAATTTTGAATCTATAGGTACACTCATACTTTTTAAAAGAGCTGCGGCACCCTGGGCTGATAATGTCATATCCTTTGTTACTTGTAAAGGTATATTAGTGAAATAATCTTGGAAAACAGATACCACCTCTGTACTTTTTGAAATATGTACTCCGTCCACATTTAGATTAAGTGAATTATCTTTTATTTTATTTTTACCTAATTCTTTATTTATGATATGCCAAACAGTCTTGGTCTTATTTCTTGATTTGTGAACTTTATTACCTAAAAACTTTGCTTTGGCAGCAATACAAACACGTTTAAAAACCTTAGAATAATTTCTAACATAAGCATGAAAGGATTTACTACTTGTTAGTGATCTCCTATAATAAAGATCATATAATCGATCTCTACTTTTTTTAATGCCTTTTGTTGCCCATTCACTAAAACTATTTTTCCCCTTTACATTAATAACCTTTCTCGGGCAAAGTTTATTAAATTCAGTGCTTATGATATTAAATCAATTTTCATAATAACAATCTGTATCTTGATTATTAATTGTTCTGGAAGATAGGTGTTGTGCAATATTATAATTTAAAAGACCTAGTCTACTTTTTGATATAAGTCTACATTGTTTCTTGCAGTCAACTCTAGGTTTATCACAACTTATTTTAACAAGGAGACTTTTGTGATCAGAGCGTATCCCAGTAACAATACTACTGCCAATGATCTTG
>JACEII010000070.1:1243232-1307999 GCA_014332785.1 Antheraea mylitta | reverse complement strand
TTAAGATATCTATATTAAAGTCACCACAGACCAAAACTCGCTTATTACTATTCAAAATTCTTATTAAAATTTCCTCCATTTTTTGTAGGAATTGACAAATATTTGATGATGAAGGTCTATAAATACAAAGAATAATTAATTTACCTAAATTTAAGTCAGACTGGATCACGGTAACTGATCTTATAGAAACATTTGTTTTGTGTTTGCTGGTACATCGAATATTGCCTTCGTTCTCCGTTAGTTTTTTAGCAATATATACAGCGTGTTTACATTCCTTACAACCCACAATACTTTCATTCATAATACAGGAAATATACGATCGTATGTTCCTGTTTGTATAAAAAAGATATTACCTATCGCTCATTGCTCGATTCGATCAATGCAAAAAAAGATATGTGTGTTTACTATTAGAATTCCTCATCAATTACACCAACGAGTTCTTGAAAAAAAGAACCGATTTATATTTGCTTTCTTAAATTACTTTATAGATTTAACGTAGGCGGTTATCAGAGATGTTTATTGAAATAGATACTTAAACTAGATTCATGGGTATTTTAATTCCCTCATGCTATAAATGCGATAATGTTATATAACCACGCTAGTGTTGATTTAAAAGACAGAATCGCTTCTTGTGGTAATATAAATTCAAATTCTGTACTTGATTGGAAATCATTTAAAAAATATACCTAAAGTTTTAGTTTTTCAATGTAGCACAGCAAGCTCGCTGCATTATGCATGATTATGAGAATAGTTCTAAGATTGATGGTGATACTACCAAGAGCAACGATCGACTCTTTCATGCAGACCTACAAGTCCCTTAGTTGCGTTGCGTTGTTTGATACTGAACAGAGAACAGAGATATAGTGTTTCTCTCCCTTGTTTCTTTCAGAAACAGCGGCTTGCCGTGCTCCTCCATCATGAGATCTCCAATACATGGCAACAGGTGCCCCCGTACATGCCGTCTGGAGATGGGTACAGATACCTACTTCATTGCATAGACACCGGCTGATCGGGAACACGACACGCAATTCAAATGGCACTTGGTGTTTGATAGTCACAATAAATTTAGAAAAAAAAGCGAACAATGCTTTATGCTACCATTTTTATAACGCCTCTGATTTACCTGCCACACTCAAAGTGATGATCAATTGATCGAACGTCAAATGATGTAACAGGAGTTAGGGCACCGTACTTGAAAATCGTTACTATACTGTGAAAGTGAGTTTGTTCCTTAAGCTTTCGTGTTTTTACTCAACTGAATATTAAAAATTTTTGCATACACATCATCATAGCCACAGGGTACCTTTCATCCGGATAGGTCAAATCTAACTATTGCGGGCAAAGCTGTGGGTAACAACTAGTAACTTACGTTTTTAATTGTATGTTACGAAATGTCGTGTGCAATTTTTATCTCACATACAGTGCCATAAAGTATATAATTATAAATTCATGTACACTAACTTTTATAGACAATACAATAACTTCAAATCTAAGGTCATACTACTTTTTCCATGAAAAAGGTTAAATAGATGTAAATAATTGCCATCTGCTTTTTAGCATTTCTTTCGCTTATGTTAATAAAGCCATTAGCTATTTAAATATATAAAACATATACATCATAAAATTTTAACTTCTGTGTTACAAAGAAACATTTTAATAAAAAAAAAGTACAACAAATAACCAATGATATACGGTGTTCTCAGGCGGTCACCCATCCAAACATTGACCGCACTCGAGGTTACTTAACTTCGGTGATTGGACGAGAATCCATGTTTTCAACACTTTACCCTTGTTTGATACACATGAAGGTCCGGATTATAATTTCAAAGCCATCCGCTAAGAAGTCTTACTTCAAAAAAGAAAAAAGTTGGCGAACTAAAGTAACATGCTTATATCTCTCTCTCTTATATCACTGTCCCTCTGGTTGGGAAAATCGAATGTTGAAATAGGACAACAATTCGATTCATCTGTTCTGTTAGTATTTTTTATATTTCAACAAATCTAGAAATAACACTTATAAATATATCTTGTAACAATTACAATAGTTGCCTATTACATGGAAGGTTTGTTTAAATTTGTTAGCGCCGCATAACATATTTTCATCGGCTCTCATGATCACCGTATGTGCAGTATTATCCTGCGAACATTAGTTTGTCGTCGAATTAATAAAATCGTTACAAAATTAGGTACTATTGTAAACACTGCTGTTGGAGAACTATTGCGTTAGTCATGCTTTGTGCTTTGCTATTATTAATACATGTAACTGGCGATTTTCCGTGGCTTTGGCCGCGACAAATCTTAACTAATATTATAAATTCGAATTGGACTTTCTTAGTTTGTTACGCTTTCATAAAAGATCATCAGGGTTACAGAATAGGACGTCGGTTATTCTCATCCAGAAAGTAAATACTGGTCCTGAGGTATCCCTATATATATGAATGTATATCGACAATCGAAAGATATTTTACGTAGGAATCTTAGCAATTAGAAAGCGATCACATCTTAGTGGAGATGATTTCGGATAAGTTGCCCATCAACGTAAATACGAATAATAAAGTAAGCCGAAGCTTTTGAAAAATATTTTCTAAGGTCATGTCAATTAAATATAGTCATGTTGAAAATCTGTCACTTATAGAATTATTTTGGTAAGTTTAGTTGGAAACTTTTTTTTTTTCGAAATGACTACGCTATTGACCCAGCAAGGTCTTAACAGCTTCACCGGACTACGAGTTGAAAACAGATCTATAAGATTGATAGCTTTTCGACCACATCATATGTAATAGTTGTCAAGCCTTTAGGTGGATAAGGATACTCAAAAAAAGAGATGGTCCTAGTTTACACGATGGCAAAATGTATTTAGATAGATGTGGAAGTTAAGTCTAGGTTAATGTACTGTGAAACGATTATTATAAAAACATCGAAAAGATCTGAAATACTTTAGCACTGCAAACACTAGATTTTTTTGTTAACTAAGATCTTTATTTTGTTGCAAAGATATTAACTCGATTAACTAAAAGTACTGGATATGTCAATATTATTAAGAATAGTCGTGTTTCTTTTTTATGTTATGTGGCGTGGCAGCCGTGCAAGCAACCCACCTAATGTTAAGTGGTCAGCGGATCTTATAGCTTATGTTATAATAGGTTACTACTCCTGAGAACTGTATGAGTAAGCTTCAGTATCAGTATGTAGTATCTATCGAACCGTGGACATTCCAGCACAGGACATTGTAAATTATAATTTAAAGATAGCTAGCTGTAAAGATGAGAATAATATCTCCTTGAAATAATCTTCATTAAAATCCGATGCATAATAGTTATAATTGCTCATATTTAAAAGGATATCTAACAAGATCAATAAAATAAACAAAAGCAGAAAAAAGATGCGAACCAAGAGTTTGCACAAATAAAAAAGAAAAAAATATAAGTGTGTTAACAACAATGATATTGGAACTGGACATAACAGCGGCAACACTGCTATGGCGCGGTGGTGTTCCTTTCGTAGTCAAGTCATGCATAAATTCCCTTACTCTTTAATTCGAACTCCATAAAGAACGTGGTCACAGAATCGACAAACTAGCATTGTAAATAAAGTAAGCATAATCATATAATTTATTTTAGTAATATTAAGGTTGTCATAATATTTCATTGATTACCGATCGCTGACAAGCAATCAATTATGTTTTAGTCCTCTTGCAGAGCATACATAGATTTTTTGTTAATTCTTCTGATGCGGATAAGCATGAATATCGACCTTTTCTTAACGGACTAACGTTGTTAGCTTGCTTCATCTTCATCAGCTAACAACTTCATCGGGTATCTATTGGTGAACACTTAAACCATTCAGCTAAATGAGTACCAGCTCAAGAATATTAGAGCTGCCGAACTTGAACACTATAATGTGAATCCAGCCAAATTATTTATACGATCGAACTGTAAAATAAAAAGTTGTGCAACTGACCTAAACTATGCTCCAATTGTCACTTAAATATTTTGATTTAGAATCAATAAATATTTAATGAAATTATCTAGTTTTATCTACCAGTCTCTCAATAGTGATTATTCCGTGAGCTTGTAAAGGTCTGGGCTAAATCCATACTACGCGAAAAATTCTAAATCAGGTTTGCATTATCAAATCAATCAGAACACTCGTTTACGTCTACAAATCAAAGAGTTATGATACGGCCACCTTGATCCAGATTTGATGAAAATGTTTACAATTTTATATAAAGAGTTGATAAATAATATAAAATATGATTTTATTTTCGAGCCGGCTACTTGTCGTAAATCGTGACCGGCGATGGTCGAAAATAAACGAATCACCACGCAACGTTATATTCCGGTGGTGGGATAGTTTATTTTTACATCGTTCGAAATACAATAAATCTTTGAACAACTCACATTTTCTTAGATTATAATTAAGTGCCCATTTCCTCTGTGAGGCTGATTTACAGCGATGCATCGTAAAAGAAAATAATCCAACACCAATATTTGTTAAATTATCGATTTTATTTATAACTTGAGGATATATATTTTTAAAATAACGTATTGTGATATAAAAAACTATTGAAAGGCCAGTTAATTCTGTATGGATTATTATTTTTGCCGATCCTTCCGAAGACATAACGGTAGCGAAGAATCAGTACCAGCCTATCTCTCCAAGCATTGTGTATTCCCGGCCACGTCCGGGTAACCACAGTTCACGTCGCTGTGGACTGTAGCGCCCTCAAGCCTATGTCCGTCCCCTCAGCGTGGAGCCTTTGAGTATGCTGCTCGCACAAATACATTGACACAAAATCTTACATTACTGCAACAGCGTTACACATAACACTCCCACACGTGCATGCATACGCGCTTACACATGAAATTGGAAGGGTTTTATTCTTTTGAACATACGACAGAGGAAAAGCAATTAAAAAAACTACCGAACTTGGTTTTATGTCACTCTTTTAGTTCCTTAATAGCGTATTAGAGTTTCACAAGAATCTCTCCTGAGATTAATCGACGTTGTTAATGAAGATTCTATCTTATATAAACCTCCACGGACTAGCTCTCAAGTACAGTTGCCGGAACACAGTTTTAGATGATTAACTCTTCAACGAGATCTTCAACTCAAAGCTGACGAGTAATAGAATGATCTCTACCAACGTGCTGTGGTTCCATCACGATGTCTTCTTTCACTGAAAGCAGGATAGTTGCTGGATTTGAACCTATATCAATCGATCTTCTGTCCTAACACGTGACCACTGAGCCATCTTCACTTGATGAATTTTTTTTGAGATGAAGATATCATAATCCAACGTTCCTATAATGATCATTAATTCTTCAAAAGTATGTTTACTAGAGTGAAATTAAAATAGCAAGCAGTAGATAGCGTGATGGGACTTTGCGTTGTTCGGCTTAGGTTCGAATCTAGTAACAAATCTGAATTTAATAGAAGGAAGACATTTTTATATAATGCCCGCCTGGATAGCTACAAATCTTAGGATGAATATCTAGTGTCAGGTAAGTGTAGTAAGTAGCAAGTGTCTTCTTGCTGTTACATATGAAATCCATGCCCTAGACGCTTAATCTAAGGCCACGTCTTCATCATCTGATGTGGTCTAAAATGGTAAAGACGCTAAATTTTGGGGGGACCGGCTTTTTAGTGCAGTTGCCGGAACACACTGACAGGTGCTCGGCAACAGATTTCCAACTTATGTTGGTAACTAGCCAGGCAGACTTGCAAAAAAACCTGCCATCATCGATGGTTTCATACCATCATCACTGCCCTCACCGCTTCTAAAGTGTTCTTCTACAATTAACAACAAACGTACTGTTAAATCGATGGTTAATTTGAAAAAAATACAAACTTCTTCGATATAACATTTTTCTTGCAGGAGCTTTGTATAGTGAGACGACTGAAGGAAAAATAAGCGTTCCGGTAGAAATTCCACGTTTATATAGGATCCGTTTAAAACAATATTTACCGGAGCGAATAATGGAAACACAAGCAATCTTGTTATTGTAAATCACATAGGAATTCTACACGGGGAGGTCGGGTTAACGAGGAAATATTATTTTTTCTAAAAAAATAAAGATATGGTTTTTGAACCTATGAACCTATGGGCTTTATTTTTGTTAAATTCAAATTAATTTCAAATAGATTCAGCTTCGTCATTTTAAATTTGTTTGCCTTCAAAAAATGTATTAACTGATTTAGAGCTCATGTCATGTATCAAGAACCTTAGTATTTTTTGTGACGATAACCATAAGCAATATAAAATCATCCCAGAAATTAGTTTGTCTATATTTTAATGTCAACGTTCAGTAGTATTTTAATAAACGACAATAAATACATGAAATGACCAGTTTTTTCAAAATCAACTATTTTATTAAACAGAATGGCTTTGTAAATTATATACATAAACATAGGATACCAACACAATACAAATCAATTAAGTGATATGGATTCCATGATAACTTAAAATATTTAAATAAATGCGTAATAATTTAGTAATAAATCTCGTTTTTTTTGCGAACCGACTACACTGTTGGCCTGACAAGACTTTACAGCTTCACCGGACGACGCTAAAAAATATGTCGCCTTAATTTAAAATGGTATATGATATTTGTAGGCTGGTTTTAATATATATACCATTGACAAATTAAAGATCTTTCCACGCTTGTATAACCTTTTGCTTTAAATTTTACGTGTACATATTTTATAACATATCGTCCTGTAAGGATATAGTTATTCATATTACAGTATTATCTCACTAATCCAGCACCATAAAAAAACTGGAGGGTGCTTGATTATTGGAATGTTCGAAATACTGGATTATAGTGAAAAAGTCATATGTAATGAATAAAATAAGCATTTCACAATGAGAATATATGTGTGTAATGTATTAAATTAACATGTATATATGTAGTTACATAGTTTTACAATATGTAAGGCTTAATTAAGGTTTGCTTTTGTGCAACTTGTAGTCCCTGTAGAATTATTGCCGGATTATTGGACACAACTTATGGAACCACTGAAATAATTATTAATTAATTTTCCTTGGTTTTATTGGATGTCAAAATTTTTAGGTGACAGGAGTACTTTACTTATGTTATGGGTTGCAATGAATTTCTTTATTTTGTAAAGTAATGTTTACTTAGAATTTGAGAGCTTTACCACCTGTTTTTTGTTTCAAAGTTATAATTAATTTCAATTTTCATTTACAAATAGATTTTTTTTATGTTTATATACGTGAAAAAGGTCATGGAAAATGGCAAATAACTGAGTAGCCATGATGAAAACCTTTGATTATATAAATATATATATATATATATATGTATATTTATATAATTTATATTATAAAATTAACCTGTAAATTGACCACTTACATTCAAAGAGCATGTAAGGTATGAAACGTAAGTCGTGTAATAAATATTATAATAATAGTTGTATGATATAATATCATTGTTCACTGTAGGATGAAAAACGGTAATTGGAACATAAGAATATATAAAATATATTAGGCGTTTACCTATGAAATTGCCGTTTTGTATGAAAAAATATATGTATATTTAGGTTCGCTCTCTCATCCTGCGATATACACTCATCAAAAAAGTCTAAGCAACATGTATTAATTTAAATTTTAGGATGGTTCTTCACATTATAACGTTGTATTTTATTTTTAAAATAATATCTTTAGGGTTCTATGATGTAAAAATAACAGCTGTTGTCTTTATAAGTTCTTATAATAACATAAATGAACAATATTAGAATATACTGTAGAAACTAAGATACATAAGAAACTAAACTTTTTTTTACAAAATGAAATTTCTAAAGAAAATGTATTTATTGTGAAAGAATAGAACAATTTAATACAAAGTGTGGTCTCCTCTGCTATTCAGAACTTGTAAGCAACGATTATTCATTGAATTAATGAGACTGTTTGTGTCATCTTGCGGTATTCGCTCCCAATGGAATTGAAGCAAATCCTTCAGCTGTTGGGTTGTTATCGGTCCGTCCAAGTCCTTCAAAACATGTCTCTGGAGCATGTCCTATGCGTGCTCGATGGGGTTGTGATCTGGCGATTGTGCAGACCAGGGCAATACCCGGACGTTCTTCGTTGCAAAGTATTCACTGGTTCGCCGAGCTGTATGTGAACGCGCATTGTCATGCATTAACCTAAAATCGGAGCCAAAGCTTTGTGCAAATGGGTAAACATAAGGTCTGAGAATATCCTCAATGTAATTTTCAGCATTCATGTTTCCATTTACAAAAACGAGCTCATTTCGCCTGTTCTTCATAATACCCGCCCATAACATAACTGTTGAGCCGCTGTATGGATGAACTTCCTGAATGCACCTGAGCCTTTCAGTATTTCCGGACCGACGATACACTCGCACCCTTCTTGTATCAGGCTTAAACCCGAATCGCGACTCATCGGAAAACATAATTTTATCCCATTGTTCCTGGGTCCATGTTATGCGTTCTCTACACCATTCATATCGACGAGCGCGATTCCCGTGACATATCGGTGGGCACCTGATTGGGCGTCGAGCTCGTAGGCCGTACTCATGCAGTCGATTTCGCACAGTTTGAGGACTTACATCAACACCACTTGAAATTTGTAGCTTCAAACTTATCTCTCAAGCGGTTAACATCGGCTGGCCTCTTGCAGTCAGTTGTATGTACCGGTCTTACCGAATGGTTGTAATGCTTTTACGGCCTGGATGCTGTTCAGCGGGTTCTCCTGTATTATTGTAGCGCTGCCAAACACGACAAATAACACTTCTATGAATGCCAAAATGTCGAGATACCTGAGATTGATTACTTCCCGCTTGCAACATCCCTACAGCTCTTTGCATTTCATCTGCCATCAAATGACGTCGCTTCGTGACGTAAAGAATATCTAACAATTAAATTTTGTCTCTAACTTTATTTAAATGGTTGGTAAAATTATAAAATCAAGACTAAACGTAGCAATTAAAACGCACTTAAATTCAAACAAATTCGCAGTCACCTGAATTTTATGAAAAAACAAATCAATCAAATTTTTTTTTACAACCAGCCTGTATGTCATAAATAACAAAAAAGTTTACTTACCTGCGCACTTTGTTTGAGTAAATACTTAGAAATTAATTAATATAAATGGTAAAATTTGTAATATCACGCATGTTGCTTAGACTTTTTTGATGTGTGTATATTTGTATAGTATAATATTATATTTTACTACCTACGCCCAATTTTAAATTTATATTTTTTTATGTCATAGGAGGCAAACGAACTTGTGGGTCACCTAATGTTAAGCGTTCACCACCGTCCATAGACACCAAAGGATTTGCAAGTGCGTTGCTAGCCAGTGTTTAGGATTCAGGAATGGGGAAGGGAGAGGGGAGAGGAGGTCCCCAGCACTCTCACTGACCGAATGAAACGCAACAATTTATACACTGTTATTTCACGTCGGTTTTCCATGGGAGGGTGTTAATACCCCGCTCGAGCCGACCCATTCATGCTGTAACCAGTAATAGCTTCAGCGTGACTTTACCACCTACAAAATTATTAACTATTAATTAACGTAGCAAGTGAAATAAAATAATAAATTTGTAAAAACACAACCGTTCGTTTACGCCCAATCTCCTCAAACATCTGCTACAGGACGACGTAATCAAGGCAACGGGACACAAACATCTCGTGACTGGTGAGAATAAATATTTTTAAGACGAAGCACTTTTGTTTAAACCCTTCATGGATTTATGCAATATTCATGTCGTTAAGAATGCTATGGGCTTAAAGGTAACAAAATGTGAGCCTCTAACTTTTTTACCGATTTAATATGTAAAAAAACTTAGTTATGTTACTTTCCTACATGTTATCTATTGTTGTATTTTTATATTAAAATGTTTCTGTGATACAAAATTTTACTTTTATCATGTGTCTTCAAGACACTTTTGAGGTGTAAGGAGTGTCGAGTAACATCTTAAGACTTGAGACACCCAAGCCAATCTCACCTGCACGTGGTGCACCCTGCTGATCAACGAACGAGGCAATGGCGAAAGCGGGGTGGTAGGGTATTTCAGCCCGACTGGGTCGCAACCACCATGTATGTATATAGCGAAAAAGCCCGTCATACTGACTCGCTTCTGCGCGTCGCGTATCGGGATCAGCCTGTGCATATCCAGTACCTGGTGACTTTCGTCATTATGGCCGGTATGACAGCGGCGACCGACGATGGATGATCTGTCTCGCGGTGGTCGCCGCTGTTCTTGGATTGTACTATGCTTACCATCAAGCATAGTGCAGTCACTTTGTCGTGCTTCAATAAAAAAAAACACCCTGTTTTTTATATTCTCATATATATTTGCTTTAATTTTTTTGCCATGCTATGTTCGCTATACATGCAAATTAATTTACTCTTAAAGTTTATAGCTTATTATGAGATATAATTTATACTCTAGTTCAGTAAATATCTGACTATAAAACGCAACAAGAACTCTTCAACCCTGATTGGTAGTTCCAGATATTAGTTAATTCAAAGAGAAAATAAACAATCTCTTGAGATTTTTTAATAATAACTGATAATCTTTAACTGTTTAAATTATGCCTACGACTTCATATCTATTTGAAGTATTGGATTAATTACGCTATATCTTTTATATGTATATATTTATTCATTATAGTTTTATCAAAAGTACGAGTACTTTATCTACAACTACTGTTCCTCGATGTTAAATTACTCTATTAAATTTTATAAGTACTACTTAGCACCTATGGGAAAGCGTAATGATACATAAACCAGATATTACTCTGAAAGTCCTCCGGCTCCAAGTAAAAGCCTTGTGACATCCATTTCGGAAATTAACCCGCCAACTAATTAACGTATTACGCGATTTCAAAGCGAACGCATATACATAACTAAATATTGACTTTGAAATGGCAAATGAAGATTTTATACCAGTCATCTATATTTCTATATCCATATACTATATTATAAAGAGATAAAGTTTGTGAGTTTGTGACGTTGTACGGAGTAATCTCAGGAACCACTGATGCGATTTAAAAAAATCTTTCAGTGTTATATAGTTCATTTATCGATAAAGGTTATAGGCTGTATATCATCACGCTAAGCCCAATAGGAGCGGAGCAGCAATTAAAATTGTTTCAAAATTGGGATTTTTCTTCCTCTTGAGACCTTCCGCGGCGTGTTATTGTTAGCCCAAAGTAACTATTACTACTCGGACGAAGTCGCGGGCAGGGGCTAGTATTTTATATTGAACGAGAAAATATGGAATCTTCTCTATTCTTACTCGTCGATTATAAACGCAGAAGCACCACTGTCGTCGCTTTACTAGCACGTGATTATGAATTATATTATGTACTATTATAACGGTTATGGACCGACAGATTGCTCAGGTATTATGTATGAATTTTTTTTATATATCATAAAATTCAAATGTACATGTGGTTCAGTGGTGTTAAGTGATCACCACTGTCCATAGACACTAGCAACACCAGTGGAGTCACAAGTGCGTTGCCAGCCTATGTTTGGGGAGAGAGGAAATGAGAGGGGTGAGGGGAAGGCAGGGGAGATATGAACAGACGGAGGAAGGGGTAAAGCCTTTGTCGCTTTTACTGACCGAATGAAACGCAACAATGCAAGCACGTCGGTTTTTTACTACCCCGGACGAGCCACCTACCAAAATAATAATTATAAGTAATGGATAGGTAATGAACGAAGACAGGATAGTATATATCAGGCTACGTAATCTATACTCATTTAAACCTCATTATATATACACTATGACTGGTTCAAGAGTGGCAATATTCTTAGAGGTTACCCATTACTTGCTTCTCGTTCTAAATCACTTTAAAAAATAGGTGCTTAATATTTGACCTAATTATCTCGAGAAATGCAAAACTAATCTACAATCCTAACCACCAAATCCCCGCCAACAATCCGTGCTCCCGTTAATCGATTGTTAAAAGTGATAGTTTACGCGTTACGTAACGTTAAGGTTGTTAATCCTGGATGCGCCCTCGCGATTTACCGGCACTTTCGTTCATTGAGTGTTTCACTTTTGTACACACACTTTTAAAATCTTAAAACAAACTAAGGTTCTCGTTGTTGTTTATTAGTGTTTGTTTTAATAATATTTTTTATACATTAAATGTGACCATGAGCTACCACATGATTGAAGGACGTCTTAAACATTCACCTGGTATAAATAAAAATTAATTGCCGAATGTAAGTAAACGTGTCAATTCAAATCGGTGCACCTATTTGGCTAATTTTTGTTTTTGTTGAGTGTGTAATTATCAGAGCATGGTTTGTGTAAAAGAAATTGTTTGAAAGATCGTCGTGAAAGTGAAATTTGGTAAAATATTTCCGTATAGAAAATAAGTGAGTGAATAAGACAGTAGACAATAAATAGATATTCAAAAACATTGATAGAAATGAGTTATTGCCGTTCGGTTGTTCAGTTACTATATTCTATTTCAATACTTCAAGATCGAAAACACTTTATTCATCTAAGTCCTAAGGAGGCGCATGTTCCTCCACACACAATACTTTGTAAATCTTTAAAAATATTGTTTCCCTTTTAAAATAAGGTTTGTATTAAAATTGTTGTTAATATTGAGAAAGATATACAAGATTATTGACTGAAATGAAACTCTTTCCTTTTCAGAGAATCACGATAGTGTTTTTTATTTCATTATTCTAAAATAATACATTATCTTTATACTTATATATAAATTTCTTATGTACGTGTGTATGTCACCGAGCACCTCCAAAACGGTTGAACCGATTTTAATGAAATTTTTTGTGACAGTTTCAGTGGATCCGAGAATAGTTGACATTCTCAATTGGACCCGGTAAGTGGCGCTGCGGTTGGATTATAATCCATAATTTAATTGCTGGTTCCAATAATAAACTATATTTATTTCTTTCTAATGAAAGAAATTTCATTTCTTTCTTTTGAATAGATTTTCAAATATACCTTCAAAGACCTGATCAACAATGTATGTGGTACTCGAAAACTATATAACTCAGCCTTCTAGTAACCTCTCCTTTTCATTCAAATACTGAACGTGTCTTTCTATTTGGCCTCATCATTTAATGACACACTACACTGTAATCAAACGCCAGCCTGTTGTAATAAAAAAGAAGATAAAAACACATTTAATATGGAATCCGATAGGATAAGAAATCCTGAGTCTCACCCCGAGAGATCGTGATTGATAACACATCAAACACACGAAGGATTTACGGCGGGACGCTCCAAGATAATTGGATTTCCTTATTAATTTTCTGAGGTACAATTATCTTCACGAAATTATTTATTATATAACTTCTCTCTCGACACCTATTTATGTAAAGAGCAAAGAAAATTAATACATATCCGTAGTCATGGTAATCCATTCTAAGAGAATTATTTTGTAAAAATTAATATTCACGCTAAAAATTCAGTCTCGCAATTATTAAAAGCAGAACTGGCCAATTTAGATAAACTGTTAAGAATCAATTCTAACAATGAATCACTTTTTAAATTACCGATATGTGTTAGGACAGATTTACTGCACACTATGACGGCCACCGAAAAAGTATATCAACACGATAAGCGCCGCCCATTATATTGGCCGTTCACAGTATAACTACCCGAAATTAAAACTCGTCTCAGGTCATTAGTAACACCCCCGATATAGTTTATAGTAAGTCATTAGTAGTACAGAGAGTGCTCATAATATTAATTTATAGACATTTTAATTAAAATCACGATTCTCACGACTAAGACTCTGAACTGATCGTAATTTTATTTAGCATAGATATAAACGAATTTACATTTTACCATATTTGTAAGACTAATGTATGATGTAGTCTGGTGAAGCTGTTAAGACCTTGCTAGGTCAATAGCACAGTCAGTTCGAAAAAAAAAACCCAAGTACTTTTTTATGAGACTTGCTAGGGGTCAATCATTTCCGGACGGATACGCAAAATAGCATTTAATTAAGTACTTTTACTATAAATATTTTCATTAACACAACTCACTTCTTATACCCAAGTATATGTTACCATTTTACGATAATCTCAACGTATATTAAGTAAGCGTTAGAAGATAATAGTAAGCTTTATGCTTATGGCTTCGAGTCGTATTTACATGTAGGTTTTTACACGTTAGTTAAGGGAAACTAAGGACAGTGCAGACTTAGTCTTTCCTCCGTCCAAAATTATATAATGCCCAGTAAGAATGATGGTGGGATGTAGAAATTATTTATTTTATAATATAAATAAGTACTGGTAGTAGTAGCCAGAGATAGACGTAATCGATTACACTAATAATCTGATTGAAAGTAATAATGATTACATGTAATCATGATTGTTGTGTAATGATTAATCGTGATTAAAGTAATCAGTAATCAAGATTATATGATTAACTGCATTCAATATTTTAGTAGTAGGTTACTACCGTACTCACTTTTGAATAATTTCAAACATACCTGAAAGTCTAAAATTCAGTGATTGTGATGATTAATCTTTTATAATTGGAGTAAATTTAAATTGATGACATAGGTTGAATACGATAAAGTTGATTTACAATACAAAACTGTGTCCTTTTTCTACATTAATATTGATATTAATAAAAAAATTATAATAAATAAACTAAATGATATTAATAAAAAAAGTAATCAAGATTATTGCTCAAGTTCAATAGTCATTGATCTTTTGTATGATTACTTTTTTGATTAATTAAGTTAATCTGTAATCGTGATTGAAAATTACGAAATGTTATCATAATCTTTAATCGTTAAGCTGATTATAGTTTGCCCAACACTGGCTCGTAGTGGTTTCGCTGTTTCCATAAATCTTCTCACTTAATGATCAACATTAATTACTAAAAAATATAGAACTTGAATTGAAATATACTTCCATGTATATTTTTTATTATACATGGTCTTTATACAATAATTTTTTTTCTACGATTTTTATAAATACAATTTAATATTTCTTATAACTAATTAAAAAACATTTTGAGGCAACTGTCGTTTATTATTAAAATTTTCTAGTTGCATAGTATTGTAGTCTATTATTAATGTAGTATTTATTGTATGTAATGTAGTCTAATATCTTTAACTTATTTTAGATTAAATTATGGCTGATTATTACTAATTCTTATTTATTGACATAAAAAGAAAATTATGAAAAAAAAACATATAAAAAGAATCTCATACGAAATATTAGATTCAAGGTTATATGCTAACACACAAATATAATGCTAATACAATATTCATTGAATACATATAACATACTGCTATATCTATCAATTTTGACTAGATATCGAACTCGTAGGGTTAACAGTACAGAGTTACAAAAATTAAAGAAAGTGTGATATTATATTTCTTAATATTCATTGACATTTAAAAATCCAAGACGCACAGTCTTGAATAAAAGTAGCGCTTAAAACAGGACGCGAAAATTCCCCAATATACATACGTAGTTATAGTTATACAATAAACTTCTGATTTTGCAAATTCAGCCTTACGTGAATGATTTAAAGTTGTTTATACAAGGACGCAAGCGACGAGAGACTATTTGAAATGAGTGCATAATCTAAAATAATGCACTCATTTTTGTGTGCCGGCTGTGACACGTTAAGTGTGCATATTGGATTTTTATATATCAATGTACTCATTACTAATATTATAAATACAAATGTGAGTTTGTTTGTTATTTTTTCACTCCTTAACTGCTAACGATCATGATACAATTTTACGTTAAAGTTGTCGCGGGTTGTTGGTAATAACACCGTATAGATTTAACCCTTTGTCCACAATCTAATGTTACATGACGTCGTGGTCTAAGATGTTAATAAGTCAAATTTAGAGGGTACTGGTTTTCAAATGCAGCTGCCTAGACACACCAACAGTTGTTTAGCGTCAGGTTAATTCTCTTTAGGTGGTTAGCTATCCCGGCGGACTTAAAAAAACCATACATTACAAAAGCATGGTAGCTATGGATTCATCACGATAATTTTCCTACATCGGTAATTTCGACTCAGTTGCAAGGATTAGAAACTACGTCCATCAACTCTGTGTCCAAACTGGCAACTAAACCATAATCGCTTCGGCTAATTTAATTTAAATTAATTAATTAAAAATAAAAAATTAATTTAAATGAAAATTAATAAAATTATTTAATTTAAATTTGCTAGAATGCTCAAACAGCCCAGCATATTAGTAAGGCTTCTTTTCAGGTTTTTCTGTATATCTTCGACCCTCGAAATTTATTGTCAAAGTTCCAAATTTGTGATTGTCTTACTCCGTCGCGTTGTCAGCCAAAAATATTATCAAACAATAAAAACCCACCATAATTTATTTGCTTTCGATAGTGAAGAACTGGAATGTTGGCTTGACTTCACCTAATAATGTAGGCGAATAATATTTTAAGAAGTTTCTTTTTATGCTTGAATTTCGATTACCTCTAATCTATATAATACTGTAATTGAATTAAAAATATTTAGTTGTAGATTTTGTTGCATATTTTTCTTTAGAACATTGCTATAGTAAATAATATCACAAATAACACTTTGCAATGCAAAAAATTGAGTGTTATTTAGGCAAAATGTATACCATTTTTATAAGTTTTTCAAATAAATTCAAACAGAACTTCTCCTTATCCACGTACCCGCAACAGAAGTCCAAAGCAATACGCATGTAGCATAGTTTTAATTGAATAACGGTCACTCCAACTCTCGGGACTATGGTTGACAAATAAATAAATAAAATTTCTCGCGACACCCCTGGAGAACTCGCCCACTAGCCTTTCGTATATAAAAGCTGCAAGGGTTCGTATACAATCTCAAACGAATAGTAGCCATCCTAAAGTCAAGTATTATATTGGAAAATGTTATCAGTCCTATGTGATAGAAGGTAAGTTTTTTATACTTTTAATAAGTTTTACTTTTTTTATATCATAGGAGGCAAACAAACTGACGGGTCATCTGACGTTAGGTGATCACCGTCGTCCATAGACACTTGCAACACCAGGAGAGTCGCAACTGCGTTGCTAGCCTGTGTTTGGGGGAAGGGGTAAGAAGGAGGGCTAGGGGAGGAGAGGTGGGCCTCCGGCGTTCTCACTGACCGAACGAAACACAACAATGTAAGCACTGTTACTTCACGTCGGTTTTGTAGGTGGTAGAGCCCCGCTGAAGCTATTTTTGGTTTCAGCATGAATGGGTGGGCTCCTCCGGGGTAGTACCATCCCTCTCACAGATAACCGACGTGAAATAACAGTGCTTGCATTGTTGTGTTTCATTCGGTCAGTGAGAGAGCCGGAGGGCCACGTCCCTTCCTCTTTCCTTCTTTCCCTTTCCTTCCCCTCCCGCTTCTCCCATATACAGGCTGGCAACGCACTTGCGACGTCCCTGATGTCGCTAGTGTCTATGGACAGTGGTGATCACTTAACATCACGTGACCCACCAGTTCGTTTGCCTCCTTTGATATAAAAAAAAAACCTCGGTTTTCTGTGAGTCGGGTTAGTACCCGGGCGAGCCGACCCATTCATCATGAAACCAGTAAGAGTTCCAGGGTGGCTCTACCACCTACTTATTGACTAACTTATGAAGCGATCATGACTTTGTTGATTCCGTGTTTGGACTCAGCGTCGATGGACGTAGGTTCGAATCCTAGCTATGAAACTATAGCATAGTGGCAGGTAGGGTTTCCACTAAGCCTGTCTGGTTGGCTATCAATTTCAAGTTCAAAATCTATCGCCACGCATCTGTTTGTGTGGTCCAGCACCGCCACTTTAGAGCCATTCCCTTCTAGACTTGGCGTGTTTACTAATTTGGACTACGTCATTTGACATCGAACTAGATTGTTGTTACACGTGTATAGTATTAAAACAAATTAGTATCCTCGTAATGATGTAAACTTATTATTTGTGACGAAGGAAACTAATATGGTGAAAATCCCACCAGAGTAACCAACGTTCGCGCTATATCAAATTTAGGATAAACTTTGAAACAACAGGCGATAGCAACTCTAGTTAGATCCTTGTAAGTAAGCACTGTAGTTGATGGACTATATTTGGCAACTAAGGAAGTCTTTATTTGTCTTGATATTCGTCATAAAATGTACCCAAATAAAGTTTCTTGAAGTGCCGTAAATTTTAAATATATTTCAGTTTACCTTTAAATTATAGTTGCTTATGCATTTGAATAATACTTTTAATTAATCTGATAATTAATCCACAGATTTAGGTAACGTTAGTAATAACGAACTAATAGCTTCGTATGTTAGATTTTTATAATAGTTTTTTTATCTTATTAAAGCACATTTATTTTCAGATTTGAATAAACAATGAACAGAAAACTATTAAAATGTTTGCTGATATCCATACTGGGTGTGTCAATGAATGTCACTCTTGCAAAAACGAATAATACGAATGTACTAAAAACTTTACATGAAAAACACGTCAGTTCAAAACCAAACGTTGAAAGAGAACGGACAAAAAGAGCTCTGAATGACGAAGATGAAAGACCTTTTTGGCCCAATAGAGGAAAGAAAAATATTGATAACAACTTACTCAAATTCCCTAATGAAAATGGAATAAATAGCAACATAGTTACAGAATTACATAATTTTAACGATTATGATCAACCTTTCTGGGCAACGCGTGGAAGACGTGATGGATCGTCTGCTGAAGACTATACCGACTATATTGAAAGTATTAATGAGAAGCCAAAATCAATATGCAAAGATTGTTTACCTCCACTGCTTCCAATAGGCAGAAATTTGAAGAATGATATGGAATCATACTCTCCATTTTGGGGAAACAGAGGTAGACGTGATTCAAGTAAAGAAATAGATGGTCACGCTCATGATCCATTCTGGGGTGCAAGGGGTAGAAGACAAGATAAAGATACCGTTTTAAGGAGTAGTGGCTTCCAAAAAGAGGATGCTCCATTTTGGGGAAACAGAGGTCGACGGGACGACGAACCATTTTGGGGTAACCGAGGAAGACGTGACGATGAACCATTTTGGGGTAATCGCGGTAGGAGACAAGATTCTGAACCATTCTGGGGGAGTCGAGGGAGAAGACAAGATTCAAATCCCTTTTGGGGTAACCGAGGAAGACGTGATGATGAACCATTTTGGGGTAATCGTGGCAGGCGAAAAGACTTAGATAATTTTTGGCCGAGCCGAGGCAGACAAAAAGTACTCCTCAAAGAATCCATTCTGAAGGAATTAAATGACGTTGAAAACAATATTGAAAATTTATCTAAGCTTAAACGAAACGACCGTTTAGTGGGATTAAATTCCGTTTGGGAAAATCGTGGCAGAGATAGTAAAATTAAATATTTATATAATGGGTCATTAGGTAATAGTAGACCCTTTGTTATAAATTTAGCAGACACGCGTTTCAAGACGTCTGAACCTGGTACAGTACATGACAACAGCATTTACGCTGAGCAGCCTTATTACATCCTAACAGAAAGAAATAGCCGTTCTTCGTCAGAAGACGATCCGTACGTCATATCAAGAGGTAAAAAATACTATGTAGATCATAACATGTTCAAAGAAGCTAGAGATCGACGTGGTGCTATTGAAGAAATCGTGAAATCTGTTCGAAATGATCCGTATTACATAGCGAGAGGTAAAAAGAATACTGATAACACTAAATTTGAAAATATTAATGATACATTGTTGAAGACTAAGGAACTCGTATGTGCTGCTATAGATTTGATAATAACCAAAAAGCAAGGAAGAAAAACGTCAAAAAGAGAAATAATTGACAACGATCGTGATAGGCGAACTATATTAAAAAAATTGGCAGCACAACTTCAGATCGACCCTTATTATGTAAGTAGAGGGAAGAAAAACGAAGAATCTGTTTTAAATGAAGATTTAACCAATTTTATCAATGACTTGGCTGAAAAATGTAATTAATGTATCAGATACATACTTATTAGATAAAAATCAATATATAAAATAAATGTTTAATTGAAATTAGATGCTATATAATTGTATTCTAAAATACGTCTAGACATTATATGGTAAATATAAGAATAATTGAAGAACGCATAAATTAATAAAATATAAATTGTTTAATGTTTTCTAAATTTTCTTGTCATTAACCTAGCATTAAATTGTAATTAAACAAGTTTATGAAATTCAACTATATTGTTATTTGGATGTCATAAATATAAATTATCAATCATGTTTATTAATTCAGCTACGAATTTTTAATATCTATCCTTTTCGTAAAGAGGTATAAATAATGGAAAAGCTTATAAATGTAAATAAATTAAAAAAGGTAAAAACGAATAATAAATAACACATTATATTATATTAAAAAAAACCTTGTAAAAATAAACGATTGTTAATAAAACGAAAAAAATAATAAATAAAACTCCAGCAAATTAGTGCGACGTTTTTTATTTATTCAGAATTATGTTTTATTATTAGAAACATAGGATACATTTTCAAAACATCCTATTAATAATTTGTTGCTCTCTCGCAATATGATGGATCAGGTAACAATGATAATACTTTTGAGCAATCGAGGTTTACACATTGACCGAGATATATCCATGACGATTAAATATACATTTATATCGATAAAACGGTTCCTCTACTATCTATACCTAATGCCTTAGAAGATAATTATGTGTTTTTGATAAGAATTACGCGTGACGTCATTGTCAAAATAAAAAAGCAAGATTACAGACTGAATAGTTGACTTATATCAAAATAATTTATCTACTACAGAAGTATACTCCAAAGAGCCTTATAGAGAAATCTGAGTTGTAATTTCTTTTTTTTTTATCTTTTTTCTCTCTGAAACTCTGAAAAATGACCCACAGTAATCAATTATTTATATCACTATTTTTCAGACATGGTGTGAACCGATATCTAATTACGTTTTTTGTTAAAACAATAGATGAGTCATCGAGGCGTGAGAAAATAATATTTTCTTAATAGAAACTTATTGCTGCGACTATTGTAAGCAAATAATTGAAATAATAATAGCACTTATCGAATCTTCTTGAATCTCTCGCATAATGATGTCAACTTTCAAGAGACTTCCATCTTTTCTTTTGTAAGGTATATGCGTCAAATTGTCCGAGAATAGTGCTATTTGGCACATTGTGGCTAATATGAAGTTGAACAAATGGAATAAATTTACAAGCAAATACAATCTTAGTATTATAAATAATTGTGACCATAGTGTAAATAAACATGCACAATAAACATGTATGCGTCCGAGTGTTGGGCTACGAAAGACACGGATGAGAGGAAATTACATGTGGCAGAGATGCGAATGTTAAGGTGAATGTGTGGTGTGACTAGAATGGATAAGATTAAGAATGAGTATATCAGAAGAAGTTTGAAAATAGCACTAGTGACAGAGAAACTGAGGAGTAATAGGTTAGCATGGTATGGGCATGCCATGAGGAGAGATGAAAACCATATAACTAGAAAAGTGTTGAGTATGATGGTGGATGGATATACGAGTAGAGGAAGACCGAAAAAGGTGTGTATGGATTGTGTGAAAAATGATATGTGCGTAAAAGGTGTGAATACTGAGATGACATTTGATAGGAGAGAGTGGAAAAAGAAAACACTTTGTGCCGACCATACTTAGGTGGGATAAGAGTAATGATGATAATGATGATGATGAGTGTAAATAAAAAATCGTGAGGCTGTTTCATTTTCTTATAGACTCAGAACGAAGTTCTTTCTTTCTTTGCTTGTTTTCTTTCAGTGTGACCAACTTCGTAATAAAAAAATGACATGCGGTTAAAATTTAATTAGATTAAATTACCAAACTTATAGTACATCATTTTATAGAGTTAGAATACATAAGAGATTATTTTAATATGACCTAGGAGTTCTGTATATTGAATTTTAAACCTCTTTTTGTGAACTTTTTATGTTGTTTTTTGTACTAAACAGACTGTAATCTTTTAACTCTCAAGCATCTTTTACTTTAAAAAAGCTGATTAGTTTGACAATGACTGTGTGATTTACTAAGAAGTGCTTACTTTCTCAGTTTTAAAATAATGTATAATTATTCCTTTTATAAATCATTTCAAACGTAAATTTATTGTTGAACTCTATAAAAACATTTTAAAATCGTTGTTTTTGTATATATTTGAAGTAAAATTAATTTGGTCGTTGTATGAAACGGAAGAAAATCGACTCGAGTTACGATTTAGGTGACGCTGTCATAATAATATCCGGTTACGCGTAACAATGTGCGAGTGTGAATATGATGAGTGTATCTAAAGTGGACCACTAGAATTTGCTAATGCTATGGGTGGAGGTAATACACAATCGTATTTATATTAAAGTGTATATGATAGAGTAATTATTCAAAGAAGTAATATTGGATTCTCTAGACTGTTCAAAACAAAAGGAGTTTAAACTCAACAAAAAACGAACGAAGACATTATGATCCACTAATCAACACAATGTTGGCAGTACAAGTTAAAAAATACCATATTTATTACAAAATTTGAATAGAAATTATGTAATGTAAATTTGTTATGAGAAAATGGCTAGATATTTAAAAACATGATCCGCCATTTTGAGATCATTGTTTATAAAAATCAGCCGATGGGTTGACACAGTGAAAAATATGGTGATCGAAGTTTCTGGTATATTTTATTTTAAAGATGAATAGAATATATAGAAACGTGTATATAACATGAAAATGTCTCATTTTTATTAGGTATACAACCAATACGTATTTTTTTTTCAACTATCTCATCTTATACAACTAAGGGGTCATTCAAGTATTACGTAAGCATTGTTAGGGGAGGGGGTCCCTGATTTGGTTATTTTTGATGAGATAGGGTTTGGGGGGTCTGGTGATTACGTTAGCAATATTTATTTACTGAATTGGTATAGATTTGAATATACTTATATAAATGTTTACGTAATTATGGGGTGAAGGGTTAAGAACATTGTTTATTTTTGCTGATCAAGTAGATGAGGCGGTCAGAAATTATAAAAAATCTGCTTATGTAATTAATGCTCTTGATAGGCTCCTGAGATACCCATAATTTGCCAAACATTTTTTTTTTTAATTTGACATTTATTGAAAATATATTTTTTTTTGTAATACAATTTTGATTCATTTCTTTTATTTTTATACTTGTTTTTTTTTTATTAATAACCTAATTCCTTCTTACTCAAAACATAGATTTTTAATGTAATATATGATTAAAGGCATTGTTTTTCTAGGAAAAACTGAGGAAGTAAGCACTTAATCTCATTAGGTACTTATGCAAAAAAAACTTTAATAGCAGACGATTTACCAGAGTAACCTAACATCGATTTTAGGTACATAAACCATCAATAGGTACATCATAGCCTACTTCTATCACAATCAAACAGCAAATAGACATTTACCCATCTCTTGATATGGTTAGACACATGTAAACGATTCTAAAACACAATCATTATAATATATATGTAATCGATACTCCGATATATAAATATGAATTTCGTAATACTGGGAGAGATGTTTTAATTTTATCGACATCAAATGTCTCGATTAAAAGTTTATTTAATCTCAAAAACGACATTTATTAACATCTAAATAACAGTAGCTCGCCGACACGTCCTAGCTGGAATATATATCGATGAATACTCGATAATCTATAATCCCCCCTTTGAGCTAAAAGGGGTATATCGATATTTGGATTACTATCGAATCCCGTTTAGGCCGTGAACCGTTCAAACCCTCCACAAGAGGAGGTGGTTCGTGGAGTCCTCTCTACCGGCGTCTTCAGTCATAGTGGAACTCCTAAAGTCCTCGTAACCGTCACCACCAGATATTATCAACGTTTCTTTGTTATTCTGATTCGTCTCGGTTTGTTTCTGTAGTTTCTCCGCATTCGCCGAACGTCGGCTCAGCGCTTTTGCCTTTAAGGATGTCTGTGTAGATTTAGTCGGCTGTTTTTGCGGTACAGGATTCTCGACTATTGTCAAGAATCTCACGTGACCCGTATGTCCGTATGTTATACCTGTAAATATTCAATGAATAAAAAATGTTAACAAAGAAGGTACAAATTGGTAAAACAAGTTACCGTTTTTAGCCCTTTTCTAACAGTAAAAACTGTTTTAGAGTTGCGTGTTGGTAATAGTTTTAAAAATTAACGCAAATTATTTTACCTATTTATAGATAATGTACGTTGACGGGTGTTGAAAAGTATTAGGAGAAACTAAGTAATTACGATATTGTGAACAATATTCAGCTTTTTCCAATTTTTTGCAATAAAAGTTGCACATGGGTAATAGTTTTAGAAATTATCGTAAATTATTTTACCTAATTATAGATAATGCATATAAATAGGTATTGAAAAATATGAGCAGAACCAAGTAATTACAATATTTTGAATAGTTTCCAACAGTTTTTACACATACACTTAAGAGTTGCGGATGGGCTATAGTTTTAGAAATTATCGTAAATTTTTGCTTATTTAGAGATAATGAATGTTAATTGGTATTGAAGGAAAAGTATGAGAACTAAGTAATTACAATATCCTGAAAAGCTTTCAACTTTTTCTAACAGTTTTTGCACATATACTTGAGAGTTGTACGTGGGTAATAGTTTGTTTTTTTCTAAGCTTGTTGTTTTCGCAAAAGGATCATTTGGAATTGGCAAAAGAAACGGATAGAGGGCTGATAGTTTATTACAAGTTAGTTTTAGAAATTACTCTAAATGACTGATTATTTATAAATAATGAATGTTGATGAGGATTAAATTTTTTTTTATGATTTTAATATTTGTGATATTCTCTTTAGTTTTCAACCTTTTTTGACAGTTTTTAGAATTATACCTGAGAGTTGTGGGTGTGTGAAGAGCCCTGTGCGGGTATTAGGCGAGTTGTGTAGCGGAGCGGTCAGAAGTACCCCCGCGCTGGTCCCCACCCACAGCGTGTCGCGGTGCGCGAGGAGGGCGGTCACACGCAGGCACGCCGCCTTGTGCTGACGTATTATATCGTCACAACCTTCACATCAAATATCCCATTTATCAACAATATACATACATCAAAAAAATCTCCAATTTCACTATTTTATAAGTTTAAACGAGTAGTTCTTATATGTAGAATTTATTTCCTGTATCTCGTAAACGACTCTAACGATGTAAATAAAACTTCGTAAATAAGGTTTTGCTTTCTAATTTTATTAATGTAGGTGTCCCCCTGATTAAACACAATTTTACATAAAAAACATTGAGCCGTCACAGGACGCCTAGCAGACATCGTAATTGTTCGAATCAAACGAATCTCAAATTACACTATAGGTATGCGAATTCAGTGTGGCAAGTGAGATTACGCTTCGTTTGCGTATGCCATCGTCGCGTCGTCGCCACGCCAACAATCAACTTTACTCCGTGCCTGTAGATGTTTCACATCAAAAGATTACTTATATTGTTGCCAGTGCAAAATAACCGACTAACACATCAAAATTATGTGAGATGACGCTATAAATTAATACACTGATGTACATTGAAAGATATAGATATAGAGTAATTCAAATAAATTCATAAAAGTATTCAATTTATCATGAATGTTTTCTCTTGTCATAAATCGTTTGAAGTCTGAGAAACTATTGTTATTAGTCTAATTAATAATGAAGTATCATACGATATCACCATATTATCATCATTCTATGTTACGTGCTATGTGCACGTTAGGGTATAAGGGGTGTCGAATAACATCATAAAACTTGAGACACCCAAGCCAACCTCACCTGCACGTGGTGCACCCTGCTGAATAACGAACGAAGCAATGGCTATAGCGGGGTGGTAGGGTTTTACAGCCCGACTGGGTCGCAACCACCATGTATATGGCGAAAAAGCCCGTCATAGTGACTCGCTTCTGCGCGACGCGTTTCGAGATCAGCCTGTGCATATCCAGCTTTCTGCAGGCCGCCATGATAGTGGCGACCAGCGATGGATTGTGTGTCACTCGGTGGTCGCTATTATTTTTGGATTGTACTGTGTTTACCATCAGGCATAGTGCAGTCATTTTGCTGTGAAACGATAAAAAAAATATATATCGTTTGAGATCACCGAATACGTACCGTGTAACATTTTAGTGACGTGCGGCGTTATATTGATCTCTGTGAGTTGTTCGCGGCTCGACGCGTTGTAGCAGCGGAGTTGTGCCGCGTTGTGCAGCGACAACCAAATGGTGGTGCCCGCCACCGCCATATGACTTATCGGCTTCGACTCTGAACTTATTTGGAATGTTTCGTCCACCTACAACGTTCGTAGTCCAATTGAAATAATAACAAAACAAATTAACGAGTTCTATTATTGCGTATATCAGCACCACAAAGAGATTTGCCAATTCTTTTAGAACGACCTCTTAAGCTTGCAGAAATGCCGCCGACGAAAAAAGTAGACTACAGAAAAACCCATTTACCAATAACCAAATAGAAAACATCAATTTTGACACTATAAAAATATTGGTTTTAGATTAGACGATATTAAAAATATCGGACTAAAATAACAATTATCTATAATAATATTATAAAGACATAAAGTTTGTGACGTTGTAGGGGGTAATCTCAGGAACTACGGGTCCGATTTGAGAAATACTTTCAGTGTTATAGAGTTCATTTATCGAGGAAGGTTATAAGTTATATATCATCACGCTAGGGCCGAAAAGAGCGGAGCATTAATGAAGAATCTTTCAAAATCTGAGTTTTTTTCTGTTGAGAGCTTTCGCTACATGTTAGTATTAGCCTAAAGTAACTATTTCACGCGGATAAAGTCGCAGGCAGATCCTAGTCACTAATAACTTCTAAATTGATTACAATAAAAGTTTATATAAAAGTGGCCTAAAACATGTTTTTTTTTTAACTTTATTTTTGGCAACCAATCTTTCAAAATATTGCTGCCATTGTCGTGTAGTTAATAATATTACAAGCGTTGTGTGATTATTTTAATATTCTAACTAATTCTCACGTATTAGAACCTTCCAGGGAGTTTTTAGGGTATCTCAGAATTTCATGCACCGTGGTACTATTTTCAATTCACTTCACTTACGCACAATAAAACACAAAATTATGAATAAAATATAAAATCCACTACATGACAGATTAAGATCCCGCTAAAATATTAACAGGTAAGTTAGTATTAATTATTTTTAATGGTTGTATGTATGTATGTACCTGGAGTGTGTGAGGATTGATGATTTTGATGGAAGCGTGTGTGGCACACCACAGCTTGCCGGCGGAGAGCAGCATGCTGCTGACGGGAGTGCTGCCGCTGCCCACCGGTATCGTGCACCGCTCCGACCACGAACCATCTACAGATTCAATTAAAAAAAAAGTGTATGTGTACTTATGTACACGCGTCAGAAGTTATACTTCTTTGGTGTAACAAGATAAAAATCTTTTCAAAAAATGTATCTCTCGCCTTTTCTACGTTTGTAGAAAAAACGACACTAACAATAGAAAAAAGGTATTTAATATATTGAAAATTTTAATACAAAGAAATACAAACAACAAATGGAAAGAAACAAAATGGTGACTATAGCCAACTTCAAGGTGTCGAATTTTCGTGACGGTGTGCGCGCGTATAATAAAAATTTACTCTCATCATTTTTCCTTAACGCGCTAGAAGAAGTATAACTTTAATAAAACAAATATAAGAACTCAATCTCATACACGACAGTCATTAATTCCGAATAAAACATAGCGTTAATAACTAATAACTACAATAATAAATAACTACACAACTTGTACAATGTAGTAGCTTAAAATGGGTAAGTTATGGAATTTTGAAAAAAAAAATGCACTTATCTGTATTTTTGATAGAAAATCCTTTCACGTTAAGAGAAAAATTAAAACTACCTTATTAAATTTAGGCCCAAAGAAAGCACTTATGAACGTCAAAGCTACAACCAGTTCGGAAAACAACCCTGTCACCGAGAAGAACCGCCAAGAAACTCGATCTGGTGATCACCACCGTCCATACACCAGCAACACCATAGAAGTCGCAAGTGCGTTGCCAGCCTTTGTTGGTGGGAAAAGAGAGAGGTAGAAAGGGAAGAGGGAGGGAGACATGGGAAAGGAAGAAGGTGGGTGTCCAGCGCTTTCATCGACCGAACGAAACGCAACAATGCAAGCATTGTTACTTCACGTCGGTGTTTCTGTGGGTCGAGTGGTACTACCCTAGGCGTGCCGACCCATTCATGATGAAGCCAGTAATAGCTTCAGCGTGGCTCTACCACCTAACCTTTAACATTCAATTGACTTTTTTTTATTTATTTATTTTTAAACTTAGAGATATAACTCCACGATACTAATTACTACATAGTACACCACATAACACATAATATTCACATCACAGCTTAGCGCAGACATATTAATACATTTTACTTACCCACATCACGGCAGTAAACAACAAGGTCTCCGTTACCAAGAGCCACAAACACTTTCCCTTCAACATATCTGCAAAAAAAAAACAAGATTTTTATTATAACTACGAAATTACATGAAATTCAAACTAGAATATCTATTTAGAGAATCATTACCAATAATTTATCTTTTAAAATGTAGAGATCTTTAGACGAGATCAGAATAAGACAAATTAAATAAACGTTTGTGTTCTAAGAAGGACTGAAATAAATATATACTAATATTATAAAGAACTACTGGTCCGATTTGAAAAATTCTTTCAGTGCTATATAGCGCACGTATCGAGGATGGTTATAGGCTATATCATCACGCTAAGACCAATAGGAGCGGAGCGTTAGCGTTAGCCCAAAGGAACTATTCCACGCGAAAGAAGACGCGGACAGAGGCTAGTATATAAAGAAAATAATACCAAAAGACAGCATCGTTGACTCGACCTTTACACTACATAGCGTCACAAACAAGGTTCGCGTTCTAGAATTAGCGTGAAACCGTCGAAATAAAATCAATAGCATTTGCATGACATTACACTACTTATTTTTTTTAGGTAGGAACATCTTTAGCCGTGTTTAAGCGATTTTCCAAGAAGATTATTTTATAGAAGAAAAACTTATGGGATCGCGTCACCGATGACCTCGACATGCTCGTGAGGTAATGTATCTGTATCAACATTGTATAATATATACTCGACTGTTTCATATGCGTGTTCGAATTTTTGGGTAAGTAAAATTTTGTAAACTCGTGTCACTGACTATTACTAATAATGTCGACATGCTTGTAACATTGCGCGGCTTGCGTAGTTGGCCTGTGTCTATCTAATGTTGATATTTTTAATTGAGCGGGTGCCAACAGACATGGAAACTGTAATACTATTGATTTCATTACAAACTATGCAAGAAAAATGTTTGAAAACATATTTTATTACTATATATTCTGTATCTATGCTTCTACATAGACTATATCTATTTTGACCCCAATAGTTGTATCATATCATTAGTTTCAAAGTTATTAGGGATTAAAATTCAACAACATTTTATTATGAACCAATAAATATTTTCTCGTCAATAAATTATGCAATAGACTGTAAAACCACAATAAAAAAATTAGGGTTAATGTTACATTGCACTTCCGTTACAAATCACTCTCACTTCCGTTACAAATCATTCTCACTTCCGTTACGTATTTCCGGTAAACGCCTTCCGTAGAATACAAAAATCCTTCTTCAATTAAATAAAACGTCAATTATACTGAGACTTAGGTACCCTAATTATATGTACTTACACGATGGAATGAACTCCGGAGTTATGTTGGAGTTTCACCTTGTTTTTCTTTATTCTGATGTTGTCGAGGCAGTTGTAAACATGTATACATCCGTCTTCGGTGCCGAGCCACATTGTTGGTTGGTTTGCTGTCGTTCCACTGTCCTCTGAAGACTGTCGACTTGCTGGTGATGAGAGAGTACCTGCAGATGCGTAGAGTAAATAAAAATGTATTAAAAAAAAGTCTTCTCTCCCTTATGTAACATAGAAAATCCTTCTTTATTTCCGACTGCATTGAGGCAGTGTATTTGCTTGTGACATAATTTACTTAACACGGCTCGCATTAGCAGTTGAATGATAGAAATCGTCACGTTATGAAAAGGCGTTGTGCTCCCTGCGTGTCATCTTCTCTCTCTCTTTTTATGGCATACGAGTGCGTGTGTGCGTGCGAGTATCGAATTTCGAGTACTGTGAAATGTCATTGATATTTTTTTTATTCATATTTCTTTATAAGTATAATTCACTTTTTTTCCATGTAATTTTTGATAAATAATTTTTTTTTACAATACTAAATAGAACTTTCCGATTTCATTCATTAATTTACCTTATGAAACCATATATCCTGACCGCATACGATTTTTTTATGTGTGTGCAGGTCCATTTTTCAATAAATCTAGCATCGATGGATTGTAATATATCGGACAATGTTGTATCTTTTTAATTCTGGGAGTAATGTACTTCAATAAAAAGAGATATTAGTTCCTTTATACAAATTCTACTTATCAATAAAATACTTTAAATTGCTTTAATTTTATTAAAACTGTTACATTATTTCAACAATATTTATTATAACATTAGGTATAATATTAATTAACAAATGTTTACTTTTCTCGAAAGAACTACGACTTAGCAAGGCTTTAACAGCTTCACCGGACTACCTCAACAAAAGTCATTTCTTTCTAATGTAGGATAATGAGGCCTATATAATAAAGCATTCAAATTAATTGTATTGATTATCTATTTATTGTAAAAAGGCCAATAATTATAAATAACATAAATGAACAATTAACTTTTTAATAAATATGATATACAAAAGAAAATATATAGTACTTTATATGATTGAATGATATTTTCATGCTTAAAACCATGCAATATAAGAAGAAATAGTTTACCCAAGATAGATCGTCCAGTGACTAAAATGCGTTGAAAGAAAACGGTACATTATATAATGAATATTCTGAATAATAGATACTACTATTGAACACATGTTTTATAAGAGATAAGGTTGTAAGTATATAATAATATATAGTAATATTAAAACTATTAAAAACATATACTCATTTATTTATTTTATATACTACATATACATTTACATATGGTTTTAATATATATTGTAAAAACATAGGATAATGAGTAAAGTTTTTTTTTAATATATTTATTCTTAACTATCGAAATATTTTGTAACTATTTCAGCTCTTTCAAATGAGTCTCATATAAAGTTATGATTTTTTTTAATAAGTTTGTTCATAAGAGGAACGAACATGTTTAAAAGCACGACATAACTGCTTAAATTACACTAAATTAAGATATAATAATATAATTGCATAACATTGACTTCAACTACATACTTTGGTTAAGTTTGCGTATATTCTATATGTTATGTATGTGTTATTATTGGAAACAGACTATTATGCAAGCGATCGTACTATTGACCTCGTAATTGTACTAAAACATTATATTTGTACTACTGGCCTAGTGGCAAACTAATAACAGTGTTCGTACTAACGACATAGTATTTATATTATTGACATAGTGTTCGTAATAACGACATAGTGTTCGTACTATACACACAGTATTCGTACTATTGACCAAGTATTCATAACTATTGACCTAGTGTTCGTAATATTGACCAAGTATTCGTACTATTGACTACTAAGTCAAGTACTAAGTCAGTTCGTACTATTGACCTATTGTTCGTACTATTGACCTAGTGTTAGTACTAATGATATAGTGTTCGTACTAATGACCTACACTATTCATAAAAATTGAATAACTGCTTTTAATTAAACTTACCAGAAGTAATCCCCATCGCCTGTTTATCCACGGCTGGGTTGGAACTGCTCTTCATAACGGGATGCACTTGTATGTTCTGTCCCGTGTGTGGGGTGCTGAGACTCTTGCTGTGGTTGGGAGTGAGGGTGGCTCGCTGGTGGCCTGAGGAGCTGGTGTGCAGCCTCACTATACCGGACTCCTGGCTCCGCTCGGACTGCGCATCTTGATTTTCACTAGTCGACGAGCCTTCGTCATCTTCGTCACTCGATGACGAACTGAATGAAATTGTTATCTACTATCAACTTAAGCTTACTTTTAAGCCAATTTGTTAAAAAACGGTCCACTAATCGCTATCTTATACTAAGTAAAGGCTCTAAAGTTTACGCTTCTTACATAAAATCGAGCCGTCACACTACGCCTGGTAGATGTGAAACATAGAAATTGTTTTGTGTAAGTTATATGCCTAAAAAAACAGATTACGACAGGAATCAGCTATGGCACAAAGAAAAGATAAAGCGTTACAAATTTGTTCTATAAAATAATGACTGTTTATTTATTTTATTACATAAATATTCATCTTTATTAAATACAAAATGCAACAAGGCGGAGGCGCGGTGTGTTTGGCGGCATTTATCAAAGGGCGCTAGGTCATTGACACGTGCCGCGTAACACTAGTATAAAGAGCGGCCGATAAAACAATTTGAATCTTATGCTAATACACATAGGGTTGCAAATGTTTTTGAGTATTTCGTTAATAGTGCAAAGTTCGTGTTTTGCGTCGTCACGTCGCGACAAGTTAACATTCAGGTTTGCTCACGGGTATAAATGTTTCAAATCAAAAGAACTACAAAATGTGAATTGTGAGATTCCACAAAAACTTCCTAGAAACTAACAAGGAGCCACCAGATCGTTCTGACAAGATTGTCAGGAAATTGAAATTATCACAAGACACGTAAGAGTATTACCTACTCTATAATGGTAGTGATAACGTGGAAGATTGGTTGCCAAGAAAATAACATTTAAAAAATCTAACCTATCTAAACGTATATTCTTGCAGCTGTCATCAGGATCGGATATGCTGATGCCGGGCTTCACTGAATTGCCGCTGTTCAAGGAACTTGTGCTTCTGAAAATAAAAGACGACGTTCTTATGTAACTTCATATATAATCAAGTGTTTGATGTCTCTTTGTGCTGTTTTTGACGTGATCAAGTCTTATAAATGATGAACGTCGGCTGCACGCACGAAAAAGCATGACTCATTGTCACGCTCCGCCTGAGCCGAGCGTGCAAGCGAAAGCGCGGAACAAACAATAGGCTTAAGCGTTCGGTTTATGATGCAGCTATATATGTATTTATATGGGAAACACAAACTTTGTACCCCTTTTTAAACGAACTGCGTAAACGGGTAAACTTGAAATTTGGCATAGTTCACATTTATATGGCGGAGAAGGGCAGAAAGCTATTGATTTTATATAAAATGCATTAGTAGTACATTAAATTAATGAAAATATGCATTACTCACACTACTGATTGAATTTTACACAACATATACACACATGTAAATAAAATGGCATTTTCACAGCCGTCAAAAAAGGTTGCGAAGGAGGTTGCTATGCTCCATTGTATGTATTTACTCTTATTTTCCTATTTTCCTTTTTATGACTTCATGTAAAATTATCGTCTGTTTTATAAACAACCAATTTTTTAAATCAAACCATAACCCTTTTGATTTCTAAATAACTTTATTCAATTTAGGCCATAAGGAAGCACTTATGAACGTTAAAACTACCACCGGTTCGGAAAACAACCCAGTCATCGAGAAAAACCGGCAAGAAACTCGACCTGGTTTATTTTTTTAACATATATAAATAATATTTAGAATAACGTTTTTAATGGATGCACAGAGGTGAGTCAATTCCAAGTAATGTAAGTAATTAATGTATGTGGCATGCCCTTTTTCTTTTACTTTCTAATTTGTATTTAAAAAGATTATGCGGTTTTTGTGAAACCACGACCAAATCACCCTTTTTTTCGGATCGTAGGCATTTCACTGAAAATTTCCGGAAAATAATTCAATTTAATAAACAAAGAAAAATACAATCTTGAATAAAATGTAACTCTAATCGTACAATATATTTAATATTGTGTTTTTAACTCGTCTCGATAATTATAGCTGGGGCCTTAGAAGGACCCTATAATTATCAGAAGAAATGAACAAACTTACGGTATATCCAGGGTCTGCTGCCGGGTCAAAGCTGGTGCAGGAGGTACACATGCGACGCATAATATTCGCGCATTGCAAACCCCGTTGCACGATGTGACTTGAGGTTTAGGAGAGAGAGTCAACACACAAACTTGTCCCACATAACCATCACTATTACACACCTGAAAAGTAATCAATCTTGGCTACAGTTCACGCTAAACGTTTTGTCCAGCCTGTATATCTTGTAAATATACAGTGTAACCTCTAAATAACGAAACTGATACCCGTATGTGCTTACCCTGTTAAAATGAACGATTTAAGGAATATGACTTTCGTTTCTTATCCATTGAAACTTTAAAACTTACAACAATTATACCGCATGACTGGTTAAACAGTTGCAATATTATCAGGGGTTACTGAGTAGTTGTTTCTGTTCTAAATCAATTTAAAAAATAGGTGCTTAAACTAAATATTTCCAGAATTCCAACTGATATTTACGCAAACACGAACCGGTGCAATAAATATCGAGGCGGTGAATTACACTGCGTCCCGCACCTTGGCCCACGCCCCGCTATCTTTTGTTCGACCGTGCGGCATTCCGATAACAAGCAGTTACGTAATGAACTTGAAAGGGTCACTTCAATTTTGTTCATCGAACCTAGGTGTATTTTTTTACGTTTAAAAGTGTCGTTCCCATATTTTTCAAAGTTTTAGAACAAACTTTAACTAAGATCCTCTTGTTTATTAGTACTTGTTTTGATATTATTTTATATGTTAAATGACTATGAACTATCACACGATTAAATGTTGTCACACTTTAACCAGTCATTCGATACACAGCAGTGTTATATTACATAGTATCAAACAACAGCGATTGTCTTACGGAGAATTTAACATGTCGGAATGAAGTGGAAAATACACGGAGTACATTAATTAAAGGTTACGTTTTGCATTAGCTCTTACGGGTAGTCGTAGGGGTTTTCCAAAGATTCGCTTTATGTAGGCTCATTATATTAAAGTTAAACTGTATGAGCAGAACAAACATTTAGTTATAAATACACACGTATAGCCTTTAGAATAAATAAAGGCCAATTTTAGATTGCTATAAGAATATTTTAAATTTATTTTGTATTCAACTTTTGACTATACTTTACGCAAGTCCGAAATACACTTTTTCAGAGCGGCCAAGATGATACATTACTAAATGCGTTCTTCGTCTGAATTAAAATATATTTACAGTAATATAGCATAAATATTTTTGATAAATACTTTCAACTATGTATATGCCACATCAGAAAAAGAAATTGTCAATAAAGTGTAGATGTATATAGATTCACACTGACTTACTTTTTTCAAATCTATTAAATGGTACCTCATTTATTTCAAACACAATAATATCGTTGATATGCCATTTAGGTTTTCTGTAAGAACTGTTTAAAAATCTCCGAAAAACGAAAAAGAGTTGCTTAAGATTTATTTGATAACGTCCTTACCCAAACATCTGGAGGATGTCCTTTAGGTGGCAAAGTTGGCGCGGCACACGTAAACTGCAGACCGGCTCGCGTCTTACGTATAGGAACAGGTGATAAGAATTCAGGAGCTGCCCTCTCTTGACCATACACACCTGGAATATTGTATTCTTACATTTTGCTATACATAATTAAAAACAGTAGTAAATATAGCACTACACTTATTTTTGGTAATATTTAAGTCTGTCATATAGTGACCATTTATATCTTATTAATAATCTTGTGTTATTTGACTCTGTATTTTGTAATGTTGGTGGAATTTTAAATGATCTGGTTATAGTGCACAAGTGAAGTGGAAGGGAAATCATACCACGGAGCATGACTTCTGAGTTGTCACAAAAACTACTTTGAAAGAACTAACAAGAAGACCACCAACTGATCAGAACATTGCAATTATCACAAGATTTTTATTATTCTTATTCTGGGAACGGGGCTATGCAGGCCTTAGTACTGTATCACTAAGACCAGTACTGATCTATTGTGATCGCCCCCATGTTACTAAAGCTCCCCGCCTAGTCGTATATCATTTAAGAACTGTAGGACTTTTTTGGCTGAGTGCATCTGAACCTCATCCGGGAGCAATCCATGCTTTTTCAGAATCCGGTTTCGTGTAGGTTTCAGTATATCACAATCACACAAGAGGTGTTTTGGAGTTTCACCCACACTATCACAGAATCTGCATTCGCTTGTGCTCTGGACACCGATGTTGTATAATTGCTTTTTAAGACAACAGTGTCCAGTGAGTGCTCTCACTAAAACCCGTAACTGATTTCTACCGAGTAACACAGCCTTTTTAGCATATTGCTGGTTGAATGCCTTGACGAGTCTATATCACAAGATACTTTTACCTAACAGTAATAATCAAAAAGATTAGTTGCCAAAAATAATATGAAAAAGTAGCAATTAGAATAATTTATGAATATGGCGAATAACTTTAAAAATAAATGTAAGGTAATATAAACTGTGTGTAAACAAATTTACGAGTTATTTGTGGACAAATCGAAACGAATAATTTTACCGGAATATCGATTGAATATTTGAGATATTAGAATAATCGAAACAATTTATACTATTCCAATAATTTTCGAGTAACTTAAGTAGTTGGAATAATTTTAAAAGTTCTAATGTGTTTCAAATAACTGGGAATTGGGAACAGAAATAAGAATGAAATGGATGAATAATATAAAATTTTAATGACTTCTTTGTCTATGCTTTCGTAATTAAGTTTTATATCACTTGTTTTGTAGTTATTAGGTATTGTACTATTTATTATTTGTCTTTGTTTTAGATTATTCTACATTACGCTAATTTAGTGACAATTATAGTTAAAATGCGTATTAATTACACTTAAAATTTGACATTGGCATAATTGCCTATATAGACAAAGCCACATCACCAAAAAAAGTTAAAATCATCAGTTAACGATCGATTGAATAAAGTAAATTAAGTTAAACATGAAACTGCATAACTTTTAATAATTTGGATGATTTTATTGTTATAAATTTGTACTTACATATTTTCTGTTTGGTCTCATTTATAAGTTCTTCCCAGCCACTTCTCTTCTCCGCTTTTGAGAATATGATTGTTAAATTCTCAGCTCCGTTTCTGAAAATGTTTATTCACAAAAACTGTTCAGTTATAAACTAAGAGGTAAGCCAATTTTCGTACCAATCTGACTTGATACTTGGGTAATTTTAATTAAAAAATCTTCTAACAGGTAGAGTTTGTGTGCACCAATGATTGCAAATACTCAGTCTCTTATTTGTGTTGAATTTATTATTTTTTGGCTTATTTATAATAATATTATATGGCCGCCGGAGACCCATCTCCCCTCCCTAACGCCTCTCCTATCCCTTCCCCTCTCCCTTTCTCTCCATTCCCCCAAACACAGGCTGGCAACGCACTTGCGGCTCCTCTGGAGTTGCTAGTGTCTATGGACGACGGTGATCACTTAACAATAGGTGACCCGCATGTTCGTTTACCTCCTATATGATATATAAAAAAAAAGACTCTGCCCGCGACTTCGTTCGCGTGGAATAGTTACTTTGGGCTAATTCTAATACGCAGTGGAAGCTCTTAAAAGGAAAAAGAAACGATTCTGAAACATTCTTCATTGGTGCTCCGTTCCTATTGGTCTTAACGTGATAAATAGCCTATAGCCATCCTCGATAAATGAACTATATAACACTGAGCGAATTTTTTAAATCGGATAACTAGTAACTTAGATTACCCCCTACAACGTCATAAACTCACAAACTTGACTTCTTTATTAGTATAGATTAAATATTAGCCTATAAAACGAGTTTATGTTTTCGTACAATGCTTGTTTCTATCTTGAGAATATCGATAACGCGATTTCAGCTTTATTAACTAAATGCGAGGAAGACGATAAACGAAATGTATATCGGTTGGTAATTCAGAAACAATTATGATATAAAGTAAAATTTACAATTTTCTATAAAAACTTAATCATAGGAATTATTACGTACACAGCGGTAGTACTGCCGTTGCTAAAATAAATTTTGTATATCGTTGACACATCAACTTAATATACAAAACCTAATTAATTATTATTATTATATGGAATACTATTCTCGCTTATAAATAACACCTTCAATTCGTCCATGGTATTAAAAAAATGATTTCCTATTTTTTTTATAACACTAAAACTCGTCAATAGCTGCTAAACAAAAAAAAATAAGATCAGTTAAAAACAGAAGTGACAAAGGTACCAAATTGTTTTATCATCATATATTAATATGATACTGGATTTTTATATATTAAGACATATATATAAATACTAACGAAGTATTCACGCTGATCTCCATATAACACAGCTGGGTATCACTGTTCTGCCTCTCGGACAGCTGCCGGTTGAGAGAGTGGAGCATCTCTCTAACAAGTTCCTCCAATTGGGCGTGCTGGGTGTGTAACGCTGCCACGTGTTCAGATATCTGAGTGAGTGTGTTCACATCCTCCGTCAATGTCTCTACTTCATGCATTATCCGCCTGAGGTTTTCATCTTTAGCTGAAACATTTAGGGAAATTCATCGGAAATTGTTGTCGAAATTATTTTGTTCTTTCATGGAAGCTACCTATTTGGACGTAAATTGATTGGAAGGAAGGCAAAATTATTTTCTGGGACAATGTTAAAGTTAGAGATGATGAGCGCCCAGTTTGGCACCATTCGTATATCAGCGTGGCACGGCGAAATATTTTGTGAGCTTCCTTGTTTGAAAGTTGGTGCTTTGTGAACACCTGCAAAGACTGCAGACTAGATTATAAGGTAAGGTAACCTTCATTACGATTGTATTTTAATTTAGCATTTATTTATCTAACTTACACCTAATTTATTTGTTTACAGTTGTGGATAATATAACTGTCAAATAAAATGAAAATCCATTATAAAAATAAGATACCTCGGCCTATGTGAGTGTAGTGGTTACCAACTCCACCAAGTGTTATATCAATTAACGATTACCTTCGTTACTGCTTAAGACTTTTATGAAAGTATAATGCTTTAACTTAATGATGCTCTAAAAAGTATTCCATCTGCTAGTAAGAGTCTCGTTAGACGCTACAACAATTATGTAGTCAATTAGAAAGCGTACAACCAATATAAAAACATAAGTCTACAATCAACTGTGTGCTCTGCGGTAACACAGGTCACCCCGCGAATTATCGCGGCTGTCCCCGCGCGCCGCGCACACAACGTCCCCGTCAGGCGAGGCAGGCGCCCAGGGCGCCTGTAGCCGCCGCCTGCCCTCCGCCTCCACCTCTCATGTCTCTGGAGCCCTTCCCGGGCCAGCCGGGCGCCTCCCGCGTCCCGGTAGCACCCGCACCCACGACCTCACCGCGCTCGCCACCCTCTGTGCCGCGCGCGGCTCAACCCGGGCGGGCCCCTATGGCCGCTTGGGCCCCCCGACCTCAGCCTCAGGCTTCTTCTAAGCCTCAGGCGCCGCCGCCACAGGCGGCTTATGCTTCCTCATTCTCTCTCTCCAGTAAGTTTGACTGGATGAAACATCTACTCCGCGAGCACGACATGAAGGATGTCCTCGCCTTCCACGCCATAGTAGAGCTCGAGGAGGAGCTAGGTCTTCTCACCGCACTAGCGCGCTTCCCGGTTATCGGAGCCACTCTTCTCACTCTTCTAAATAAGTTTTAAAATTCACGGGTCTTAATAAAGTAAAACCACGCGGTCTATGTCTCTCGTTTTTCAATGCGAGATCCCTTCAGACACAGCGCGATCTAGTAGCTGACTTTTTGCGCGATAGACAGATTGACGTTTTCCTCATCCAGGAAACGATGTTAAAACCGAGTATCCGTAATCCGAGAATCGCGAATTATTGTATAGCCAGGAACGACCGTGTCACCCGCGGGGGTGGCACGTTAATCTATTTTAAGCGTTCGTCGTACTGCATGCCGTTATATCCGCCCGCGCTAACCAATATGGAAGTGTCAGTGTGTAAATTAGGTATGACCGGTCACTCGAATATTATTTTAATTTCCGCGTATTTGCCACTGAACAAAGAATTGCTAAGATCCGATTTGCAGGCGCTACTTAATTTAGGTGATTCAGTTATTATAGCGGGGGACCTCAATAGCGGGAATGTTATCTGGAATAGTCCGTGTACCTCTCGTAACGGGAGGATACTCGACGAACTAGGTAGGGTTCTCGCGTTTGACGTCATAGCCTCTTCGGATCCCACGCACGATCGTTCGATCGAGCGTGCGGTCGTTTACGTTCGTTACGAAAAACAGTCGTCTCGTATTTCTGAGATCCGGGGTGACAGGTGGGACAGACTCCTGAAGGGTCTCCAGGCGTCTCACCTGTCGTACTGGACTCTAGCGCGAACTCTTAAATCAGATATGGTCACTCCAATGCCTTCTCTCGACAGAGGCCCCGGGTTTGCATCCCGCGTTCGATAGCATAAATAAAGCAGAATGCCTTTCCGCAAGCTTAGAGAAACTGTGTTCGCCAAACACTGATAACACTGACTCTTTTCATAACGGATTAATCGAATCAGCTCCAGAGCATGTACTCGCGTCTCCTCCGGCGGATACCCTAACCGCGATCACTTTCGATGAAGTTGCAGGTGCAATCAAGCGTCTCAAGCTTAGAAAGTCCCCAGGTCCCGATGGGATCAGGAACGAGGTTCTGAAACTCCTTCCTGATCGCGTTCTCGATTACACATTTAAAATTAATACCACCTGAGCAGTTCGGATTTCGCGCCGAACACTCTTGCACGAATCAAGTACACCGCCGCACGGAGTACATTTTCTCTAAATTTAACGCCGATCCAAAACGTAAACCGAAACGTACAATTGCAGTCTTCTTCGATATCGCCAAAGCCTTCGATAAGGTCTGGCACGGAGGGCTCATCCATAAATTATGTAAATCTCGCGTACCCGATACGTTAATTCATATTATCCGCAATAATACCTATATAGATAAATAAAGGCCTCGAATAGTTCAGGGTATGAAAAAAAATGATTACGATTTTTTTATTGATAAAAAGTGATCAATAGCTATTAACCAAAAGAAAATGGATTATAAAAGTTAACTGAACTGATTTATCTTGACCTATTTATACATAGATATCGCATTATAACTTCCGAATTATTTACATTTGCTCTTCCAGGCTCTGAAAACTCTACTGTGAATTACATTTATGCATAATTAATTACAAAATAATAAAGTTCTATTGAAAGTGGTATTTGAAAGTGTGAGAAAATTACCAGTTGCTTTCTTATAGATTATTATTTTTACAAATCTAGTATCAGACACTATTAACTACAAACTAAGGCAGATTTATATACGAAGTTTTTCCAATATTAGTCAGACATCCAGACTGATGAAGCTGTTAAATTAAATAAATAAAAAAAAACTAGAACTAAATTGATATTAACAAAACACTCCAAATCTCACCACTCCGCAGATCAAAGACAGGACGTCCTGTTCGTTTCGATACTAAGGAATTTGTAAACAGAATTGCGTGAAAAAAAAAAACGACGTTTGATTGAAATAATGCTAGAAATAGTGTTCAAAGAAAAGAATTATTGTTTGTTGTATGACTGTACTTAAATTTTCAATTAAATGAAACAAGTTTCTTTGCGTTTCTACTCACTGCTTTATTTTGTGAAAAAATGACGTTACAAAGAGACAAACATATATAGTTAACTTGCGAGTGAATGAGATAGAATATACTGTACAGTATTTTTAGTATTCCCGATGTCATCAGTTCTAGTTAGTGCATATGTATATGTATGTACGTATTATGAAGTCTTGAGATAACGTATCATAACTCAGGAGGGATATTGTGTATATGGGTGGGGACCCAGATGAAGTATACGGGACTCACCCTGGACGGACGCAGGCGGTTTGAGCCCCATTTCAAGGGGCTCGGACCGCGCATAGTCAAGGTGGCAGCGGCGCTCGGACGACGGCAGCGAGGATGTATAGAATATTATGGCCTCCTTCTGCGAGGAGTTCGTCTCGCAGAAGAAGGCGGCGGAGAGGGTCCGTGAACAAGATCATCACAGTGCTTTCTTCGCCAACAAAGAACAGGCAGGAGGAGGCGACAGTTTAACCGCCACCTCCTACCGTAACCGGACCAGGGAAGATGGGTTGGGGGCTCAGGAGGAGGCGGCCGGTGTGTACACGGCTGTCTCCTAACCAGACGGGGTCCGGTGACGGCGCTTTTGCTGCTGGGCCAACCGCTTGGGCGGCACGATGAAGTCTATAGAGATCTCGTGCCGCCGCAACCATAGCGGAAGACGTACACCGTGAGGTTTTAGTCCGTGCGAGTCGGATATAACTCACCCTCTCCCCCGGGAGGGTGATGTATCCATTAGAGATTTCCTCACGTAACAAAAACGGGATATTGTGTATATGAAAATTTTATCATTTTTTGAAGGTATTCCTTCTACCGAGTGTGGATTTTTGTAGCTAATTATATTAAAATTGAAGATCAATATAATAGCTTCCAACGTGAGAGAAATAATTCATCACGAGTCGTTACTATCATGCTAGATTGCAAGTCTCTCCACTGAGTTGATTCACAAAACACAGCAACCCATAAAGAGTCACTGTATTAGATTTAACAGCACATGAATTGTGATAGCAATAACTATTACAGATACAAACACTTTACTGCCACTTTGATTACTGTATATTTCCCGTTTTGACGTATGTAATTTTATCACATTACTCAAAATTAAACGGAACATTCATTTGGACACATATGAATTTACATTACTAGCGGGCCAGACGGACGTTGTCCCGCCCTGATTTTAAAAAAGCCATGACAAATTATATACCATATAACCTTCCTCATACATTACTTTATCTGCTGGTAAAAGCCGCATAAAAATCCGTTCGGTAGTTTTTGAGTTTATCGGTAACAGACAGACAGACGCGGTAGGTGATTTAATTTTACACTGTAATTATAACGCATTATTATAATTAGACGCTTGAATGCGTTTATATATGGAGAACATATGTTAATAAATGTGCTTGTACATGGAAATTTTTCCTTTATATTGTATGTACCAGAAGATATTCAATATACGTGTACTAAGATGCGCAGGTTGGTACATGCTTTATTGTTTGGGGTTTTATTATTCGATTTATATGAGACATGGCTACCATCTACTCCTTTCTCTCCCGCTTATATAATTTTACTTTTAGGTCGTTCTTCATGGGATCTATTAAGTTGACCCCATCAATCGAATATTAAAAAGATACTCTTATAATCGCTCTATATTTTAGCACCAAAGACGATTCTCAAACTTCCATCCCGGCCAACGAGTTCTGACTGACTGACATGAATACCTAAATACTACTTTGACCCAGTTTAAACATTAGTTACAGGGCTCTTAAAGTAGCTCCTTCATTTTGAGTTGTTTGAGCGCAATAAAATTCTTGAAACGCTTCGGCGTAAATTCAACAACTTAGTCGGAAGAGTTCCAGTTACAATTTTATTTTCTACTCTTTATTATTGTATTATTGTCACATTGAAATGTTCTTAACGTTATGGACAGTGGTAGACTTGTTATACTCAATAGAATTTCAGTCCTATCTGATACATATTACATATCAGTTTTTATATAATTGTGGATTATTTATTGTTAATTTTTTTATAATAATATTATTATTTAAAAGCTATACAACTCTGTTATTTTGTTAAGGTATCTATGTTAAAATTTATCATTAGCTCATGGATAACCATAGTAATTAACAGCCCAGAAATTACACTGAAAGACCAATTTCTGCCAGTAAATCGTCAGTAACGATTAAGCCGTTTTGGAGATAGTCCGGAATAATAGGAGAAACTTCAAACTTAGAGAATACCTTGTTTCAAAATGATATTCTTTATTATTTAGATTGGTCTTTTATCCAAAGAGTGTAATGCGTTTAAAAAGTGCAAATACTTGCTTTAAAAGGTTTCGTTTTAAATGCACCGAGCTCCCTGAATGTTCGCCATCTTTTGTCTTGCCCTTTTGTCTCGCTTTAGGTCAGACTTGCGAAAAAAGGAGAACGCGAGCTTGCCTCGGGCGAACGCGGTGAATTTAGTGCGAAACCTTTTTAAAGCAAGTATCTAATACGTATTTGACTTTTTGTAATAACACCGAATGTACCATCTTAGACCACATTGACATTTAACAACAAATGAGGTTGTGTTCTAACGTTGAAACTCAGAATGCAAAGAAATAGACAGTATTATGAATGAAAATCATTAGTGTTGGGGAACGCTATTACATTAAATATAAGCAATCATGTACTAGAGAAAAGACGGAAGAATGACTTATTGGCATTGATGTAAAAGAAATAACTAAAGGCTACTGCTGGAAACCTTGTGAACGTTCCGTTAAGGGTTGGGAATTATATTCTCTTAAAACAATTTCAAAAATGAATTCCAAACGAAATAATTTCTAAATTGTGCTTTATATTGATCATCTGAAGACTTCATTTATTGCGTGATTCAGAAAAATAAATTATGACATATAATTTTCATATTCTCAATTAACGTTCATAATCTCTCTGTTTATTATTACAACTTCAAAAATATACAAACTATGGAATACTAATTAGCTACTGTATTTGAAATGGATGTTTATCACATTATGGATGAATGCGTACGCAAATAACTCAAAAATTGTTATTCTAAAACTAAATTTACAATACTCTGCGATTTATTGGGTTATGCAATATCTTTTTAATTTCCTGACCTTTGGAAGCGAGAATGCTTAATCAACTAGTGACGTCATATATTAGAGTTACTAAAGTTTGTGATATCTAATTTACAATATGTATTGATTGATTTTTTTTTTTTTTATAATCGATCCGCGAATGTGGTCACAGACTAATAACTCCACAAAAAAGGTAAGGAATAAATTGAACCGTTGTTAGACCCTTTAAAAATGTATAGCATCTAGTTTGGTTTTTACTAAAAAACATTTACATCATTAGGACTAATAACAATATTAACAAATTTAACACAGAAAACATACTTAATAAAAAAGTTTCGTAACATGATTATTTATAGAACTGAAAGAAAACCAAAATTCGTAGGATCAAATACTTTTCAATATCAACATAAGGAAGTTCTAAATTACGTATATGTTTAAAATACATCTGTTACAAAAAAAAAACATAAACATTTGCAGTTAATAATGTAGTACAAAGAATTAGCGAATAGATGGCGTTTAAAATACGTGACGGTCACGCCGTTACGTGTCACAGTACAAACAATCAAAATTTGATCAAATGTATACTGTTTTAATATAAAAACTCAAGTAAATTTGCGTTCTGCCAGTTCTTTTAAGAAATTATATCATTCATAAAAACTCCTTGAGTCAGTAAAACCTATTATATAAAACCTATTTAAATATTAAATTTGTCCATACATAGAAGAAAAAACATGTTTATACATTTTATTACATACCTTTTACAATATCGAGATCTGCTAAAGATATCCTCATGAGTAATTTGTACTTATTACCTTCCATTTGACTCGCTATATTACTTTGGTATGTTCTGAAAAAATAAAATCAAAAAAATATATATCGTGAAAATTAAAGGAATTATTTTATTTAGAAAGCAGTAAAGCAAAAACACACATGGCAAGTTAATAAAAGTTAACTGAATAAACTTATCCGGTGTCATTACAAAAAAGTTAAATACGTATTGAATACTTGCTTAAAAAAGGTTTCGTACTAAATGCACCGTGGTCGCTGAATTGTTCGCCATCTTGCTGTTTTGGCTTGCTTTGGTTAGGTTAGGTTAGATTTGCGAAAAAGGATTAACGCGAACTCGTCTCGGCTGAACGCGGTGCATTTAATACGAAACCTTTTTATAGCGAGTATCCAATACGTATTAAATTTTTTTTTTAGTAACACCCATTGTCTCAATAATTTCATAAGAATTTTAACGCCAAGTTTAGTTGGAATTCACAAAATGAAAGACAAAAAAAAATGTATGACATAATGCACATGGGAATAGAAGACAAACTCAAGTTTCAATGACTCTCAAATAGAGCTGGTAAATCACATCTGGAAGTGCTTAGCGGAGATTTTGTACTCAATATTGTTACGTAATAGAGTCTTAGAAAATTTCCTGTCACCATCCTGTGAGTTTTTTTTTAACTTTAGTTTTGGCAATCAATCTTTCCGATTATTACTGCCATTGTCACGTAAACAATAATATAACAAGCGTCGTTCAATCATTTCAATATTAAGCATCGCGTGAATCAATATTCTAACAAGATGGTGGATTCCTTGCTAGAACCTTCCAGCGAGTTTATGTGGCATCTCAGAATTTCATACTCCGTGGTATTATTTTCTATTCACTTCACTTATGCACAACAAACTATCTTACGTAAAAAATCACCAAATTTACACAATATAGAATCAAATACACAAGATTATGAATAAAATATAAAATCCATGACATGACAGACTAAAATCCCGCCAAAAATTTTTGTGATTTTACCACGACCTTTTTTACATTGCAGAATTCAAACATACACCAATCGACGTAATGTCCTTACTACTTATTAATCCAACTTCGTTCCCAAATAAATCTCGCTCAATAATTTATTAATTTCATCCATATAAATCTCTTCTTTCTAATTGGAAATATGTTATTCTTTCATCAATACTAAAAGATTAGTACTTACGGAATTGGTTTCTTTATTGTACCAGTCCTCCTCTTCACACTGGTAATTAGTAGAGTATCACTGAACAAAAACAGAGCTCTATCTTTTATGGTCCCTTGAGCAGACGGCATCGTAACCGTTTCGTGTCTCAAGAACATGCGGTCCGCTGTCACCAAATTAGACAGACCTTCGATCATCTGTTCCAGGTCCCTCAAAGTTTGCTGTTGTTGTTCGAGCTCTAAGCTTTCCCTTTCAGTGCAGTTTATCAATTCTAGTATTTCATGTATCTCTTTTTGAGCTTCTAATAATAGTTTGTGATCAGGATGTGACTGATCTGAGAAAATAAAATAGTGTTATTTGTCAGTTACGTAATAGTCGTGGTGTTCTAGTGTTTTAATTAGTGGAATATCAATCCGATGTCCGTAGGTTTGTACCCTGGCATGTACCAATGTGTTTTTTAGAATTCGCGTACATTAACCACTTTAAAGTAGTCACACTATTGGCTGACAGTATAGGAAAACATCGTGAGGAGACCTGAATATGAGAAATGTTCTTGTTGTACTACTGCATGTGGGAAAAAACTGTAGATTTTCTCTGAGACCTCTCGTGGGTTTGCGTGGTGATTATGCCCATGTCTATGGCCCTGAAGTGAGTCTCCTAGAAATTGATGATGGTGATGGTAATAATAATGTAATGTGTAATATATTTTTTATTTATTTATTCACAAATAACGGGGTCCCATTACATAAATATAAAGAAATTACTAAAAACTATTAGCAACTTAATTATTTATTTATCTTGGTTTAACTTGGTTATAATAAGTCATTTAATATAATTGAATAATATCTGAATCCAATTTGTAACAAAAATGAAATGTTACATTGTATCAACATATTATACAATCACCGACATCCAGTACTTCAGGAAAGGACTATCATACATATCTAACAATGTTTTTTATTATTCTACAATATTACACAATGTATTTGTTGTTAAATTTAATTGCAAACGGAACAGAGGAGTGTAACTGATTTCCCAATGGTATCATGTTATTGAACAACGGTTTTATATAAAACAATGTCTAAATATTTACACGAAATACGTAGTTCGTTACAAACCTCTAGTGGCTGAAGAGTTATTGTTGCAAGAAAATTATTAACAAAAAGAAAACATAACATTTGGAAAGTTATGGCTTAAAAAAATAAACGTCTGATTGAAAATCAGGATCTTTGCAAATTGGAGAAGTAAATAGGCTGAGGCTTTTCTGATACCAAAAATCTGTGTTCTCTTTATGAAAAAAGTACGAAAATACTAACCAGTATGCTTAATCAACCTCTGTATCAGCAACTTGTAGCTCGGAAACTTCTGAACTGGCTTTATGAGCAAATTATCTAAGGACAACTTTCCTTTGTGATCTCGCGCCATCGCATCGAGGAATTTTGCGAATGCTGGCCTTGAGGCTGCAGCTGTTTTGATCGTCTCCTTCGCTTTCTTCAGATTGTTTATGAAGGACATATATGTGTCCATAACGGTGGGTTTCGTAAACTGAAATATATTTAACTCTTTATTACGATATTTTACGAAGTTAGTATTAATCTTTATAATGAAAATGTAAAATATGATGATAATAAAGTTCTTTTGACGCTTACAGTCAAGTGAAAACTATTGAACTTGCTTATTTTTTGGGTTCAATAAATCCTTTGCCATTATTATTTAATGCTCAACGATGCGAGAAGGAATCAAGTTGTAGTATATATTACCAAAATATTTTGCTCTCAAAGACGTCGCAAAACAATTATAAGATCATGAATTTATCGTCAAAGAAATATGTTATTTTTTTCGAATTGGCTACGCTATTGTCCCAACGGGCCTTCAGAGGACAGCGGACTAAGTTAAAATGAAAAGAAATACTAAATATTTCCTGTGAGAGGTACAATTATTTTTGCATTATCTATATGATTCCGATTATAGGTATAAACTATTGCAGAGATATTATGGAAATGATATTAATACATAGAAGTGTTACCACATCTAAGAATACGTCGCCGACTTTCTGCTGTAGGTCCCATTGTTCTAACCTCCGCCTCAACTGTTCTAAGAAGACTTGATGCACGTTCAGGATCCCAGGTACTTGGTAGAATATTTCATCAACAAGAAACGCGTCGAGTAGACCAGCGTTTTCTGGACTTTTGAGCGGTTGTAGATATTTCTGTTCAATGAAATAAGCGAGTAAAACTATTATTATAAACTTAGAATATATATTAAGTATTATTTCTTGTCAAAATTTACTTTTTTTTATATACATTCTATATCTTTTACATAAAAACAGGCAGAGACTAAATAGTGAAAAATATCTTCCTTCTCTGTTTTAACCGATTTACCTTATTATTTTTTTGTTTAGCATTATTGGTATTTTTAGGTGGTAGAGCCATGCTGAAGCTATTACTGGTTTCAGCATGAATGGATCGGCTTGCCCGGAGTAGTACAACTTGCTTCACAGAAAACTTACGTAAAGTAACAGTGCTTGCATAGTCATATTGTTATTCAACAAGTGAAATTGGGATCTAATAAAATTCGATAATTATCGAGGAATTATCACGATAACTTCTATTTTAACGTATCATATGATATGACAAATCTTTTAAATGAGAAAACATATGATGATTTAACAAATATCGTATATATCCCTTGTCCTCCTTTGGATTTCACTGTCGTGCATGTTTTACATAAAGCGAACCCTTCTCAAAGTGCCACAGAATTGATATGAAAAGACGATACGACATTTTTCCGTTACGTTACGCTGAGTTTTGACCTTTTTTTGTAATATTCAAATTAAGACACGCTTTATTATCAGAGATTTCGTAAGAAATTTTCTCATTGTAAAGTGCATAAGCGAGATATTTTAAGAAGATTATAAGATGGTTTGATGTCAGTACTATTATTAGTATAGTATGTTTGTTTGTGGAAGGTTATTTCTGGAGCTATTCATCCTATTCTAAAAGTTCTCTTACTAATTTTACTCAGACGGTTAGGTATTTTTTAATTAATTTTTGTGCGGTAGTCAAAGTATGTATTCACTGTTATTAGTGTAATAAAACTTAAAAACTGTTGTGTATATATACATATGAATAAATTTATGTCTTTATTTCTAATATTTATAGAGCATTATGTATTGTATATGAGACTATGCATACATACAATGTACTTTAACGCATAAAATATGTATATTCTATGATCCTTACAAATATTATAAACGTTAATGTGTTTGTCTGTTTATTTGTTTTAAGCTTATAATACTTAACCTACTCAATCGATCATCTAGAAATTATATATATTTTTTTGGTGGTTGCGACCCAGTCGGGCTATAAAACCTTACCACCCCGCTATCGCCATTGCCTCGTTCGTTGATCAGCAGGGTGCACCACGTGCAGGTGAGGTTGGCTTGGGTGTCTCAAGTCTTAAGATGTTACTCGACACTCCTTACACCCCAAAATTATCGGAGGTTAAGAATAGGCCATGGGTGTCTTTCATCCAAAAAAAGTACTGTTCCTCAGGGATAAGTCGAAGTAAATAAAATAGAGTCAGCGAAAACGCGAGCAAAGCTTATTCAAAACAATCAAATGAGCACAATGCAAAATTTAGGAACAAAAATTCTAGAAAACAGCTGCATGCTACCTGCTTCTTTAAATATTATAAATATTAGTAATCCTATATCTTAGATGTACATCTAAATCGATAGATAAGTACTTAAGAAGGTTCAAATATTTAGAATGTAATAATATTATTATGTGACACTATTTCCAATATGTTCCCGAAGAGAATATTAGACGCGACGTGAGAATATTACGTTGTGGAGGAAACATTTTAAGTTTCAGATACCGGATTCCCGTTCAATGTAAGGAAGTAAAATAGGTAATAAAAATGAAAATTTCTTTATAACATTTTTTCTTTCACTTCGCCTTGAACGTCTATTTTTTATATTTCATAATAAGGGTAATCGAAATGATATTGTTTATTTTATTAACCGTAACTATAACTGCGATTGTAGTTGTTAACGGCGACTATTACATGAAAATATTTAATTATTACGGCTATATAAAGCTACAATTACGTATTCCGAAAACACAATGCAATACTGAAAATGAAAAATTTAGATTAATTATCCGCCATAACCATGTTTTGCAAAGAAACAACAGTGCTGCCCTCTGTAAGCATAATACTAAAATCGTTCTACGAATATATCTGTATAGTAAAGTATGCATTTTAATTAATATTATCGGTGGTAATTAATCTGAATTTTGGCATTTTGAAGGCAATGTTTATATATTTCTGAGTTAGCTATTTGATTAACTATGCTAACACCATACCACCATATACAACAAGTGTTATTGGAATTATATTTACGCTTAAAAAGCGACCTTGAGTTTTGTAAAGACTTCATTATATAATACACAATTAATACAATTTCCTTAAACAGTAGTTGTCGGAGCTAGTAATATTTAGCTTACTAAGTAAGCTTGATAATACTTAAAATTAATCATTTGAGATTAAGACGCTGCCAAAATTGTCAATTTATAAGAAAATCTACAATGATTAGATTATAGTGGAAGTACAACAATATACGTATTAATTTATTTACAACAAACTACAATTATATCAGATTGTGTGCATTAAAAAAGCGTCGAGTGTCGTATCTACCTTATGTTATTCGCATGATTTCTTTCAATCTCAGTAACTCGAAATCTTTATATATTTTATTTTTATAAACGTTAAATAACAAAAAAAATTAAATTTTGGGGTGTAAGGGGTGTCGAGTAACATCTTAAGACTTGAGACACCCAAGCCAACCTCACCTGATCGTGGTGCATGCACCCTGCTGAATAACGAACGAGGCAATGGCAAAAGCGGGGTGGTAGGGTTTTACAGCCCGACTGGGTCGCAGCCACCATGCATATGGCGAAAAAGCCCGTCATAGTGACTCGCTTCTGTGCGTCCCGTTTCGGGATCAGCCTGTGCATATCCAGTACCGGGTGACTTTCGTCATTATGGCCGGCATGACAGCGGCGACCGACGATGGATAATCTGTCTCTCGGTGGTTGTCGATGTTTTTGGATTGTACTATGCTTAACATCAGGCATAGTGCAGTCACTATGTCGTGCTTCGATTAAAAAAAATGAATAGACACAAACTCTTTTATACATTTCCAACATTGCTAAACTTATAATTAAGATTTAAATTTTAATATTTATTTATTTGACGTCATATATATTTTTTATGTTAGTTTAAAATGTGATCAAAATCTCACCTGATGCTAAGATGACGAACTAAGATGATAAACACAAAACTTGGACTTGTGTGAGGGCAGTTGTCGGAACACATAAAAATACTTGGGGATATATTTTTAATTGGAGAAATGTAGTATCAAGTATGGGTTCAAACAACACCCTACCAACATAATATAAATTTATTAACAGAAGTTCAGGCTCAGTGCAGACATCATTGTAATTATGATTTAGTGGTAGCATGTAAAACGCGTTGATCGACGTAATCTTGTACAATGCAATGAGCCGAATTTTTCGGTGAAGGAAAATATAGTGTTAAAAAAGGTTTTTCTATAATGCCTGTCTAGCTAGCGACCACCTTCAAGTTGGAAATCTGTTGTCAATAACATAGGTGAGTTCCGGCAGCGTCATTTGAGAACCAAATCCCCCTTGTGTTTATCTTCTTAAACTAATATAAAAAAGTGTGTGTGTACTTATGTGCACGCGTTAGAAGTTATACTTCTTTGGCTTAACAAGATAAAAATCTTTTCAAAAATTTATCTTTCGCCTTATTCTACGTTTGTAGAAAAAACAACACTAACAATAGAAAAAAGTATTTAATACATTGAAAGTTTTAATATAAAGAAATGTAAACAACAAATACAAAGAAACAAAATGTTGACTATAGCTAACTTCAGGGTGTCGGTTTTTCGTGACGGTGTGCGCGCGCATCTTAATAACTTCAGGGTGTCGGTATTTCGTGACGCTGTGCGCGCGTATCCTAAAAATGTACTCTCGTCATTTTTCCCTAACAGGCCAAAAGAAGTATAACTTCAAAATATTAGTTTTGCACAGTTGAAAATGCAAGTTCTTGGGAAAATAACGTTGAAAATGCTCTAGACACAAACACATGACATCCCAAATAAGAAAGGCCTTTGCAAACAATTCAATGGCTGTGTAAAAAAACGTCCTTCACCGTCGAACGCGGAGTAGACAGTGAAGCGAGGAGGCAAAGTTAATCCCCCCCTCACCCGTCGGAAAGGTGGAGCGGAAAATTTGCGGGAAAATTACTAGTACATAATGTAGGGCTGGCAATCGGTGTTTATATTATTTTTCCCTACCACTTGTATATGTACGTATTAATAATTTTATAATTAATAAAATCTTCAATTAAGGCAATTAATACTTTTATTGAATTCTATTTAAACCTGGATTGAATTAAAATATAGCGCAGGTCATCAAATTCTTAAAGAAGATGTTCAATTCAAGCACCGAACGACTTTAAAATAACAATTCAGTGGAGACATGTCCGCCACAGATGACGCCGCAATGGTCTGGAAGTAAATTTCACTCCCGCACACCAGATTAGGCTCCCTTTGGTAGTGGCTCTAGCATAGGTTCGATCCCTCGGCGTGGAGCCCTTGAGTGTGTTGCTCGTGCTATACAATGACACAAAATCTTACATCACGGCAACAACATTACACATATCATATCCATAAATGTGCAAACACACATGTTTACACGTGAAAGTAGAAGGGTTTTTTTCCTTCATCGAACTATCCTATCTTATAGGAGTTGCTGAGGTATATATGCCTGGTGCACATATATATTTCAGTAATTCATATAAGTATGAATATATAGCGTAGCTTAGGTTAAGTCAGAGAGGTCGCGAATTGCATGTAATAAAATCGGCTGAGTGCCTTAAGCGCTCGCCTTACTAGTCCGGTCAAGCTGTTAAAACCTTGCTAGGTGAATAGTATTAAGTTCGAGAGAAAAAAGCCATATCCTTAAAGAAAGTAAGTGACCCTTCAAACCCCTTCAAATCCCTTTAACATTTTAGTGGATAGGTGGAAAGGTGGAAGGTTAGGTTAGGTTGGACTTGTAAGAAACAGCCTTAGTGCTAGTCGGCAGTCCCTGCTCCCTGACCCAAAAAGTGTTATGTAAGGAGGCACCATGGAGATTTAGTTCTGGCAAGTAGGATGAGTTTTTCATGTAAAAAAAGTTTGACTTATGACAAGAAACAGCACCATTGTTGTATCATGGTAAATGCAAATACATAATTGTTGTTTTTTAAATTATCAGCTTAAGTGTTTCAATAGCTGTTATTCAGTTACCTACCCGATATTTAATAATGCATGGTTTACTAAATAAATTATATGAATTCTTCATCAGCTTACTCATAAATTCCCTGCAATATATGTATCATGATAGAATCTGCTTGGTAGTAAGGCGTTTGTAAGCCTTTTTGGTTACCAACAATGCTCAAGTTGAAAATTTTTGCCAAGCAACTATAATTCTGTTCAGGCATTTGAAAGCCAGCTCCATCTAGATCTAACCGTGGTCATGTTTATTGTCGAAATCACACTGTAATTTAGCATCTGATGTGATTGAGGTCAAACGCTAAGAATGTATGCTATATAAAAATGATTAATTTATGAAAAACATTGATTATTATCTAAAAATCTTGGCCATGGCATTTGTTAGTAAGACGAGACGAAATAGAAAGCCGTTTTTTAAATAAGAATATCTAACATCGCCCATAGATCAACGACTTAATCGTGGACAGAAGAAAGATGCCTCATCGAAATTAACTCCTAGCTGCATAACGCTTATTGTATGTAAAAAAGAAACTTCCAAATACTACCAAACTTTATCACTGTCTTGTCGATCTAAAATAACTTTCGTTCGACGACAAAATACTGAACGAATTAAATATCCGGCCGGTGGCAGCCCTGAGATTTCGTCAGTTTCATAAATATAATAAAATTGTCACTCGGCGGTTAATTTCCACGGGATGAACTGACAGACTTCAGTTTAATTTTACGATATAATATCACATATTTCATTTGATACTACCGTTTATTTTTAGGGTATATTTTTACTACATACGTCTCAGGGTCATTTAAAATAATATAATACTACCCTTTTCAATTTCTAAACGATAAATTACTGTTTATGTTTTTTAGTTTATTTTTTGACTACCAATTTTTTACATTATTACTACGATCGTCGTGTGGGTAATAATATGACAAGTTTCTTGTGATCATTACGTTCTAACAAGATGATTAGAACTTTCTAGAGAGTTTTTGTGGCATCACGAAATTTAGTATTATTTTGCATACACTTTACTTGTGCATAGCAACTGAAATATATTAGGTAAAATGCCACTTTTTTTCTTTTTTTTTTTTTCGATCTGACTACGCTATTGACCCAGCAAGGTCTTAACAGCTTCATCGGACTACTAAGACGAGCACTTAAAGCACTCAGCCGATTTTATTTGACAACTGGTTCAAGGGTGCACGACACACCTCGGCTTGGGCTGTTGCCTGAGGGGAAATGCAACTTATATTACAAAGTATAGACTAAATAACATAAAATTATGAATCAAATATGAGCCAGAAATTGGCTACAATATGAGAGAGTAAGATCCCGCCTTAAAATTAATATTATTATTTTTACATCAAAGGAGCCAAACGAACTAGTGGGTCACGTGATGTTAAGTGATCACCACCGTCCATAGACACTTGCGACATCAGAGAAGTCGCAAATGCGTTGCCAGCCTGTATATAAGAGAGGGGGGAGGGGAAGAAAAGGGAAAGGAGGAAAGAGGAAGGGAGGTTGACCACCGGCGCTCTCACTGACCGAACGAAACACAATAATGCAAGTACTGTTATTTCACGTCGGTTTTCTATGAGAGGGGTAGTACTACCCCGGACGAGCCGACCCATTCATGTTGAAACCAGTAACAGCTTCAGCGTGGCTCTACCAGCTACAAACTTTAAATACCTAAATTAGATACTGTTTAAATTTTGAATACCTTTACAATAACTACTTGTAACGTTTAAAAGATAAACACAAAATTCATAAACCGTGTAATTATAAGAGATAAAGTGTATATAACAGGTATGAATAAGAGAATTTATTAGTCGCTTCACATTACTTGCAGTGCAATGAAATTGTTATTCGGAGTGTTACTACGTCTGAATTATTTGTTGCATGAGCGTCACGTTTCATGTTTCACATACTAGAAGGATTTAAATAACTATTAAAAAATTTCAACGACAAATCTTCATAACAGTCGGTGAGATGTTAGAAAGCTGTACGGACATTCTTCATGAGACTTCAACAATTTTCTTCATAATTTTTAGTTTGTTATAAAAATGAGGGATATAGAACGATTTTAGTTTTTACTAGCCTCTGCCCGCGACTTTGTTCGCGTGGAATAGTTAACAAGACCTAACACGCAGCGGATACTTTCAAGAGGAAAAAATCCCCGGTTTTGAAACATTCTTCATTGGCGCTCCGCTCCTATTAATATTTGCGTGATGATATATATCCTATAACCCTCATCGATAAATGAGCTATATAATACTGAAAGATTTTTTTATCGAACCAGTAGTTCCTGAGATTACCCCCTACAACGTCACAAACTCCCAAATTTTACCTCTTTATAATATTATTTATTTTTTATTATTCTACATTTTTCTGCGTTGCCCTCTAATTCTGAAGTATGTAATTGTAAATGTAAGAGTAATTCACTAGATCATTGGGAAGCTAATTTATAATCAATCATAAAAATTCCTCCGGACGTACACACAAGAAACCTGTTTAATAAACAGGTGTTACAAAATATCCTATATATACAAACTACATAAAAATATATATTCTAATGATAGAATCAAAGTATATTCATCAATATTCACCCTCTACATTTAGCTAGGATATTAGGTAATGGTCGACTGTAAACGGCATGATGCTATCGGTAGCCGTAAGAAAAAAAACCCAACACCCCAAATAATTACCTTTACTAATATCTCCAACGCTTCGACGTACGACTTCTCTGTTTCATACAACTCAACTACGACATGAGTTCTTGTGTCCTGCGAACAAAAAATAAATTAATTAATACGTATATATGAATATGTAATATGTAATGTATGATATTATCGACGGACACGCGGCAGCTTTGTTTTTTTTCCTCGATCTGACTACACTATTGACTTTGCTAGGTCATAACAGCTTCACCGGACTACTAAGGCAAGCGCTAAAGGCACTCAGTCGATTTTATTTGACAACTAGGTCAAAGATGCACGGCACACCTCAGCCTGGGCTGCCTGATACGTGCAATTCGCAACCTATCTGAGCTAACCTAAGCGAAATATTCTACGATTTTTCATGCAGACAATAAAAAAATAAATAAAGCGAAAGCAAAAAAAAAGGTGCGGACCAAGAGTCTGCAGAAGAAAACAATTAGGGGGAATAAAAGCTAAATATTCATACATATATGAGTTGTTGAAACATTTATGTGTACCAAGCATACATTCCTCAACAACTCTTATATATATATATTTCGTATCGGATAATCACGCGGCATCGTGTCAAGCCAAGTTCAAGCTAACAGGATAGCTAACAGAATAGCGCGTGTTACCATGTGTAATATTACAGGAACCATTTGGAGTGACTTTTGTACCCCGCATATCTCAAAAAGTATTTAACATATGCCAAAATTCTAAATTTTATAAAGTTTTATGTGGATTTTAAGGTCTTCACGTAAATATATAACGAGCGGAATACCACCCTTAATTTTTTTTTCCAAACGTATCACTTGTAGTACACACATTAAAAAAGTCTAAGCAACATGCGTGATATATTTTTTTTTTATTGTAGCTTAGCAAAGTGACTGCACTGTGCCTGATGGTGAGCACAATACAATCCAAAAACAATGGCGACCACCGAGAGACACGCCATCCCCCGGCGGACGCCGTTGTCATGCCGGCCTGAGTAAATGTCTCTTCACGTTACGCTTAAAGGACCCCGTGTTATAGGAAGGAGGGAACACACTAGCCGGGAGATTGTTCCATAGCTTCACGGTACGGCAAAGATATGAAGTTGCGAACTTTTTAGTTCGTGCCCAGATAGGATTAACCGTAAAACTATGGCTCCGAAGCCCAGCGCGAGTGGTTCGGTTATGAAAAGGAGAGGAAGGGATTAAATTAAATAGCTCTGCAGAACATTCGCCATGATACAGACGGTAGAACACGCTCAGTGAGGCAATATCTCTGCGCAACTGAAGCGGCTCTATAAACTGTGTAATGTCTGCATCATTAACAATGCGGACAGCTCGTCTCTGCAACCTATCCAGGGCATCTAGTAGGTATTTGGCGGAACCGTCCCAGAGGTGCGAACAGTATTCCACGCAAGGCCGAACTTGTGCCTTATAAAAGAGGTATAGCTGATCAGGCGTGAAAAACCGCTGCACCCTGTTCAGGATTCCTAGTCTCCGAGATGCAGTGGAGATTATGCTCCCGATGTAATCCCTGAGATTGAGGTCGCTGCGAATGTCTATGCAATGAAACGCAATAATGCAAGCACTGTCACTTTACGCTTTCTGTGAGAAGGTGGTACTACCTCGAGCAAACCGACCCATTCATGCTGAAACCAGTTACAGTTGGTTCTACCACCTACAAAAGATTATACTATATATATAAAGATTACAAAGGGTAAAGAAACCTATCCATTATAACCAAGTTTCACATGTATTCGTAACTTATGGCCTATTAAAGACCTAATAAAGAATGATTGGCCCTTTACATAAATAAAACAGTAGCGGACAGTCCGACATAATTGATGGTCGGTCGATCGATCCGACGCGTCGAAGTTGTTGGTACTACGAGGTCGGCGACTGTTCCCTGATAACGCACTATACAGGATGCGTGTTATATTGTAAACTATCTTACAGGACATTTAACTTCAATATACTGCGTATTAAAAACATTTATTATTTATTAAATACTAGCCCCTGCCCGCCACTTCGTTCGCGTAGTAATTAGTTACTTTGGGCCAGCGCTAACATGCAGCTGAAACTCTCGAGAGGAAAAAATATCCCCATTTTGAAACATTTTTCATCGGTGCTTCGCTCATATTGGTCTTAGCGTGAATATTTCCTATAACATTCCTCAACAAATGAGCTATATAACACTGAAAGAATTTTTCAAATCGGACCATTACTTCCTAAGATTACCCCCTACAACTTTACAAACTCACAAACTGTATCTCTTTATGATATTAGTATAGACTAGTATAGATATAATGCAAGGAAAATACTGTTCCTCTGAGTGTCGATTACGTTAAAATTATTGTAATGTAACAGCATAGGACCATAACCAATCAATCCGAAATATTTTGTAAATGTTTCAAGGTTACTTAATCTTTAAATTAAATTGAAACTTTGTTTTTTTTTTTAAATGCATAGTGAAGCGTGCATTTATCCGCTAGTCTGTAATATAATTATAATCAATTGTTGCCTAAAATAAAAAGATAAATAACAACGATATTTTATAAAATGTGTTTTTGATTGTTTTAATATTTTTATTGATAGTATATAAAGAGAATCAGTTCTTTTTTTAAGTTATAATTCCTTTGGCACGTTAAAAAAAAAATGATAAGAGTAAATTTTCACCGTCACGAAAAACCGACACCCTGAAGTTAACTATAGTTACAATTTTTTTTCTTTGTAGTTTTTCTATTGTTAGTGTCGTTCTTTCTACAAACGTAGAATAAGGCGAAAGATAAAAATTTGAAAATATTTTTATCTTGTTACGCCAAAGAAATATAATTTCTAACACGTGTACATAAGTACACACACCCAATTTTTTTTTATATTATTGCCATTTTGTGCATTATTTCAAGTAAACATTCCCGTAGTTTTTTGGCTTTTCAATATTTTGTTTTTGTATTACTGAAAATAATAAGATGAGTAACGAATAAAAACAAATAACATTCCACCAGTATTATCGGAAAAGATTTTGTACAAAACAAAAATCCTATATAAAAATTCAAACTTACAGTGTAATTTAATTGCAATAAAAAAACATTAAGTAGGGTAGACTGGGTACCGTTGTAACAGGGTATGGTTGAAACAAAGTGAATATCTCTCGAATTATGGATGGTACGGTGGGGAGTCCAGTGGGGAGAGGAGCAGTTTTCGTGTCCGAACGTGTTCGGCAGTGTTACACCGGCGGTCGCGTGCTCAGTTAGTTGTAGGAGATCCTATTGTGAAAGATCGCGACAAAGTAAGTATTTTCGATCAATTTTTCTTTCTAATTACGCAGCAAACAGTAAAAATATGATGATAAGTATTTTTTTGCTCAGAAATTAGACCTTAGAGAATATGGAATGGAAATATGGAAATCATTTTTTGTGTACGATAATTTCTCTCTTTACTGTGATACTTTTATTTATATAAAGGCAGAGGCGGAAAATGTTGTTATGGGGTATGTGGCACATAAGAGAGTTTTCACTGAAGAACAAGAACGTGTATTGTCCAAATATCCCATCCGCTGTGCGGATATATACTTCGGACTCTCTAGAACTGAGGTGAGAAGGTTGGCGTTCGAATTGACCGTCAAATAGGATTTGAAGAAACCGAGTACTTGAATTGAGATTAAGATGGCCGGGGAGGAATAGCTTCGTTCTATCACGAAGAGGAATCCTGAACTATCTGTATTGCAACCCAAGCTACAAGGCTCTCCAGAGCTATAAGCTTCAACAGGACTAACGTCGGTGTTTTTAACGACAACTTGCAAGTTGTTCAGGATCGTCATCATTTCGAGCCCTAGAACATATGTAACGTTGACGAAACGTGCTTTACTAAGGTTTAGAAACCAGGTAGAATAACAACACGACGTGGCACACATCAAGTCGGGGCACTCACGTCTACAGAGCGCGGTACCTTAGTTACCCTAACTTTTTTTCTATTTGTTTTTTCCCGTTAAGTTGCTCCATTTTATGTTGATTTTGTTTTAATTATAGTTATTTTGGAGTCGAAGTACTGAGAGCTAAGTTACTGATGCTGTTTTTTGACTAATTATAAGAGACTGACGGAAATAAAAAAAATAGATACGTGATTATAAATACACGATTTATCACGTACATAACTATAAAAAATGTGCTTTATTCGAGTTAGACACTCTAATTTACTACTTTCCTGTTATTTTATTATAGTAAATCTGATTAAAATACATAAATCGTGCTTCATTTCCATGTGTTACAACTGACCCCAACCACTGTTACAACTAACCCTGGTATGGGGGTAAGTTGTAACAAAGGTAAATATTTTTAAGAAATACTCCTGTAGGCTAATTATTGTATTAGACGGTCAAGTATGATGAACAATGTGAAGATTAGAGAGCACTCTTTCGCTTCGCGTGCTTAGCGCAGAAATAGCTAGTATCATTACGATTTTATGAGCGATCAATGAAAAATTGTTACAACTGTACCCAGTCTACCCTATATATTTAGAACACGATGTATATAAAAATGAATTTAACAGGTGTTTTTACTGATAACACACGGATACAAAAGGTATCTAGTTGTTCATAAACAATTACTTAGCGCGACTTTTGTATTTGTATGTATATATATTTGATGCAATGTCTGCATGGTACTATTACAGTATGACATTATGTTTATATTGTCTAATAATATCAAAAAAAGAATTAAAACATATATTTAAATAACAAGCTTTTATATAAATGAGTTACAATGTTCAACCGTTTTTTATTTCAATCTGTTTGACGGCCATTTTGAAATCCGCCATTTTGTTTCATTTTCGTGTATTGCTATCATCGGGACTGCAAAATTGCAAAATTGTAGGGCTAAAGAAACTGGTTTTAATTCAACTTACAAGATTTCGCCCAAACAAACTAACAAACATTGCAAGCTAAATAAAAGCTTGCAGTAGTAAAAGGGAAATGTTATTTATTGTTCGTCTGTCAGTTTGATTGTAGATCGACACAAAGCTAAATTGAGAACGGTTTGTTCGATCCAGGGTTATTGACACTTCAGTAAAGTAAAACTGTAGGAACGCGTCGTCTAGTCCGATTGATATTCGAAATAATATTGGTGTCAGATGGCAACAGAGGTCAGGTTATATAAGACATTGTTCAGGAGGCTCGGTATATTCTGGTAGATATCTTCCTACATTGGTTGTTGACAACCCGATTCCTTCAATTACGATGGGATAAGGAATCAATCTGCTATTTTATTTTGTAGGTGGTAGAGCCACGCTGAAGCTATAAATGGTTTCAGTATGAATGGGTCGGCTCGTCCGGGGTAGTGCCACCCGACCAACAGAAAACCGACGTGAAGTAACAGTGCTTGCATTGTTGTGTTTCGTTCGATCAGTGAGATCACCGGATGCCCTCCGCCTACCTAAACACAGGCTGGCAACGCACTTGCGACTTCCCTGCTGTCTATAGACGTTGGTAATAATTTAACATCAGGTGACCCACCTATTCGTTTGCCTCTTATGATATTCGGTTTTATTCTTAGCAATCTCCATCAGTAAACTAAACACACCATCAGTCACGGTTGGAACACTCTATATTTTCTCATGGATGTCTAAGATTTTCTAATGTATAGTCACCATAATGAAATATTAAATTACTCTATTTTGATACATGTAAACGACGTATACTAAACCAAGGACCAGCAGACTAGGCCCCCCTCGGCAGCGGCTTAAGCCTCGGTCCGTTCCCTCGGCGGGGAGCCCTTGAGTACGCAGCTCGCGCGATACAGTGACACAAAATCTTACATCACTGCTACAACATTACACATATTACTTCTACACACGTGCACGCACATATGCTTACACATAAAAGTGGATGGGTTTTATTTTTTCACTTATCGAACTGAAATAATTTAGAAAAATTATCCGACACAAAATATATATAAGAGTTGTCGAGGTATGTATGCTTGGTACACATATATGTTTGAATAACTCATAAGTATGAATATGTAGCTTAGCTTGGGTTGGCTCAGATAGGTCGTGACTTGCATGTATCAGGCAACAGCCTGTATGTGCCGTGCACCCTTGAGCTAGTTGCCAAAATAAGAATCGGCTGAGTGCCACAAGCGCTCACGTTAGTAGTCCGGTGAAGCTGTTAAGACCTTGCTAGGTCAATAGCGTAGTCAGTCCGAAAAAAACCAACCAATGTTTATGAAGAGAGAGTGAAGACGCGTGCTATTGTTATTCAATATGTAAAAAATAACATATAAATTATTGTACATTTAACGCATACCAAGAATGTATGAAGTTTCATGCAAACATATCATTCATCTCGGCATTTAAGGTTACTCATCGACTCTTCCATATATAAAGGCAAACAAATTATATATTGTTGTACTTTTTATTGGCAAATGCTCAAATTGAAACAAATGACCAATATGAGTGCAAATCGTACGATGGAAGTATATGAAAATATGAATCATTTATATATTCCCTGGAATATTATACCCTGGAATATTATACCCTGGAATATTATACCCTGGAATATTATACCCTGGAAGGGTTATAAAGTATTCATTTATTATTATACATATTTATAACCTTTTGTGAATTAAAATCTATTTATTTTTATTTAGTTACGTGTAAATTTTTATTAATACTATAGAGCTGGAGGGTTGGTTTTTTGTTTGGTTGAACGCTAGCGCATTAGCATCTAAGAAGCTACTAGTCCAATTTGATGAAATTCATTTTAGTGTTAGCTCATTTATCGAGGACGACTATATATCTTCACGCTAAGGTCAATAGGAGCGGAGCACCAATGAAGAATATTTTAAAATAGTTTTTTTTCCCTTTTGAGAGTTAACGTTGCTTGTTAGCACATAGTAACTATTCCACGCGGACGAAGTCGCGGGCTGAAGCTAGTTTCCTATAAAATATATAAGTAAACTATCTAAGTAAGTATCTTCTGATAAATACTTTACTTTAATAATGACTGAATAAAATATTTTAGGTGGTAGAGCCACGCTGAAGCTATTATTGGTTGCAACTTGAAGTAACAGTGCTTGCATTGTTGCGTTTTGTTCGGTCAGTGAGAACTGCAGAGACCCATCGCCCCTCACTAGTCCTTTCTTCTCTTCTCTCCTTTCTTCCCTCATGCCCCAGTCCCCTAAAACACAGGATGGCAACACACTTGCGACTCCCCTTTGTTTCTAATGTCTAAGGATGGCGGTGATCGCTTAACGTCAGGTGACCCGCCTGTTCGTTTGCCTCATATATAATACAAAAACAAAACTTTTCATATCATTTAGAATCTCGAATGGCCAGGAGTTTGATAAACTTACTAGGTACATAATTGATTTTGAAGTCTAAACAAGAATAATTATATAATTCAATAATTTATGCGATCAAAAAAGTTTTAAATTAAGCATAAAACATAAGAACGAAGATATAACATATTCGACTTATATAAGCAAGGACAATAACTGAGAGCCCTTCAAATGATCTACGGTCGCGAACAAGTGTTAATACTTTATTGGAAATGTTTCAACTCATAACAGAGCGATGAGACGACGCGAGCCATGTTTGCAAACAAACTGAGTCACTGTGCACACATTTTCAGGAAATCATTCTGAAAGGTCAGTGTTTATGATCGTTTGTATATACTCACGATATCGACGGATAAGTAATTCCTCTGGAATGTTCTATTTTGTAATTTTATAAACAAAATTTTCGCGTATTACAAATACTTTTTTATTCTAGACCACAAACACAATCGAAACTATATAACTTTTTGTATGAGGATTTTTAGACAATTTTTAATTTTCCGAAGTTTTTAAACGTTTTCTTTCTGACAAATCTTCTCCTTAAAAATACATAAGTAGCAAAATTTCTGCAGCCCTTTTAAAATGATATGCACACATGCATTTCGTAATTTGTTTTTACTGAATAGATTCATGCATACTATAATGTATACTGTACTGCACTGCAGCATATTTATTTAATGGGTTTGCAAATCGTTGCAATGTTTTTATTTAATAGACACACGCATACTATATTGTGTACTATACAGTACTGTACTGAAGCATATTTATTT
>JACEII010000070.1:1133169-1242694 GCA_014332785.1 Antheraea mylitta | reverse complement strand
TGTACTGTACTATACTGCAGCATATTTATTGGATGAGTTTACCAATTGTCGGAATGATTTTATGGAATAGAAATATGCATACTATATTGTGTACTCTACTGTACTGAATTTACGGCTTTTTTTTTTATTTGTTTAATTTAATTATATGGTTATTCCAACAATAAATTATGTCTTTCTTTCTTCTTTCTATATGCATAAAAGTAAAGGAAAAGTGGCGTATTGTAAATCAACTCGTAATTCTTATTTCGGATGCTTACATTACCAACGCTGATAAAACTTTATGACATACATTAGGATAATGTGCTAAGGAATTTTATATCTTACGAAGGCTCAGAAAAATACATTTATATGTATATCTTAAAGGAAAAACCAAAAATAACTATTGCTATCTTTTAGGTATAATTAAAAAATAGTGGGTTATTTTGAAAACGATTTTGATCAGTCTATATAAATAAAAATCCATATATCAGTGTATACACGCGGAGGAAGCGAGACTTCTGTGGCTTGTATGTTTTTTTATCATATAGGAGGCAAAAAATCTATCAAGTTATATATATACGTGAGAATACTCATAAACTATATATTATACCAAGACCCATGGTATAAATACTTTACTATGTATACATTTACTCATTTTGGTACACTAGACCCAGACCGACATAAATACATACTCACATATACGTAAAAATACATGCCTACCTTACATGTAACTAACTTAACGCGTAACGCATTTTATTCCCTACCGTGCAATAAAAAGTTTCACTTCAAAAACGAATTACCGAATATACCTATAAGCATCAGTTCAAAACGGTTACACTTAATTGAGTAATACTTTCTTATTCTATATATATTTATCAGGACATGGTTTGTAGGAGAGAAAACGTAAATATAGGTTTTTTTCCGAATTGACTACGCTATTGACCTCAGCTTCACCGGACTGCCAAGATAATCGTACGAAAATAAGAAGTTAGAGAATTTTCATATAAAAAAGTAAGTGAGTGAATGAGACAAAAAATAGTAGCGATCCATTTAAAAATATTGCCAGAATTGATATTCCACTGTTAAGTTTATTTTATTTCAATATATTGTTGGAGTAGATTTTGGTCTCATTTTTTTCGTTAGTAAACTGAAACTAAAGTACCTATATATTCTTAACAAATTAATCATCCTCAGTTACATGAGGTATTTACTGTAGATTGCAAATGCTCTGGAGTATATCATTTCAACAAATAATCTAGAACGTTCAACGTGCAGCGAACTTCGCAGTTTATTAATTTCTTCATTGTGTTATTCCTCCAATACTAGTTTCTATTTTACGAGGTTATACATTTTTTTTTTATATTCTAATTTTGTTTGTCCCTTGTAACTTGTAAAATATTATTTACTAGGTTTTGTGCGCGACTGCGCTCCCGCTTAGACTGATTTCACCAATTCCTCGAAAACACTGTTTTTTTTTTTCTGGGTAAAAGATATCCTATTTATGTTTCCGCAATCACGCGCTCAATTGATTATTTTTCACATCTAGGGGGACGTCCGGTTATTACAATATGTCTGGCTGACGAAATATAATTTTGTAAAAGTTATCTGAATAACATATGTAAAAAACAAGTATTTTTTTAATTCATAGGGGGCACCTGATGTTAAGTGATCACCACCGTCCATAGACACAAGCAAAACCAGAGGAGTTGCAAGTGCGTTTCCAGTCTATGTTGGTGAGGAAGGGGAAGATGGTCCTCCGAGGTATGTTATGAGTGAAATTTATTAACTCTCTCTGCGCTTCAAAGCATCTGGCAGAAGTTGTGATCACCGGAAAGTGTCTGACGATACTGGATACTATTTCAGAGTGATGTTTTACAAAACATATACAAGAATAAGTCATATAAATTTAGTTTTAGTAGCTTTTATTTCTAGTCGTCTTTTTCACTTGATACCTGTTCATCTGTCAGACTCAACTCTATGAGTACGGCAAGCGTTGTAAGCACATGACACACTAATCATAACGTAAGGTTTCATATATTTAAAAATAAGGTGTGTCTAATCGCTCTGGGATCTTAATATATGTGAAACAGGGCCTAAGGTACCTTTCATCCAGAAAAGATTACTGAGATGAGATCTACATAACGTGAGCGAAGCCACGGACATAAACTAGTAGATATTTTTTTACACGTAAGTTAACTTTGGTTACATTATCATTTAATATTTACTTAGATTAAGGTCAAACACTAGCTTGTAAATAGTTCACAAACAATTGAAAATCTAACATCAACCATTTATTTGTAACCTAACATTTCACTGATGCAGTTTTTTTGTAATTTGAGTCAGTCGTGTAGTGGATTTTATATTTGATTCCTAGTCTTGTGTTACTTTACTCTATATTTTGTAAAATTGGTGGTGTTTTGCGTAATATAGTTCGGCTATTGTGCATAAGTGAAGTGAATGAAATTAATACCACGGACCATGAATTCTGAGATCCCACAAGAACACCCTGGGAAGTTCTAACGAGGGAGCTAACATTTTGAGGGAACATTGAAATAATCACACGTTTCTATAAACTGTGTTGTAGTCTCCATTGAAACAAAACACTGACACTTGCAGCTGCTTCTGCGGAGACAAAAGAAGAAAAATAAGAACATGGAATTTTTGGCGGGATCTTGGAATGTCATGTATTTTCTATTTTATTCATAATCATGTGTTATTTGTCTCCATATTTTGTAATATTTATGGTCTTTTACCTAATACAGTTTGGGTATTGTGCACAAGTGGGTCGGAAATAATACCACGGAGCATTATGGATTCTGACTTGCTACAAAAACTCCCTGGAAAGTTCCCTGGGAAACATCAATAACTAATCGACAATGACATTAGTAATCTACTAGATGATAGGTTGTCCATAATAACTTCAAAGTTATTGGTTATTATGGTTCCCTATCTCCGTATCTAGCACAGAAAGTTTTAATCCTTGTTTCGAACTAAAATAATACAGTGAAGCATTGTTGGCCATATTTTATTGGATTACCGAATATAAACGTCTTCATTTGTGAGAAAACAGACACAAAGAGGAACTTTGGATTGTGTATATAGGGAAGTAATAACAAACACCGTAAATAACCAAGTATGTATATGAGAGTGTAAACAATATTGCACGTGCCGTTTGTTCACTTCGTAGTTATTTCTACGTCTAAATTATTACTCTATCGTTCCCTCGTAAACGGCATGAAGCGTTACAGTTAAAACTCCAGAGTGGAGATTAAATTATAAATCCATTTTTGAAGTTATACTTCTTTTGGCGCGTTAGGGAAAAATGATGAGCGTCAATTTTTAGGATGCGCGCCCACACCGTCACGAAAAACCGACACCCTGAAGTTAGCTATAGTCAACATTTCTTTGTATTACAATTTTCAAAGTATTACCTTTTTTCTATTGTTAGTGTCGATTTTCCTACACACGTAGAATAAGGCGAATGATAATTTTTTTGAAAAGATTTTTATCTTGTTAAGCCAAAGAAGTATAATTTCTAACGTGTGTACATAAGTAAACACTTAAATTTTTTTTATTTATTTCATACAATCTATATAAACGAAAATCTATTTGCAAAAACCTTTGCACCTATTTGGCAAGCTCCTTTTGTTTTGTTAATTGTCAGGGCAAGGTTTTAATTAAAAACTTCGTCCACATGAAACATTAGATAAAGAAATGTGATTAATAAAGTCATCTATAAAGTCCATTTACTTATCTACTTTTCTCTCGTACTTACGCCGCGTCGTCATTAGAATTACAATCAACTTTTGATAGAGTGAACCGATTTTAATAAAACAAAGATTAAGATATTCTCGACGCTTTATGATTTTCTCGGTGTGGTTTTATTGTTGACTTAGTATTTTACCAGTGCCACGTGTTCATACAAACAGACAGACAGACATGTAAAAATGATTAAAATGTATTTTGTTACTTATTGTTAGACACCTACATCAATTTTTTTTTACGAAAATCGAGAATGTACAATCACAGATTTACATTCTTATTATATGTATAGAAAATAGTTTTTTTTATACTATTGGCGACAAACAAACATGTGGGTCACCTGATGATAAGTGATCACCGCCGTCCATGGACACCTGCGAAACTAGAAGAATCACAAATGCGTTGCCGGCCTTTAAGAAAGGAGTAGGCTCGTTTCTTGAAAAATGGCAGATTGTATTCGTCCGGAAACGCTGCCGCTGGGAGTTCATTCCATAGTAGACCGGTGAAGCTGTTAATATCTTGCTAGGTCAATAGCGTAGTAGTAGTTTTAGTTAGTGCGAGAAAAAAAAAGTATAGAAAATACTTTAAAACAATTAATATAAGTGAAAAATTTTGGCTAAAAAATATCGACGCCGTCATACAAACTGCCAACATAGTGAAAAATTTTGGCTAAAAAATATCGACGCCGTCATACGAACTGCCAACATAGTGAAAACTCAAAACAATAGAATTTAAACTGTATTCTCTGTTGAATTTTCAAATTTATATATTAATTATTATCATTAATCTCTTTTCACATATATTGGCACTCCGAATAAAAATTATCTACTTTTTTAAACAGTTATTAATTCGACAACATAGGACACGGGCTGTACTATTAAATGTACACAGGCACTTATACTATGCGTCCCTAATCTAACGCAAGTCGCGCAAAGGTGATATGACCTGTCATGCTTATATAGCATTTGACGACGCAAAATCGCCCAACGCGCTTAAAGAAGTTTTCACTTCAATAATTCGATAGCCAATAATCCTAAACTATGCTCACATGCTTATAGGATATGAGTTCCACATCCTTATAATAACATAAGTGAAAGTATATTTAAACGGATATGTAGTTACACCACCCTCACACTTGCCTGTGTCACGTTTCACTGCATGAGGTTCGCTTTACTAATTGAAGTACTTATCTAAGTAGGTTCAGGGCTGTCACTCATTTTCACCATGTTGAAATGATACGAAAAATGGTTAATAATTTGGTGATTTCACTTGGAAACCGTGTCCTTGAAACCGTAGTGATTAATAGATGCAGTATATCAATGACTAATCTCTGTCCACGACTTCCCCCGCGTACTTTGGGCTAACGCTAACACGCAGCGGAAGCTCTCAAGAGGAAAAATCCCCGATTTTGAAACATTTTTCATTGGTGCTTCGCTGCTATTGGTCTTAGCATAATAATATAACCTATAACCTTTCTCGGTAAATGATCTATATAATGCTGAAAAAATTTTTCAAATCGAATAAGTAGTTCTTGAGATTACCTCCCACAACGTTACAAACTTTACCTCTTTATAATATTAGTATAGACTAGTATATATAATTCCGTATTCTATATGTAATTTTTAATAAATTAATACTTTTCCTAGTAACTAAATGAATCTTTGTGCTTTGATACTTTATTTATATTATGGAACTTCATTTTTTGACAAGAGTCTCTTAATCAAACAAAATTTGCAATATATTTTAGAAGGATTACAGCGATTTCACTTCGTGCCATCCCTAAACTATTAATAGTGTATGACATTCGAGTGACAGTTTGTTCGGCTGCCTATGCAGCCGACGACAGGAGTTTTATTAAGCTTTGTACGGTTGAAGGAAAGTCAAAGGTTGCTTTCATTTTGTGGTATGAAAGCCGTTATTGTGTGCAGGTACCTTCTGTATGAATACATGTACGCATTCGTATACACAACAAACACATAATACTTTGTAAAAGCGTGGGTGTTTGTATTTATAAACATGCGAATTCGTTGGTAAAAAATGAGACGTCATGGGTCGTCCGGTAAATGTGAAACATCGAAATTATGCGAATCGAGCGAATCTCAATTTCTCAAATTACACAATAAGTATGCGAGTTCAGTGCAGCAAGGGAGATTGCGCACAGTGGCTTGCGCATGGCATCGCATCACCACGTTTCGCACACACACCACGGTCGGTACCACCACGCCAACAATCAAGTTTACTCTTGCCTATAGATATGTCAAATTCAATCTTATTAAGCTTTGATTTGGATATGTTTTTTTTTTTCAAATCAGCTGAGTGCCTTAAGCGCTTGCCTTAGTAGTCCGATGAAGCTGTTAAGATCTTGATAGATCAATAACGTAATCAATTCGATAAAAATCCTCAAGTAAAAGAATTAATAAATAACGTTGAAATTGAAAAACAAGTTTTTTTTTTTTTTTTTTAATTAAAATGACTACACTTAGTGGACTATAGCTAGTTGAAATTAATAGCCTAATAATATAAGCTTAATAATCGATAATTAAAACCAAAACAAATATTAAACACTTAAATGTAAACACAATTATATAAATATAAAAACATTCTGATGTTTGTAATTTTATAAAAGGAGATGCCTTTGTAATGTTATATCAGCTTTATTTCATTGGAAAAGATAAATCGCGACGTAAATACCTTCTGAAACGTTGATAAGACATTTAAAAATACCGGTACTACGCAAAGTCATTACTTGAATAACTCTGAATAGGTGGACCCGTTTTGTAATAATTAAAAATTACGGTTTCCTCCCACGCGTCGACCGGCCTAACTTGATCCGCGAAATGAGATCTAAAGAAAGGAATTAAAAGTATTTTTTATTACCCTAAGTACCTTTAAAGGTCATTATAATTTAGATGACGACACAAAGCGTTGGGGATTGCAAAACAAAAATTGTGCACAAAGTTTAATTGGACGTTTTTACGCAGTTGTTGAAATCCGTTTTTAGCTAAAATATAATGTGTTATTTCGAAATATTGTCATTAATAACGCATCCTTATTAACTCTTTCTTTTAGGTCTGTTATTGTACAAATTAATGCTATACTAGAAATTGCTTGTGGATTAGCTTACGTTAAATTAAATTGGATTTATCCGTTGAGAACATTACTTTTTTTCTAGACTAAAGGTATCCTATTTCCTCTTTGTACATCTGACTTAGGATTCAAACTTATGTCCATTCACGTGGTGTGTAAAGACGTCAACTAAGGTTTTTTTTTACTCGATCTGAATTCGCTATTGACCTAGACAGGTCTTAACAGGTTCACCGGAATACTAAGGCGAGCGCTTGCGGCACTCAGCCGATTTTATTTGACAACTAGCTCAAGGGTGCACGGCTCACCTCAGCTTGGGCTGTTACCTAAAACATGCGATTCGCGACCTATCACAGCTAACCTAAGCTAAGCTAACTTTTCATATATATATGAATTGTTGAAACATATATGTGTACCAAGCATACATACCTCAACAACTCCTATATATATTTCGTATCGGATAATAAATTAACTAAGCCATCATCGCTTCAATTCAATTAATGATTTTTCTCTATTAATTTCCAATTTGTTTATATAACATGACTTTTATTTATATCTAAGGTCATATTAGATAAGGAAAAAGAAGGAAGAACATATTAAAAGAAATGAATAAAAGTAATTAAAACTCTTAAATGTGACAGTCACACATTTTCTGAAGCCGAAAGAAAAAGCTAGTAGAAAATAATTCAATCTATAGCAAATCTTTCAATTAAACATTTGTTAAACGAAAGCGGTCTTTGGTTTGAGGGAATCAAGTGAAGCGATCATTGTCTCCCTACTATTACAATGCTAATAAAGGCTTCAGTCTACACTTTTACAATTCCTTTACCCGCGTCAACAGCTCTCTCGACCAAGCTTGTTGAAGTACCACACAATTATGTTCCAGTTACTTGTCCTTCGTATACGTTGATACGTAGGTTTTTATTCTCTCTTTACTCGCATAATCAGCATAATATGAGAATTTTTTACATTACGCATTTTAAAATTAATTTAACAGTTCATATGACCTTGATTCTATTGATAATTATTTTTTAATAGACTCCAAAAATGAAATTCTGAATTCGGTCGTATTTTTTAAATTTATTACATCAGAACTATGCCATTTGTCTATTTATGTTAAGATCCACAACACTGAGTTCTATAAACAAAGATTGATAAGAACCCTACAAAATGTGAACACAACATGTACAAAGTAAGAGAAAGTGTGTTTCATATGATTACAACAAATACAAATTAAAATAAATGAAACATTTAAACAATTTTTTTTCAAATATTTATATACACTTACTTTATAATAAATATTTGGCATAACTGATAGATTAATATCCATAGTATCTAGGTTGCTGTGGTTAAAAGAATGATTTTAATGAACAAAAGACTTCTATAAAAGCATAGATAAAAATAGTGGAAATTGAATCCATATCTGGAGGGAATCTCGAAAATAAAGCAATCGTAAATACAAATGGCGAATTGTAGGAGCCAACATACAATATATGTGATTGGAAGCGCTTTGAAAATCTAAACTTCTTACATACATAAATATTTAAAAAAAAATTGAAATATTATACTAAACTTTTTTCTCGTCATGAAGTAATCGCGATATATATACAACCCACATGTCTTCAATATTTTATCATATTTTATACTCGCAACCAATTTTCGAGCGAAAAGTTTCAGTAAGCCATAACTCACGTACCACTTAGATGGAATCCGATGAGGTGGGTTAGGGTTGTCACCTTCAAATTTTGTAATATATTTTTGATATATTCTACAATGCTTCTAATGGACCAGGACTTAGTTAAATGTAAATATGCAAATATGGATACATAATAAATAATGCTTGTATTAAATTTATACTATAAACAGCAATAATAGATAATAGTATTGTTGTAATAATCTAAAATAATCTACTATATTGCATTGTATTGCAATTTGTAAATTTGATAAGATATTCGAATGGGTATTCATTATGTATCGTAACTTTGAATGTCAACAACGTGCCCTTCTTGTTACACTTATTGGATGTAGCATAAGGCTTGCTCGCTTGCACGTTGATATTGTCAATAATAATAATGGATGACTGATAATCATTAGTAAATATATACCTATATATCTTCAGCATTGCGTACGTGTAATTATGCAATAATAGCATAATATTTGAAACATTATTGTGGGAGCAGCGTTATAGTTGGTAATGTCCATATGTATCGTTTTATCTATCATTCAATCAAGACTAATCAAGTATCGATAATAAATGCGTTTACCTTAAACACCAGATACATTAATGTACTACTGAATATGGATAGGAATTATCTTTAGATGTGAACGGTTCGACGCTCCGCGCGAGAATGATCCCCACTCCTTTTGCATTGCGTCTTTTAGAGACTTCATTCGTGTTAGTGAGTAGGACTATATATTTGTAACGGTACACCTGAATATTTTTGACGGTAGACGCTATCTTTGCGCCAGCGTATACAATATATACAAAATATATATACAAAATATTATTCTTTAGTTTCTTATTTGCCCTTGTGTATTTTGCTTATCAAATCATCTTATGTCTTCACTTGTATAAATATAAAAAATGTTTACTAACCTATCGTCCTTAAATTTATATTATAATGAACACTTAGTACAAGAGAATGCGTCATTGAAAATCCACTATGTCAGAACGTGTGACAACCCTATAAAATTCATCCTTGGCCGGGTTCCGTATGAATATTTATGCAAATATTTCTTCATTTAAATAATTCCCTCGCAAGCTTTTACTTGAGGTCTTTCAGTCGCGAACCTTTTATGGATTTCTTTTAATATTAATGCCTTAATCATGATTCAGATAAAAACTATTTTTAGGATATTTTTACTGTTATTTTTATTTCTTTAATTACCTATACTTAGTTACTTGTTATAAATATTGGGTTAACATAAATTATTTAACCATATTTTAATTCATACATTTAAAAAATAATATAAGTTTTAACGAAGGAACTAGAGGCAAAAATATCGAAAACAAATAAAAATAGGTGAGTCCTTCATAAAGATTGTCGATACAAGTGAAAACTTAAACCACTCAAATAGTTGTGTTCTATTTTCGATATATAAATCTGATATAGTATGGGTTATTTAAATTTCATAATTTGTAAATTAAAATTATTGTCTTGAGTTTGGTTTTCACATATATTGGCACTCCGAACAATATTATATTAATTTAAATAGAGTTTATGAATTAATTAAGCACGTGCTAAGCTGCACAATCTCACTACAAAATATAAATATTAGATATAACCAGGCTGCTATATTACACGTCGCTAGACTGGCGCAAGCCGCACAATACGATAGGTCACGCTTACTAGGATGTCATGACACGAAATCATAAGTTTATCTCATAGAATAAACCGCTCAACGCGCCAAATGAGAATTTTTCTCTCAAAAATTATCCTGTGTGAGATATAAAATCAAGACAGCGAGGTATCCGCTAAAACAAGTAGGCCAGTCGTGCTGATTTGCAAAAGACTAATTTAACAGAATTACTTATGTTTTTATGGCTCTAGTGCTTGGCCTCGGTTGTAAGTAATATTAGGTGTCGATTTAACAATGCTATTATTAAGCCTAGTAATGCTTTTAATATGCAATGAGCGTATCCATCAGTGTTCAAGAATTAAATAAATTAGGAACTTTGATTTTTCTAAGACGTACTTAGAGTTCACAATTACAATACAAAACTGACCATTACAAATGGTAACAAAACAGAATAATAACATTTAAACCAATACAACCCACAGGAAATGTAATTTCCAAATAATTGGCAATTTATGGAAACGCGGAACAAGCCGCAAGGAAACCGATCCCTTCCCAATGCGGCATATTCGATTCGACCGAACGCTTACATAATCCATTTTTCCAAGACCTACTCGTGTACTATGACAGCACACTATAATAGGTCTGATGAAAATGGATTGATTCACTTAGAATGACAGAGGATAGGATCGATACAGTGTCTAATAATAGTAAAACATATACCGCAATTTATTTCAAGCGGTTTTATTTCTTTGTTTTATCAAATGCTACCTACTACTACGTTCGCACACGATTTTGTATTTATTAATATTCCTTTCAAGTATGATTTCATAACATAGCTAGTACTTTCCCGTGGTTTCCCTCACGTTTCAATGTTCCCGTCTTTACATTGTTCTTGTCTTACGTATTTTCTGAATTACATTTATTATAATAATTGGTAGTTATAAGCATGATGTTAAAGATCTTTATAACCTTTCCGAATAAATGAAATCCGACTGACATACAATAAAATACTGAGGATAGAGGCGTGTAAAGTTCTTGCAAGTTCCTTTAACAACGAGCACTAAGGAAAGATTTTAGGAATTGTAACCCATCTATCATCTTAAGGTATGAAAGTTAAAGGGATGAAAGTTTGTATGAAAACCCGTCATTTTCCCCTTGGTATCTCAGTTCGTTAATCGTTATTGTGAAACAAAGTGTCGATAATGACTACTGCATAGAAAACGAGTGTAAATTGGGAAATTGTTAGTGTACCTATAGATGTTTAAAGAACTTAAAAATGTTCGAAAAAGGAATTACTGTGAGCGTCTTACCAAAAATGCTTTGATCACATTTACTCATATTGTATTAACTCTCCAACGGAGCTTGAAAATGTAGTCCTTGCTGTCGAATAGTTGAATTATTGGAATAAGAAAACTTACAGATTACTACAACGCTAGGCTTACACACACACTGACTATCCTTGTACTCTAGTAATGTAAATTAACAAAGTTCCTTCGCGTAATTTTCCACTCCTCGTAGCGAGCCACGAATGTATTCAGCCATTTACGGGAGTTATTAACATCACGACTGAGATTAAATACAGCTTACTTGATTTCAATTTGTAATTGCACGAATTATAACGTAAGACTAGTTATGAACTGGGTTTCTTACGCATATCATCAATATCAAGTAAGCTTCAACAAATGCCGCATAAAGCATTACTGTTGTATAGGAAGCCGATAACGATGGCATCTCTTAAACACAAGCATTAACAGTTCAGGTCATTCTCGGTAATGCACAGTTCTCGCCAGACGACCAATCCGCCCTCGACTCCCAATACCCCGTACCCCACTACGCGGCTATTCGCGGCACCAGCTTATCCTTCTCCCTTACACTTTGTATGGCAATTGTTTAACTCCAAAACATTTCAGTGAAAATCCTTTTTCTTTTAATAGGCTATAAAAGGCAGAAAGAATTTTTCAAATACGTGTGGTGGTTCCAAAAAGTAACGCGTTAAAAAAAGTACGATATCGTATATTTCATAATATTATAGCAAAGATGTACCCTTTTAAAATATTTGTTATTAAAAAGTATGAATATAAGTAGACGACATATCGAAGTTCCATACAGCTGATATAAATTGAAATTAATAAATACCACATCCCGCTTGCTTAACGAAAACATTTCCCGCCCACGTGATTAGATTTTAATATTTATCTTCCAAAGCTTATATAAGCCCGCAAAGGCCGCATATTGTTTATGTTTACAAAGTCAGAATAAGGTAAAAGGTATAACAAACCCTATCGACCGTAAATAACATTGTTGAGACATGTATAATAAATTCGCACGTCATAAAAACAATGTTATTCCTGTTAATGATTATTTATTAGACCCTTATAATCGACATTTCGAGGGATAAATAACATAACAATTATCCTGAAAATACCTAATAATCGACGTTGGAGTAAGACACTTGATTCTGACGGATAAAAGATAAATATTAAATAAAAAACAATCGACGTACACTATCATCAAAATCTTTGGACATAAAATAATATTTACTAATAGGTCATATTCGTTATGAATTCTATTTTCCATTAAACGGTAATACATATTTTGATAAAATGATTTTAAAATGTAATTTTCTCATTTTTAACACTTTAATAAAATGATTGAATAATACAATAAAATTGACAAAAAACATCCTATTTCTAGTAGTTTATTTCCTTATGGTCCATGTATGTGATAGTGGAAGCCAATAAATGACTACTTATACATATATCACATGCTTCTGAAGTGCAACATTCTGAAATACAGCAATAGATTCATGTCGTATGGCATTTTTAACGCAACATTCTCAACCATACTCTCTAAAAAAATAGATATCTCTCAAATTCAACATATTACTGATCGGTTTAATTGTTTTTATATGTAAAAATATTTAAAATTAAGAAAGATCTTTCAATGAAGAATACTTCATGAAAACAAATTGCTTTATTATATATAGAAATTTCTTAGAGCATTATTAAAATGTACCCTCTTTTTTGTATGACACCGAATCAAATAAGTAACGGAATATTCTATTGCAATGTAAATATAACTTGCATATTATAAGATACTAGGTTATGCTCGCGATATTGTAGATTGGACTTGTCCTGCGGGAACAGTACTCTCCTTGATGAAAGGGTACCTTTTCTTTACCCTTGACAATGTGTATACGAGTACATAATTCGATAATAATCACTCAAGTTGTTAAGTTATGAAAAAACAAACTCAAATTCGCATTTATAATATTCGTAAGGATTTCAAACGGAGAAACCACGAACTAGGATATTTGTGTCAGTAGCCTTTAAGTAAAATTGTTTTTGATTTGTAAAACAAGTATATATGTAGTTGTGTATAGATGTAGTTTTTGCACGTAAAGTGTAAAATGATGGAGTCAAAAATCTTTGTAATTTTATCATGAACATAGAGTAACTTTCGTCAACTCATGATTTCGTAATAAAATTTCTATAAACACTAAAACGACATCCAAACAATTTTTTTTTATGAAATCGCTATTGACCTGGAAAGGTCTTTACAGCTTCACCGAAACACACATTCAAACTATTTCCGATGTTAATATAAGACAAATAAAGAAGCGTCTAAATCAAAGTCATTAACGTAACTTCAGTAATAATACATCAGATTTTAATAAACACTGTGCGGTCTACTCGACTCCGTAGTTGTACACGTGAATTTAGTATTTCACGGGGCTTCTTCGTGCATGAGTTGCTTTGATGCTGAGTATCGAGCGAATTCACAAAGTTTGATACAAATATATCTAAGGTACTCGTTTGCTATTATGTTGCAAGTTGCTTGTTTGATATTAATTTTCACAGGGTGTTGGCACTCCCGTTGAACTAAATCGTGAAACCGTGTCAAAATACGTCATAATTGGTTCTAAAATGTATGTAAGGTTCAGGTTCAATTTTTAGTTACTAGCAGCTTTTCTAAATAAAATAATAAGATTTGCAGATATACAAGACTGATTATAAACCTTTGCAGATATACGTGGGTATGTTTACATATAAGATATGTATACGAAAATGTTATTCTACAAAGAATTTTGTTAGCACATATTTTTATCTCCAACACGGGGGAAACACAAGGATATAAAGCAAATGAAAATCTTTTCAATGTAAATTCACCGACGAAGTGAAAATATAAACTCCGCTTTTATTTCCCAAGTGGAAGCGGTTCAATTTTTATTATATTCTACTGCATGTTTACATCATTTATTCCCTTTAATGCTTTTTTCTTACGTATTTTAATAATCTACGATGAACGCTACCACACACATTGATTGTAAATTATTACATACTATCTTGTTCCGTGACTTTATTCTGATGAGAATAGCTTTATGACTTCAATAGAGCTACGTGTTTTGTATGGATTAATTCTAGGCTGTCTTCAATTTTATTAATTCTGACACATTCCAAAGAAGTTGGTCAATTTTATCGATGGCGACCTGTCAAATCGTTGCAATATATTCTCATTTGACCATTTTCCAAATGTACGGTCAAGTAAACAACAGTAGGTCATTTGTATATCTATATTGTTATGCCAAATAATATACGTTTATATATTTTCTATGGCAAATAAGAAAATACGCCACATCTATTCGTTACTGATGTTATAGCGGCGCATTTGAAATTGAGTAATTTTATTGTTTGAATTTTGGGCAGACACTCCGAACATGTCATTACCTATGTTCTTATACATACAAATGTATTTAATAGATACTACATAATCGCAAAATTCAACATATACTGCTAACCTTTATCGCAGCTCATTTATATATAAGTATACAATAGTATAGAATAAGTTAGAAGCTCCAAAAAAACCCGGCATTCAAAAATTTCTAGGACAAAATACTCAACCTTAAAACGTTACCGGCGACCGCGATATCTCCCGCCCTACACCCCTACAGTTTACTTAACAAGATTAATGCGTCTATGAGACCATAAATCATTCGCGTAAACATAAAAAATATATATTCGACGGATTGATGATAAATAGGATCGTGCAAGCTTTCGGCAAATGGACTATGAAAATATTAAGAGTTACCTAGTTGCATTGAACTTTGATTAGCCCGTTTTATTTAGGTCGTTTGATCGAACGAAGTTGTTTTGCACTATACTTATTACTAGCCTCTGCCCGCGATTTCGTTGGCTTGGAATAGTTACTTTGGGCTAACACTAACACACAGCTGAAGCTCTCAACATGGAAAAACTCCTTTTTTTAAACATTCTTCATTGCTGCTCCGCTCCTATTGGTCTTAGCGTGATGATATATAGCTTATAACCATCCTGGACAAATGAGCTATATAAAAGAATTTGAAAGAATTTTTCAAGTTGGGCCAGTAGTTCCTGAGATTACCCCCGACAACGTCACAAACTCATAAATTCACAAACTTTACCTCTTTATAATATATTAGTATAGATATTGCTTAGTTTCTATAAGACAAAGATAATTATATAGCTTATGAATAAAAGTTGCCAAAAAACGGAAAGCTTTATTGCAATTTATTATAGAGTCTAATTTGCGATGGAATAACAAAGGGATTTTAGTTTTTCAAAGTGCAATTTGTATCTATCATATACCCAGCCAGATTAAAATTCTGTCAAATTTTGTTTATTAATAATTAATATACATTCATTGCTTACGCATGAGACGTTGATGGATTCACGCCTACACAGCTTTGTAGACCGTTGGTGTCCTAACTGTGCGAGGTTGGCCGCTCCTCTTACGATCTTCCAAGATGGAATCTTCAGTGTACGGTTTGATAGTGCGATAAGCAAACCGTAGTGTTTTTTTTAGAAAGCTGAAAATCTCTGTTGGACTGTAACCACAATGTTGCGATAACCACATCTATATCTTCCATTTGCGACCACACTAACTTTGAAAATGAATAAAAATGAATTTATTTTTTATTTTCGGAATGCGCAAACGTTCTATTTTCAAAATTGGTCGAAGTATATGTGGCCAAAATTCAAAAACTACAATTAACTAACGGTCCCTGCGGACGTTATCATGCTTTGATAATTCAAAAAAATCCTAAAAGCCAACTGCAGCGCCATCCACTGGAACACGCACACAAACTTTCATTAAAATCGGTCCAGCCGTTTAGGAGGAGTTCATTGACATACACGCGTACAGAAGAAATTTATACATAAAGATAATTATGTGACTATGCTTATAATTTCGACTAGGTATATAATAACTAATAACCGCATGTGACTCTGTCCAATATAGTTACAATTTAAAACATAATTATAATAGTCAGTCTGTAAGAGACCCTATGCGGGGCCATAATCCTCTTCTCGAAGGAAGGTATGGGCAACCAGCACACCAAACCACGACGTATTGGCGATTTCAAACTCTGAGAAATCCACAATTCTATGTTTTCCCACTTTTTTTTATCGAAGCACGACATAGTGACCGCACTATGCCTGATGTTAAGCATAGTACAATCCAAAAACATCGGCAACCACCGAGAGACAGATTATCCATCGCCGGTCGCCGCTGTCATGCCGGCCATAATGACGAAAGTCACCCGGTACTGGATATGCACAGGCTGATCCCGAAACGTGACGCGCAGAAGCGAGTCAGTATGACGGGCTTTTTCGCAATATGCATGGTGGTTGCGATCCAGTCGGGCTGTAAAACCCTACCACCCCGCTTTCGCCATTGCCTCGTTCGTTATTCAGCAGAGTGCACCACGTGCAGGTGAGGTTGGCTTGGGTGTCTCAAGTCTTAAGATGTTACTCGACACCCCTTACACCCCAAAATATACTTATAATAAAACTTACTATAAGAACATTTCCTAGCTTCAGGTTTCCTCACGAAGTTTTCCTTCACCGTCAGTCTATAGTATAATTGATTTAAATTAGTAAATATACGCGAAAAAATTGGTTAATACATGCCGAGTTCGAACCTGTGGACATGGGAATAATATTCCAAACTACTAGATCGTCACGATTATATAAGTAATAATAATAAATATAACATTCAAGGATAATGGAACTTCATATTAGTGAAAGAGTTTTCAGAATTAGGTCAGTAATTCTGGAGCTTACATCACCGTACGAATTGACAAAATATTACCTATAGTATTGTATTTACATTTATTAATGTGTATGTTATTATTATATGTATGCTCGTAGAGCTACGCTGAAGCGATTACTGGTTTTAGCATGAATAGGTCGCCTCGCCCGGGGTAGTACCATCTGACCCACAGATAGACCAAAGTGAGGTAACAGAGTTTGCATTGTTGCTTTTCGTTCCTTCTCCCTTACCCCTTCCCCCAAACACAGGCTGGCAATATACTTGCGGCTCCCCTGGTGTTGCAAGTGTCTATGTACGACGATGATCACTTAACATCAGGTAACCCGTCTGTACGTTTGCCTCTCATGACATAAAAAAAAGAAAAATAAATATAACAGGAAATAACTAACGTTTAGCGTTTAGTAAATCATAATTATGTACTAGTTAATTCCCGTGATTTCGTCTGTGTTGGTTTTGTAACTTAAAAATATATTTTATGTGTAAAAAAAGAACATCAAAATAAGTTCTTATATTACTTACAAAATTTCTTTAGTATTTTGTAGTGTTTCTAAAAAATAACATTTAAAAACTTTATTTTATATAAATTATATATTTTATTGAATATGGATTAAATGTGTAAAGAATTAAACTATTTTTTTTAATTTGTATAGTTTTTTGCGTGATACGCAAGCACACAACGATAGACCTCTATCATTTTATCTACATATCTAGATCTAGATTTGTTAAAATAATTTTGAAAGAACTATCAAATAACAACCTTCTTTATGATAGAAAATTATTTTTAAACTACGTGAAAAAATGATAAAATTGTAATACGTTAAAGTAGGTATTAATAAATTTACATAGAACATTTTGCCAGCCAACTGATTGTTGAACAGATTGTTGAGCCGTTTATAAAAATGAATACAAAATTGTATTAACATGTATATGAAAACCAATGACTTTTCACTGACAGACCTCGGTTGGAAAAATATGTTAACTCAATTTTCATAAATTTTCGCGAGATTTCCATTACTTAAAATCTTAAGGTTTCATTTCTATAGATGCTTTAGAAACGGCATGACAATAAATAGCTATTTGGATTTGCCTTGTGCTATTACTATGTCTAATCATTGTGAACTAGCTGATACCCGTCACTTCACCCACGTCGTATACTAGCCTAATAATATATACTTATAAAATTGATATGTTGAACGGTGTAGTATGCTTACATCGGGCGTCAATAGATGGCGCTTATGAAAATCAATGCACGACTAAAAGGCAGTGTCATACACTCATGTATAAGTATATAATATGTCTCGATTCGATCTCGTCGTTTTATTTTTGGGAGGACCTCAAAGTAGGCGGTTCATGGGCCTTCGAACCGGATCTGAACCAGCGACCTATAGATCTATAGTCCTACAGTCCATAGTGTTATCAGTTTACTTCCTCACTCCTGTTCATACACGGCATACCGTTTGCCTTATTTTCCAGAATAAGGAAATACACATCGCTCAATGCGTAGCGGGTTTAAAAATCATAATTACTTATTAAATTGATAACTGTATATTAAATCGAAATATTGTGACAATTTGTTTTTTAAATAAGGACCAAGTGTATAAGAAATAAAATTAAGATTGAGAAAATGGGAAGGTATAGGTAAAGCTTATCACAGATGGTGCTTGCATCGCTGGTTCATTTCAACGAGTTGTTAACAGGTACTCTGTGGTTGTCAATGTCAAATTACCTTGTTCTACGCTATTTGTATTAGTACGCTTTTTAATTAATAATCATGTATTCTTTAATGATTGTAGCCAGTTTAAAAGAGGAGTAAAAGAATAAAAATGCTTCATTAACCCGACGAAAGCTAATCTTATACTTATCTATTTATTTATATTTCATATTATCTATTTTTATATTCTTATCTATGAATGTTTATATTTGACACAAGCTTGACAATACGCTACAACCACCGACTGTGCGCCACCTAACGGGATAAATAAGCAGTGTACCTCCCTATTGGTTTTAATCTATCGAGTAGTTTTTACGTGATGGACGCACAACAGCAGCTTGTATTATCTACATATCTATAAGACAAAAAGGTTAATAGAGTGTCTGTACTATAAATGTGGTTTATAGTCTATAGTAGAGAATGCCTTTGGATTTATTATGCTTCAAGATCAGCCCTTGTATATTAAACTCCTGAGTGTATATCACCGTTGTTTTTGAATTACACTGACCTTGTATTTACCAGTATAAATTGAAACCCTTAAATAATGTACTCGTGTAAACAACAGACTTGACTTTTATTTAGGTGATTTTTATCGAATAATTTGGTTTTTTTTTTAAGAATTTCATTAAATACTTCGAAAAAATCCGTAAAAGTTACAACTCTCAATATTAATTTTAAGTACTTCCACAGTCTGAAAAGATTTTTGTTAATCATTTTTTATTTCATAATTCTATACCTCTGGCCATTTTATCTTATCACGTTGTTCTTGACAGCGATTCTAAGAATAAAACAAGTGTAACTTATACCAGTGAGTCTGTCAGTGTTATTGAAGTTTTGTTTCTAACCAAAATTCTTAATTTTTTAGTTTGCTGTTATATTCAAAACGATTAGATTTATCGAAAATTTATAAAAAAAAAATTGGCTGCCTATAAAGTTGGTTTACAGACTACGGAGTGGGAGAGAGATAGATGCTTTACAAGCCGAACGCTTATGCCGATCACGCTTCTCTATTGCTTGTTCCGCGCTCTCACTTGCACGCTCGGCTCAGGCGAAACGTGAGTATGAGTCATGTTTTTTCGTGCGTACAGCCGGCGTTCATCGGATTTATAAAACGTTGTCACGTCAATAACTTTTGTTGGAGATTTAATTTCCTACAAAAAATGGTTGAAACCATTTTTACCATAGAGTCAATTGATTGCATTAATATTTCCTGAGATATTAAGCTTTACCTAATGAGCAATACACAATTTATACAGTTTACCGAATAAAAATGTAGTCGAAAAAAAACCACCCTAGTCACATTTGAAAGTAAGAAACGCGGAACGGCCAAAAAATAGTTTGTAGAAAGAAGAAGTCGTAATTTCAATTGAAATTTGTTTACAGTATGTCGAGAGCGCAACTGTCGCGAAAATATCATACGGTTTATTTTAAAACTTCACTATCCACACGGTTTTAACTCGACGAATTCCTATGAAAAATAACAAACCTTGATAACTGTTTTATAGCGCATAATTATATTATATGAGTTCGTTAATATGGCGTCGTAATTTTTCAAGATAATCTGTGAAAATATATCACAGAACATATCTTTTTTTGCTACGAATCTGTGCATATACAAGTACATCATATTGTATACATCTATAAGAGTTTCCTTCCATATGAGAGAAATATTAACTGAACATGGGTATTGTGAAGAATACTTAAACCTTTTAAAATTATTGATGATTAACCTCTGCCCGCGACTTCGTTCGCATGGAATAGATACTTTGGGCTAACGCTAACTTTGTAGTCCGGTGAAGCTGTTAAGACCTTGCTGGGTCAATAGCGTAGTCAGTTCGAAAAAGAAAAAAAGCTAACGCTAACACACACCGGAAGGAAAAAAAAAAGATTTTTAAACATTCTTCATTGGTGTTCCACTCCTGTTGGTCTTAGTTTGATGATATATAACCATTCTCGATAAATTTGCTATATAACACTGAAACAATTTTTCAAATCGGACCAGTACTTCCTGAGATTACCCCCTACAACGTCACAAACTCACAAGCTTTACCTTTTTATAATATTAGTATAGATTTCACATCATGTCCTTGCAATAAAAACATCTAAACAAAACTTTGAGGTGGGTTCTTCAAGAACGCATCAGATTTTTTTGAAAATCTAAAACACTTTATTCAATTCAGACCCTAAGATGGCGTTTATGAACGTCAAAAATACAACCGGTTCGGAAAACAACCCAGTCATCGAGAAGAACCTGTAAGAAACTCGATAGGATTTATCTGTTTAAAATATATTCAAAAGACATTACACGTTATGTTCCTGCAAGGTTATAAGGCATGTTCCCGAATAAGGTATGGGTGTAATCACCACGCCAGCTCGCGACGTATTGGCGATATTAAACCCTGAAAGATCCATAATTCTAAGTTTTCCCACATACAGTAGCACTATAAGTACATTTCTGGTTCAGATATCCTCACGAGTTTATCTTATACCATCAGCCGACACCATTACCAATTTAAATTAGTAAATATAAGCGTATTAAAAAAAAATGTTAGTACAAGCCTGGGTTCGAAACTGCAGACATCAAGTAGATATACCAATGGTCAAACCACCAGATCATCGAGATTTTTAACTTCCATTTTATAAATAAAGAGATTACCTGAGCAGCAGACACGGCTGCCGGTAGAGCGTTTGCCTCTTCCATGCCGCTTCTAGAACTTCTACTCCCTCGGTCCGAACTCTCATCATCAGAGTCCGAGGTGTGAAACGAGACGTTTCCAGATCCAGGATTGGGATCACTTAACCTTAATTTGAGATAATCTCGACGCATTTCTTGTTTTTCAACACTTACACCACTATATTATCTTATATCTTTAGTATTTATTCTTTGGGAATGTTTAGTTACGACTTCCATTTTTTATACACACATTTTCGAATTGTTTTATTTGGACTATTTATGACTTTGGTTTTTAATAGGTTTTTTATTAGAATAAATAGATTTATAGTGTTTTAAATGTACTCAATTGCAGATAGACAACGACACGTGTATTGCGTTTTTTATGTATTTTTTTTTATAAAACAAATGAGTTAGTTATGGAGAAAGAAGATACGGAAATCTTATAATGACATTATTTAAATACTATTAATATTATACGGAAATTGATTGGATAGTTGCTCCGATTAAGTTAGCTCTATTTAAACGCGTTAAAAATTTATGTTGAAAATATATCAGTACATATTCCCAAATTAACTGTCTAGCCAAGCTATACACGGGTGTATTCACGAAGAAAATGAAACCAAATCTTCTCTTTACATGGCGATCATGTTATTAAATTAAATAGCAACGGAACAACTGAATATCAATTATCAAAATAAAGAAGTATAAACAATGTAATTATTTATGGTAAGTTCGTTCTCATACAAGTTATTCTTTAATATGAAAAGCGAAACGTAAATTTGTACTATCTATTACTAAATTACTAAGGCGTCCACAGAAACAACTTCAACCAGATTGTTCATTCCACGAAAACAAAAACATTCAATAGGAATCAATTGTTCACTTGAGAAAGTTTCGTTTTGTGAATTCAAATCTAACAATTTTCATTCAATACGTCTGTAAAGTTAGCAATGCCTTTCAAAATTAAATTTAAAGCCAATTTCGAATACGGTTTGTACCAAACTACATCACTTTATAAGTAAGTTTTAGACACTATTCAACTTTCAAAATCGTTAGCACACATACGGCAGGTGGTGGAGTAACGCTGAACCCTTAATGGTTTCAGCATAACTGGGTCCGGGACAGTACCACCCTTTCACAGAAAACCGACGTGGAGTAACAGTGCTTGCATTGTTGCGTTTCGTTCGGTCAGTGAGAGCGGCGGAGGCCCACCTTTCTCCCTCTCCCTTTCCCTTTCCCTTCCTCCTCTTCCTTTCCTTTTTCGTTTTTAAATTATCCATTTGAAAGTACCTCGCCACTAGTTGGTGCTAAGTTATATTTTCTTATTATTAAACTTTATAATGTAATTTAACAATGTTAAAATAACGGGCAGATGATAAAGTAAGATATGACAAACATAAAAGTATGTTTGCCCATAAAAGATTTATAATCAAATAATAACAACCCGTTAAGTTACATGTACATTCGCATTATTTGAGGTGCACCCTCGGATATGACGTGTCTGTGGTACACAGGCACATAAATATCTAGAACAAATCTAGTTCAATGAAACATGAACATCTATTAGACATCGGTAAACATCGGTCCGACGAAACAGAAAGGTAAACCATCGGAGTATCTGAGTGATTTTTCGATCCATAATGTTATTATTAACGGGCTTTTGTCTAGCATCTAGCGTTAAGTAAATACCTGGTAACGTTTGAAATAGTTATATTTAAAAGAATAAGTCTATTTCCAGCTATTCCTTTTAGATTTTAGCGTTTCACTGTAATCTAATCTGATGTTAAATATCGATGTGGTCTAAGATAAACACGCTCGGTTTTATTACAAAAAAGTTGAATACGTATTAAATACTTGCTTTAAAAAGATTTCGTAAATGTAATTTAGTAAATGCACCGCGCTCGCCCGAGGCAAGTTCGCGTTATCCTTGTTTCGCAAGTCTAACCTAACCAAACCAAAGCGAGACAAAAGAGCAAAATCGCGAGTATTCTGCGAGCGCGGTGCATTTAAAACGTAACCCTTTTAAAGCAAGCATTCAATACGTATTTAACTTTTTTCTAATAACACCGGTTATAACTGGGATAGAACTGGCTCTCAAGTATTACTAATACGTACTACATTAGGTGCTTGGCGTCATATTTAAGGGTGCTAGATAACTAGGCAGGCATTAGAAAAATATCATCATAATATATAGCTCAACGTCAATATAATATTAATTTAATAGAGGCTACTCTACCCGCGACTTCGTCCGCGTGGAATAGTTACATTGGCCGAACGCTAACACGTAGTGAAAAAACCTAATTTTGAAACTTTCTCCATTAGTGCTCCGCTTCTATTGGTTTTAGCGTGATGATATATTATATAGCTCATTTAACGAGGCTGATTATAGGTTATATATCATCACGCTAAAACGAACAGGAGCGAAGCGCTAACGAATAATATTTAAACATCGAGGTTTTTTTTTCTCTGGAGAGCATCCTTTGCGTGTTAGCGTTAGCCTAAATTGTCTATTCGACGCAAACGAAGTCGCGGGCAGAGGCTAGACATAGATAATCTAATACTATAACACAATAAACATAAAACTTCGATTAAATATGAATCGGAGTATAGATTGCAGTACGCAAGAGTTTTGCTAAACAGGGAACAAGGACGACTTTATTACTAACAGGTACGTACAGTGAAATAGTAGTGCGCATAATGCTGGCACCATTGGCCTTTATGCCTGAAATATCCTCATATCAAATGGGTATTAATCTTAGGCTAACAGTACCAAAGTTTGAGTTTGACATCAACATAAATTTATATATATTATGTTGGTCCTTTTTTAGGGTATGTTGGAATTTTCCTTTAGGATAGTCCAGAATAACTTTCAGATGTTTATAAAAAATCGTGCCAAATTGCAGTTCTTAATCTAAAAAAATTACCTTAAAGGAACCTAATACCTTATGTTATGTTATCATCGCTACTTAATCAATATGGAAAAACATAGTAATATGTAGAATAGATAATGTTTTTTGGGATAGCATGGCGAAAAGACATGCCAATCTCATTTTACGCATAAATCAAAGTACGCGTTCTAAAACATATGCTATGCTTGTAGTCCGGTGAAGCTGTTAAGACCTTTATAGGCTAATAGAGTAGTCATTTCGAGAAAAAAAATTACTATGAAATGTTCTACCAATCATTTTTAACGCTTTTAAAGATGCACCCCTTTAAACTCGTATTTAGAAATACTTTCTCTTCTTGGAATAATCCAACTAGATTGCATATTATGATTTCAAAATGACTTCAAAAGCTACTTTCTAGCCTCGAGTATATGAAGAGGCTTTTACGGCCATTGATAACAACTATGGCACATCATGAATACAGTTATGTTTGCTTTAAATTTAATTAACATACTTATATGTATGAAAACAATTACTTGCCAAATGTATATAATAAGCACATCAGTTCACAATAGCTGGCACCTATTTGACTAATTCTATTTTATTGTTTGCAATGACAAGAGTAGGTTTATATGAAACAAAACGTTGATATATTCGTTCGGGAAAGCATAAATATGGGCTAAAAAATCTCTATGTAAAAATGTGAGTGAGTCACACAGGATGCAGTAGGGAAATCTTGAAAAATATTGACAGTTTGACATTCAGTTGTTCCATTTCATTTTACTATATACTCATACTGTAAAGATATCATTGTTTTCTTTATTATACCCGTGCAAAGCCGAGGTGAAACGTATCGAACAAATCGGAACATATTTTAATGCCCCTGCAACTATTTTTCCCCCACAAACATGTTACAGCCTGTATATATACAAGTTTAAGGCCAAATTGCGAGCTCGTATTATAAAAACACCGATAAAATGTGTTATTGAAATCGCGTTATATAATTCACGTAATATGTTATATATTTTATAGTTTGTAGCATATTTAACGTGTCCTTGTGTCGTTTATTATTTTCACTCACACAATAAAGCATCTTTTGTAACAAAGTTTTATGGCTGTTACATCCTATAATTTATAGCTTCGAAATTTCTTTACGATGACCAGAGCGAGCTTCCTTGTTGTGGTAACGTGTCCTTCTTTTTTATGTTTACGCTTCTACTATCTTGATGTAGTAATTTGTATTTAAATTTTAGTTTATATTTCCGTGCCAATTTGTGTTAATTGATTTAAGAATTTGTCTGGTACTAGTGAATCTACACTAATATTATAAAGCTGGAGGGTTTTGTTTGGTTGTACGCGCTAATCTCAGATACTACTGGTCGGAGGGCGCCCGGATCAGGGTGGGACCCGGGTGAAGTATCTGGATCTGAAGTTCAAGCGTGGTTTCGGTCATGCTCGACAGCGAACAGGCTTGGCGAGCTATGGCCTCTTTCTGCAAGGAGGTCATCTCGCAAAAGGAGGTGGCGGAATTATACCGTTTGACAAAAGAACCCTAATAAAGTTCAAACTTTAAAAAAACAATTAACTATGGTCGAATATCGACAACTGGGCGCACACTAGTTCTTAAAAATAGGCACTATTACACTATTGCACCATTCATCTGGGATCGTTTCTTCTAGTAACATCTTGTTAAAAAATAACCTCAGCGACATCCATCCATCTACTTTCAAAAACTTCCATACTTCATCAATAGGTATAGCATCTGGCCCAACGGCTTTTCCGTTTTTCATTCCATTCACAGCTCTTCTTACTTCATCCTCAGTTATTTCTTATACAACGCCTAAATTTGATAGTAAGGCCTCTAATTCTCCAGTACTGTCATTTTCTTCATTCATCAGTCTTTCAAAATATTTTTTCCAGCGACTCTTTATATCCCCATCATTCATCAAAACTTTTCCCCCATCATCTTTTATACATTTAACATTTGTAATATCTCTTGTATTATTTTCTCTTGTTTTTGCTAAACGATACAAATATTTTTGTATTCGTGAGTTCTCTAGTGATTTGTATAAATCATCTTGAACTTTAGCTCTGGCAATAGCAACTGCTCTGATTGCGTTCCTTTTACATTCTACATACATTATTTTTTTATTTTCTCTAATCGTACTATCTTGACCCTCAATACCTCATTTCCATTCATTGAAAGTCATTTTCTTTTCTTTTCTTTCAAAGCCTTTTGTACTTCTTCGTTCCACCACCAAGTATCCATATTTATCTTTCCCTTTCCTTTCGTTTCATCAAACGCATCCCTTGCTACGATCCTTATAGATGTTGCCATTTCATTCCAACATTCATTAACAGTTTTCGCTTCCATATTTTCCATTTCTATCATTTTATTAACAATTTCTGTCCTAAATTCTTTCGCATACTCTTTCTCTATTAGATACCATTTAACTCTGGGTGGGAGACTCGACTGTTTTCCGGCCATTTTTAATTTTATTTTTAAATCTAACACTAATAAACGATGTTGAGTAGCTAATATCTCTCCAGGCAGAACCTTGCAATCTTTCACTATCTGAATACTATTTTTTCGTAATAGAATATAATCAATTTGGGTATTGTGATTACCACTATTTAATATGATTAAGTGCTGGTCGTTTTTTTTTTTAAATAAACTATTAGCTATGGCAAGGTCGATAGCAACTACAGCTTGAATGAGTTTTTCACCTTCTTTGCTTCTATTCCCAAAATCCCAGTCTCCGTGCACTCTCTCATAACCTCCACACTCTCTTCCCACATGCCCAATAAAATCACCTCTGATAAAGATATCCTCATTCTTTGAAATATAATATAATATAATCATCACCCCATCAAAATCTTCCCAAAACTTTTCTTTTCTACTAATGCACACTCGTTTCGTACAAATCATTCTTGTGTGAATATCATATTTTTAGGTTTATCGATTAACACTGTGCAGTAGCCGTTAGTTACTATTGAAAATTCCATTACATATATTAGGTAGGGAGAGGGGGAGGAGTAGGTGGGTATCCGTCACTCTCACTGACCGAACGAAAGGCAACAATGCAAGCACTGTTACTTCATGTCGGTTTTTCTGTGAGAGAGTCGAATTCCCCTGGCGAGGCAACACATGGACGAGAACCGGTGTTATCAACATTCTATCCGGCACAGTGTCTGCATCCATCAATTTTCGTCACACAAAAAGGTTACAGCTCAGAATCTCAAAAGCTGTTAATCGTGAGTTCGGAAGTAAATCACTATAAGACAGGTATTTAAATACATTGTGTATATTAAGTGGTACAGTGTATTCTCAAAAGTAGATCCAAATCTACAGAACATGGATTTATATTCTTAAATTATTCAACGACCGGGAACTTCTACATTAAAAAGTAATTTATCTTCGGCATCACGGACCGAATCAAAGTTTTCGTTAAGTTCGGATTACGCTACTCGCCTGTCACATTTACCAATAGGAATTGAGGTCAAATCAGATCAGACTCCACGTCAATTAATTGTTATTTACGTCGGTGCCACCTCTGACATTTAAAATCGAAGGCCGCTTGTGTCATGCGTACTGTACGTACATACTTCTACGATCATCGAATATTTATGAATTACTCTGCCTCTGTTAGACATCCCTTTCATTCCCATGTACAAACATCTCTTTGCTTTTCAGTAACGAAAAATAATTTGAGCTTTAACATGTTATTATTTAAGTCGATAATTCCTTACAAAAATTAACGATCCATACAAATTACTCAGGTTTCCTAATGATATTGTACAAATATGAAATATCTCTCTTATCTACATCATCTCATCTGTTATGGGGCACATTATGCTTAGAATTGATTTTTTAACACAATATAAACAGATATATACACTTGTATAAATAACATAGAATAATGAATATTTTAAATTTTATACAAAAGAGAATATAATCTATATTATAATACTATAAACAAATAAAGTTTATGAGTTCGTGGCGTTGTAGGGGTAATCTCAGGCACTACTGATGGTATTTGAAAAATTCTTTCAGTGTTATATAGCACATTTATCGATGAAGGTTATTGGCTATATAACACAACGCTAAGACTAAAGTAATTATTACTACGCAGACGAAGTCGCGGACAGGAGCTAGTAGATAAATATATATAGTGTAATAATCATATGAGAAATAATTTATTATATAGAATTACGAATTTATGCAGAGGCTATAATTTTGATACGAAATTGGCTATAAACAGTAATTCAAACATTTCATAATTATGTTATATATCAGGCTGAGAAGCCATTTGAGTGTGTGTTCATTATATATGTAATTAGTTTCTTATATTCACGTACACCAAGAAACTACAACAAAATAATGTATTTCGTATAAACATTTAATACTTGCATCGCAATGAAAAAATAATTTTTTATCTTCATTTATCACAGGTTTGTGAAATAGCAGTAGTAGCAAATATTTCACTGTTATCCTAATTAACGTTATACATACGGTAGTCCGGTGAAGCTGTTAAAATTTTGCTAGGTCAATAGCGTAGTCAGTTCGAGAAAAAAAAAGAAGTTATAAATACGAACGTAAGCTTGTTTGTTTGTTTCTTACGTTTTCAGGCCTTAAATACTCAACCAATTATCATAAAATTTTGCATATACGTCATCAGATGTTCAAAAAATATACCATTCTCGAATTGTAAGTCAAGTCAAAGTTAATGCGAGCTACGCCGCGAGTAAAAACTAGTACTAAATAGAGTTAAAAACATCACAACGCGTTAATAAACTGACAGATAAACTGTATAAATCATTATAATTGAGTCTGGTGAGCGAAACTGCTGCTTCATATTCAACCTAATTATAAGTGAGTCTGTCTATCTCTTGGGACGAGGCCCTTACCAGACAGTCGAACATTTATGTGCTGACATTATTCTGTATATTACATGAAATACGAAAGTCCATTAAAAAAAAATATGTGTGTATACTTATGTACACGCGTTAGAAGTTATACTTCTTTGGCTAAACAAGATAAAAATTTTGAAAAGATTTAATAACATTCTAAAAATAAAAAATAAAAATCTTTTCAAAATTTTTATCTTTCGCCTTATTCTACGTTTGTACAAAAAGCGACACTAACAATAGAAAAAAGGTATTTAATACATTGTAAGTTGTAATACAAAGAAATACAAAGAAACAAGATGTTAACTATAGCTAAATTCAGGGTGTATGTTTTTCGTGACGATGTGCGCGCGCATCGTAATAACTTCAGGGTGTCGCTTTTTCGTGATGGTGTGCGCAGGCATCGTAAAAATTTACTCTCATCATTTTTCCCCAACGCGCTAATATAAGCATAACTTCAAAAATCAAATAGCTTTTAGTTACAACAATAAAGTTACGTATTTTCATACTTTATGTTGAACGGATGCATTCTAAAATATAATTCATATTAAAATGAATGGGCTTTACATCTGCTCATTCGATTACAATCTTGTACTGAAAAGTTAATAATAACATCCAATTTAACCATATTCAGTCATAAAAACCCGAACTCTACTGGTAGGAAAATCAAACTCGTGACCTCTTAGTATACAAGAAAAACTAATTCCAGTCACAGGAGGATTAATAATGTTTAATTGTTTATAAAATTACAAATTAAAAAAATAATCCATTTCTGTTTCATATCATTCATATTCTGAATCAAAATAGTGTCCTACAACTGCTTATATTAAAAAAAGTTCGTAAAAGATTTTGCATCGTTATTTATGAGTACTCAAAAGCTATGGAGATATTTACGTCCAATACGTACTTCTTTGAATGACACGTATCACAAAAGGTACATAATTTATCAACAGACGACCATTTTCTTTTGTATTTTCTTACAGGGCGGAATAAGCTTTATTCATAATTTCTTACTATAAAATTTCCGTAACCATGTATAACATTAGAATACAATACAACAATAACATTACAGTCACAATTGTGAATATTTGAAAAAACTATTCTGTCAACGCGTTCAATAAAAAAATCAATTTCAAAAGCTTCCTTTTTAAAAACATATATATTTACATTTTAATTCAAGTTATTATTTCTGTTTTTTTTTTTTTACACGAAATTAGAAGCAATATATACCGTAAGTATAAATCCTTATTAATATGAAATAAAGTCTGGTTAACCTTAGGACATTACTGTAAAGATATCAGAAAACCCGAATGTTATAAGTAATAACAATGCATTAATCCTACCGTAGCCAAAAATATGCGTAATATTTCAACAAAAACATTATTTTGAACATTATTATTGAAGAACAACATTATTGTAGAAACGTATTCATTAATATTTAATTGGAACGCTTAGTTAAAAATGTTATCAAAAATGTTCGCTTCACACAATGCTTATATTAATGCAATTGCTTTAACGTATATATATGAATGAATAACAAGCAATGATTACTGTGAAACCTTGGATAATATCACACAAAATTATATTTAATGGTGGAAAATTGCTTCTAAAAAAACAGTTAGTACCGCCTCAACCTGATAGCGAAATGTTTCGCCCGTCGCATAGAAAACACGCATAATTCCTACGTCTCTGCCATGATCTGCACCGAGGTACACATAAAACACTATTTTTGTATCGTTCGTAAAACCATAACCGAACGATCGATCGACGTAGTAAAACTGACCGTTCAAATACCGTATAATTGAAAATAATTATCTTTCAATGGTTTTTGTATTATTATTTTTTAAAAACGAATAACAATCCGCGACAGAGCGTTTCGGGAGCGCGTCGCGACGCCTACCATCGACAGTGGCGCCGCGCGCGACACTGGCTGAAAAACTCGCTTCGGGCTACAGGAACGTTCCATATGGACTGAGAATTTCATAAATTCCATTACAAAACAACTGTATCCCACCGTAATAGAGTTCTAAATTATTTGTACATGATGCGTCCAATAAACACCTAGGTATAACCAGCCATCAAGATGTCCCTTTTGTTCGAAACGTTCTTATTCCGCTCATTTGAGTGAATTCCACTTTCATTAGGGTAGTAGGTATATTAATAATCGTTACGCAGTTTTATCGCCGGCATTTTATTACTGATCAACTGAATGTAACATCTCCAGTGGCATTATATATAATTTATTAGCTTCCTAACACCGCAGTCTTATCTGTAACACGCAAAATTTAATATAGTATTTCTGAGCGGAATATCTACGAAGCTTTATGTTGCCAGATGAACGCTGAAAAAAGTCAAGGGAGTTATAAAGTCCCGATAGAAGTGAAAATTCAAAACAATGATATACTTATTTTTAGTTTTCAACTGTTAAATCACTTATAAAATGAGTTATTGCAATTTTATATAATGGATATTGTAATTATTAATAGTACCTGGGCGACCGAGCCGAGCTCGGTTCTTTAAAAACATTTTTAAATTAAAATAAACTGATAGGTTCGCCTCACAAAATTAGCATTTTTTCACATACAAAAAATTAAAAAAGTATCTCTATTATAATTATAATAATAAAATTATTTATTTACTTCATTAAAATAAATTGTTAGGTTTGCCTTACAAAATTATTATGTTTTACAAAAAAAAAATATATATATACATACACTCGGATTCGAACTGGGGTTACATGGATTTTCGAATCAACAAGTTTCCATCTGAACTATTTTTGTTTTGACAGCGGCGGCGAAATTTACCTTCATATTATAACTATATTTTCTCATCGCCTGAAATCTCAGTTAAAAAAAGATTTCTATAGATATAGTTAGATCGATTTATCGTCCTCGAAACTACCTACATACTAAGTTTCACGAAAATAGATAACTATAAACATATATACTATAAACTATGTACGAATATAAACAATTACAAAAATTACTCGTTTAAAGGAATTAGATAGATAGATTTGTGTTATTTTGACATACATTGCCACTGCGAAAAATAATTACATACATTTTTATACAATTTATGAATTAATTAAACATATAGGCTGTACAATCTCAATAAAAATATCAATATTACATGAACAGAAGCCGCTATACTACACGTCGCTAATTTGAAGCAATCAAGCGCAACACATTCGGTCACGCTTGCTAGCATGTCCATGCGTGAAATCCTAAGGACAACTTCGGCAAAAATTAACAATTAACACGCCTAAAGAAGTTTTCATTGTTAAAAACATATGATCTAACTAAATTAAGGATTTGTAACTTCTGATATTATCTAAAAAATACTTTTTTTTACTATATACTTGACTAGCTGATCAGTGCCCACTTCGGTGGCAGGTAAACAGTTTCACTTGTGATGAAATAAGGCCGCGTTAAGGCAGCGTTGTTAATAAATGTTTTCGTTTGACCGTTTTTCCTCCGACTTATTTTGCAAATCCGACTAGCACAAAAAAGTTTTTTAATTTTTCCGGTTAATTTATAGCCTACGACTCTCACAAATAACGTGACTTTCTATTGGTAAAGGAATTTTCAAAATCAGTTCAGTAGATCCAGATATTACCTCATACAACCTCACAAACTTAACCTCTTTATAATATTAGTATAGATTAATGAAATGATATGCAAAAAGCGTATACCTATATTGAAATATATAGTTCAGAGCTTGTCATTTCAGAATTAAAGTCGATAGATGGATATGAGAGGAAATGAATATTAATATTCAACTTTTTAATTACAACATCATTTGTTAGTAATTATTACTATCACATAGTATATTTCTTTTATAATAATACACAGATGGACCTCTATATATTTTGATATCTATAGATTTCACAACCAATTTACCAATTACCATGGCGTGACGATGTAGTAGTAAGCTGTATTTTCATGTTATTATGTTTTATTATTTGCTCGTCTTAATTTTGACATATCTCAAGGGTGCAGTAATCGTCGTGGACAATAGGTACTCTAAATTTCTTCTGTACCCTGACAACGGGTATGAAAAATGTCATGATAAATCAATCAATCAATCAAACAAACCAACAAACTTGCATTTTGAGACTCTTTGGTGGGATATTTAGTCTGTCATGTAGTGGATTTTGTATTTTATTCATAATCTTGTGTTATTTAACTATATATTTTGTAAATTTGGTGGTGTTTTACGTAATATAGTTAGTTTATTGTGCGTAAGTGAAGTAGATGGGAAATAATACCATGGAGCATGAAATTCTGAGATGCCACAAAAACTACCTAGACGGTTCTTAAAAATGATCCGCCATCTTGTTAGAATATTGAACTAATCACACGACGCTTGTAATATTATTGTAATATAACCTCCATTGAAATAAAAACAGTGACACTGGCAAGTGCTTTTGCGGAGCCAAAACAAAAGAAACTTGCATTTGCATTTATAATATAGGTAAGGGTTAATTAATCATTCCATGCTTCAGGCTCACTAAACCCAAAAACTATTTATAGGCAATAGTGTTAGGTTAACACATTACCGATTTTGTGGATAATGAGTTTAAGAACCAAGTCAAGTGGGTTTTAATATCTAGAGGCTATTATAGAGTGGATCAATATGTGAACGATGGTAACGTCTGGAGATGACGTCCCTCTCTGTGCAACCACTCAAAACGAATGCATCTATTTATGTTTTGTAAAAATATTTAGCATAAACCAGATCGAGTTTCTTGCCGGTTCTTCTTGATGACTGAATGTAGCTTTGACATTCATAAGCGCATTTTCAGTGCCTAAATTGAATAAAGAATATTTTGATTCAATTTTGGATAAAACGCGAATGAAGTCACGGGTAATTGATGTGGTATCTCGTAAAACCTAAACTACAAAATGCAGTTGCATTGATCAGTGCGCGGAGAAGCAAAATGCTGAAAATAGCCGGACAAAAAATTATTTATAACATTTTTATGATCTATAATGTTCCACATTGAAATAATGTATTCTTAAAAATCGCTTGTTTAAATTCATAATAGATTCTTAGACGTTGAAAATCACCTATAAATCTTTGTAGAATCAAAACAAAGTTACGATGAAGACTTCACTTCACGACTTCTGTCGATGTATTTTTACATTAAGTAAACGTTAACATGAAATTGTGTATAAAAATACAGGTATGCAGTTCACATGTGATAGAAATGAAATCTTCAAACATTGATAAAATGTTTTTATAAACGATATACATGATCAATATCTCAAAGTGGTTGTGACGCCTTTTCCCAAAGATTATTAATATGCAGTCACACACACAGATACACACACACACGCATGCGCACGCACGCGTGCACGTACACACACACACGCACACATAAACTCACAAACGTGCCCGTGCGCACAAAAATATTAAACACGTTTAAGCACGAACAATAATCTGATTAGATTAAATATTAGGTAGTGTAATGTACAGTGACACTGCGAATATAAGAAACACTGTATAATGTATTCTATCTTATTCTCTCACACGTAAAATCCTATACATATATATGTTTGTCTCTTTTATTTTCATTGCTATGGTGTCAAAGAAGTGTTGACTTCAAAAATCTTTCACGCGTTTACATAAACATAAACTTTTAAACTCAAACTTAATCCATATCTTATCATTATCCTAAACATCACTCTTTCTCAGGCTTAATAATGATTTCTTCCTATTATTTCTTTCGCAACGTTCTTAGCATTATACTAATAATCAAGTACACCATACATAGCTATTGTTTATAATAAGCAAAGGTAATCCTTTCATAAATCCAACACTAATTAAACATGAAATAAAAACAATGAATAAGGAAAACAAATGAGAATCGTTAAAATCAAATTCAAGAGATACATTTAAAAGGGGAATTAAAAAATCCAGGCTTCTAGTAAGATAAAAAAACTAGCGCTGGCAGCACTATTGCGTTTATTTTCCTTCATCGTTTGAAATGGAAATTCCGTTTTATCGATGTTACGTTATTTCTCAACATTTGTTTTTATTGAAAACGTTTTAAATAATTTAGATTTTTCAGAACCGAAGTTTCCATAATATCATTAGAACTTTAATATATTATATAATACATATTTAATAATAGTACCTGGATGACCAAGCCTAGCTCGGTTCTTTAAAAAACATTTTTAAATTAAAATAAACTGTTAGGTTTGCCTCATAATTTTTTTTTTTTATTATATCTCTTCTGCTGTCGAATTCGAACTGTGGTTTCACGGATTTTCGTAGCAACCGATTTCCATCTGAACTATTTTTGTTATAACAGCGGCGGCGAAATTTACCTTTATAAGCTATATTTTTTCATCGCCTGAAAACTCAATTAAAAAAGTTTTCTATGAATAAAATCTAGCTAGATCGATTTATTGTCTCTGAAACTACTTACATAATAAGTTTCACGGAAATAAATGACGCCGTTTCTGAGAACTTAAATATATACGAATATAAAAATATACAGGAATTGCTCGTTTAAAGGTATTAGATATAATATAATAAATATACTAACAACTGCCCATGTCTTAATCCAAGATAATATAATTAATACCTTCATGAGTATAGCCATTTCGAAATTTCAACATTCTTCTCAGTTTTCCGATCCGGTGTAACTCTTGTAGCATCTATCATTTTTATAATAACAATAATAAAAACACTTTTTGCACCACATACTTTACAAAACATACAAAATTAGACATCAGTTTACAATCTTTTTTTTTATATCATATAGCAGGCAAACGGACAGGCGGGTCACCTGATGTTAAGTGATCTCCGCCATCCATAGACACTAGCAACATCAGGGGAGTTGCAAGTGCGTTGCCAGCCTGTGTTTAGAGCGATAAGGGGAGGACAGGGGAGGTGGGACTCCGGCGTTCACAGACCAAACGAAACGCAACAATGTTAGCACTGTTACTTCACGTCGGTGTTTTTGTAGGTCGGGTGAGCCGACCCATTCATGCTGAAACCAGTAATAGCTTCGACGTGGCTCTACCACATAAATAATATGTCTACAGTTAGGCGGCCTTATCGTTTAGAGCGATCTCTTCCAGGCAAACCTACGTTTACATTTCTATGTTTACACTTGTCTCTTTTACACTTCAGAATAAAAAGGTACTAAATTATTCTATCTTGCCCAATTTATAGTAGCCAGAAAGGCTGTTTATATAATCTTTTAATGTATATCTATCGCAATATATTATTTTAGTGCTTACCTACTGTGTACTACATAACTCCATGTTTTGAAACCTGCACCGGTCGAAGATGTACGTTACCTATCAGGCAATTTTAAGAATCATATATACTAATATTATAAAGATGTTTATCGTGAGTTTCTGACGTTGTGGCGTTGTAAGGGGTAATCTCAGGAGCTACTGGTCCGATTTGAAAAATTCTTTCAATGTTATATAGCTCATATACTAATATTATAAAAAGGTAAAGTTTGTGAGTTTGTGACGTTGTGGCGTTGTAGGGGGTAATCATAGGAACTACTGGTCCGATTTGAAAAATTCTTTCAATGTTATATAGCTCATATACTAATATTACAAAAAGGTAAAGTCTGTGAGTTTGTTACGTTGTGGCATTGCAGGGGGTAATCTCAGGAGCTACTGGTCCGATTTGAAAAATTCTTTCAATGTTATATAGCTCATATACTAATATTCGGCTGTGTGGTGCCGGCAGAGTAGAATAGCACCACCCCATATCTTCCCCCCCATATCGTCCCCCCACATCTTCCCCCCATATCTTCCCCATATCTTCGTAAAAGGCGATTAAGGGAGTGTGAGATAGTACTGACCCCTTGTATTTTCTCACCGGAATACTGCACCATCTGTCCGAGTCATTCTCTGGTCGTAACGGTCCCCGTTCCACTGGGTCCAGAAGAACAAGGACGAGTATGTGCACCTGTGTTTACGCGTACACTTGTGCACCTTAATATATCCTGCGCATCTGACCGCTTCTACTACTGGACTCCGAGTACGCAAAAGTCCTGTGGCGATAGGTAAAGGTAGAGAGGTCTAGCCTGATGCAAGCTAGACTTTGTCTGATACCTGCACACAGGCGGTCCCGGGGGTGTGAGTACACGCCGTGGTCGCTTCCGCGCTGCAAATTTGGGGCGACGGCGCGGACTCGGCAGCACTCGGGATGACAAAGCAGCCCTGTTTAGGGAGGCACTGCTTTCCCCGCTCAGCCGGGGAGGGGGCTAGAAAATGTGCCCTAAAAAATGTTCGTCCCAACTTGTCAGATGGTAGTAACCGCGGCTATCATCGCATCATCCAAATCGTGGTCGACGTCGCAAGTATAATTTTAAAAGAACACCTGTTATGACGTTCGGTGCGTGGAACGTGCGAACGCTTCTCGATCGAGATGGCAATGCCTGCCCTGAACGTAAAACCGCCATAGTAGCTCGGGAACTTCATCGCTATAACGTGGATGTGGCTGCTCTCAGCGAAACACATCTTCCCGATGAAGGAGAGCTGGTGGAAGTAGGTGGTGGCTACACTTTCTTCTGGAAAGGTACCGCTACCTCCGAAACTCAACGATCAGGTGTCGGTTTCGCCATCAAAAATCACTTAGTAAAGCGTTTGGAGGAGTACCCTGTACACATCTCGGACCGTGTTACCACACTGCGCCTTCACCTGGACAAAGAAAACTACCTTAATGTCATCAGTGTCTATGCTCCAACGCTAGACAAGTCTGATGACATCAAGGATAAGTTCTATGAGGAAGTGGCTTATTGCCTCGATAGCATAAACGCCAGAGAGCAGATTTTATTGCTGGGCGATTTCAATGCCAGGGTTGGTCGGGACTATGAGGCTTGGCCTGGAGTTCTGGGTAGACATGGAGTTGGCAACATGAACAGCAATGGTCAGTTGCTGCTCAGTCTTTGTGCTCAATACGGTCTGGCAATTACGAACACTATGTTTAGACTTGCCGCCAAGTACAAGACAACATGGATGCACCCAAGATCCAAGCATTGGCATTTGATTGACTATGCAATCGTAAAGCAAAATGACTTCAGCCAAGTGCAAGTCACCCGCGTAATGCGTGGTGCGCATTGTTGGTCTGATCACAGACTTATTGTCACTAAGCTGCGAATCCGCCTCCGTCACCCGCGTAGATTTCCTATAAAAAAGCTTGCATCTTTGAACGTTGATAAGCTAAAAGATCTCGGGGTTAGGGTGAACTATGCTGAAGCTCTGTCTAAAAACCTGTTGCCAGCTAATGAGCTAGGTGATGTTGTTGCTGCCTGGCAAACTTTGTCATCTCATATCATGGATACCGCTTCAACTGCACTAGGTAAAAAAATCCGTCGCAACGAAGACTGGTTTGATGGAAATGATGAAGTCCTGCGGGCAGCATTCGACAGACACCGAGAACTCCTGCGACAGCACAAAAGACGAAGTGGAAGCGTTGCGGTCATAAAAGCTAGTGACCTCGAATTGCGCAAGCTGTCTCGAAATATGAAAGACAAGTGGTGGCAGGACAAAGCTAGACACATGCAATGGCTCACTGATACAAACCAGCTGGGAGAGTTCTACAGTGAGGTACGTAAGCTGATTGGTACAACCTACCATGCAAGGGTGCCTTTAAGGTCTCTAGACGGTAGTCACCTGTTGACGAGCAAGGAGGATGTACTAAAGCGCTGGGCTGAGCACTTCAATACTCTGCTGAATGTGGATCGATCAGCTGATCTACAAAGCATCAGTTTAATGCCTCAGCTCCCTTTTGCATTTGAGCTGGATGAGTCTCTATCGCATGACGAGGTTGCTACTGCCATCAGACAGCAACAAAACAAACGGGCGGTTGGCATTGACCTTATACCGGGAGAGCTGATAAAATACGGAGGAGAGGAGTTGCACATATATGTGTGGGAACTATTTGTTCGCATGTGGGAGGAGGAGCGCGTTCCGGATACATTTAAAGTATCGCGCATAAGTGCTCTCTACAAGAACAAAGGTGACCGTTCGGACTGCAACTCATATCGCGGTATTTCGATCCTTACAGCCCCCCGGAAAGGTCTTTGCGAGAGTTTTCTTAAACCGCCTAAAGAACTTGTCCGAAAAGATTCTGCCAGAAACCCAGTTTGGCTTCCGACCGGATCGAGGCACATGTGAAGCTATATTCTCTGTGCGTCAACTGCAAGAAAAGAGCAGAGAACCGGATCGTCAGCTGTACCTTTGCTTTGTTGACCTGGAGAAGGCTTTCGATAGCGTGCCTCGGGAAGCTCTATGGTTGGTGCTAGGTAAGCTCGGGTGCACAGAAAAGTTTGTGAGACTTCTCAGACTCCTGCATGATAACATGCAATGCTGCATTGCTGTAGACGGTGAACAGACAGACTTCTTCCCCGTTACCTGTGGGGTGAAGCAAGGATGCGTCTTAGCACCTACTCTGTTCGCCTTATACTTTGCGGTAGTAGTAAGAGAAGTCTTAGAAACTGTTTCTCAAGGAGTTCGCATCCGCTTCCGCACAGACGGCAGTCTTTTCAACTTGGCTAGACTTAAGGCTCGCACTAAAGTCTCATACGCCTCGATCACTGAGATCATGTATGCTGATGACTTGTGCGTCGTAGCAGAATCCCCAGACGGCCTGCAGCAGCTGATGTCCGCATTCTACCAAGCCTGTCGTAAGTTTGGCCTGAAGATCAGTGTCAATAAGACGGAGGTGATGTCCCTGGACATACACGGTCACGAGACACTGACCATAAAACTTGGTGAGGATGTCCTGAAGCAGGTGGATAAATTTCGCTATCTGGGGAACACTGTAACATCTAAGTGTGACCTTGATGCTGAGATCAATAGCAGGGTGGGTGCTGCAGCTGTGGCATTTGGTAAGCTATGTTTCAAGGTCTTCTGCTCGCATGATCTTAAGCTAGCCACGAAAATATCTGTTTACATGGCAATCGTGCTGCCAAACCTCCTATATTCCTCTGAGACGTGGTGTGTATACCGCCGCCACATTCGCACTCTGGATCGCTTCCACCTTAAATGCCTTCGTACCATCATGAAGATCAGATGGTCCGACAAAAGTCCGACAGAAGTTTTGCGACGAGCCAATGTTGGTGGCATTGAAGCTTATTTAATGCGTCGACAGCTTCGGTGGTGCGGTCATGTATCTCGTATGACGGAGGAGAGAGTGGCGAAGCGCATCTTCTATTCTGAACTGGTGGAGGGCAAGCGGAATCCCGGTGGTCCCCTCCTCCGGTACAAGGATGTCCAAAAGCGTCATATGAAGAGATGCAATATAGAGCCCTCTTGTTGGGAAAGTTTGGCAGCACAACGGCCAGAATGGCGCAGGATGGTAAACAGCCAAGTACGCGAGTTCGAGGCTCAGCGTAAAGCTGACCTTGATACCAAACGCGACCAGTTAAAGGCTCGCCCTCCTGCTGCCATAACATATCATTTTGAGAACGGCGTACTTACGTGTCCTCAATGTTCACGAAGTTTCGCCACGAAGATAGGCTACATAAGCCATCTTCGAGCACACCAGCGCCGCTTATAAGTTTCAAAGGGTCAAAGTGGTCGCCATGGCCGAAACCGGTCGGACCAACCAAACCAATACTAATATTATAAAAAGGTAACGTCTGTGAGTTTCTGACGTTGTGGCGTTGTAAGGGGTAATCTCAGGAGCTACTGGTCCGATTTGAAAAATTCTTTCAATGTTATATAGCTCATATACTAATATTACAAAAAGGTAAAGTCTGTGAGTTTGTGACGTTGTGGCGTTGTAGGGGGTAATCATAGGAACTACTGGTCCGATTTGAAAAATTCTTTCAATATTATATAGCTCATATACTAATATTACAAAAAGGTAAAGTCTGTGAGTTTGTTACGTTGTGGCATTGTAGGGGGTAATCTCAGGAGCTACTGGTCGGATTTGAAAAATTCTTTCAACGTTAATTAGCTCATATGCTAATATTATAAAAAGGTAAAGTTTGTGAGTTTGTGACGTTGTGGCGTTGTAGGGGGTAATCTCAGGAACTACTGTTTCGATTTGAAAAATTCTTTCAGTGTTATATAGCTCATATACTAATATTATTAAAAGGTAAAGTCTGTGAGTTTGTGACGTTGTGGCATTGTAGGGGGTAATCACAGGAACTACTGGTCCGATTTGAAAAATTCTTTCAATGCTATATAGCTCATATACTAATATTACAAAAAGGTAAAGTCTGTGAGTTTGTTACGTTGTGGCATTGTAGGGGGTAATCTCAGGAGCTACTGGTCCCATTTTAAAAATTATTTCAATGTTATGTAGCTCATATCCTAATATTATAAGAATATTTTAAGAATGATTGTTTAAAATAGTTTAAATCTAAGATCAAGAAAAGTTAAGTACGAGCTTTAAAGATAATAAATAACAGAAACGGAAGTATAAACTACTACCTTATGCCTGTGACTTCGCTCTATATAACACTGAAAGTATTTTTCAAATCGGGCCAGTAGTCCCCGAGATTACACCCGACACCATCTCAAAACTCACAAACTTTACCTCTTTATTCAATTAGTATAGAAGTATAGACAAAGTATAGGCAATAACAATCGGTTGAGAATTTAAGACGTGAAAGCATAACAAACATAAAAATTCACTTTTTTTCCTCAAACTGGCTCCTCTATTAACCTAGCAAGGTCTTAACAGCTTCACCGGACTACCTACAAATGAACATTTCTAATACTAGTAAATATATGCTTCAAAATTTATAACAAACAAGCGTGACTCCGTGGCGCAACGGTAGCGCGTCTGACTCCAGATCAGAAGGTTGCGTGTTCAAATCACGTCGGGGTCAAATGAAGTATCCTTTTTGTAGTTTATTTTATACTCTTATATAATTTTTTCATGCTTGTTTTCATGCAAAATCGGCTGAGTGCCTTAGCGCTTGCCTTAGTAATCCAGTGAAGCTGTTAAGACCTTGTTGGGTCAAGAGCGTAGTCAGATCGAAAAGAAAAGAAAAAGATCGTTTAAAAAGATATTTAGAGTAACACATATATCTAGACTAGTAGTGCCCGCGACTCCGTCCGTGTGGAACCTAATGTAAAAAACAGTGATTAATAAAAACATCTGAATGTATTAAGTCCATTTACTAATCTACTTTTCTCTCGTACTTAAGTCGTGTCGTCATTAAAATTATAATAACTTTTGATAGAGTGAACCGATTTTAATGAAACAAAAACTAAATGTTACTCGAGGATATGCTTTATGATTTTATTTATAGACTAGCTGACCCGTGCAACTTCGTCTGCACCAAATTGGTTATCATTGGTTTCAATTGTATTTTTAAACGTGAAAAAATTGAATAAAACTGATACCCGATTGCAGCCACGACTACCGTTTCCAATTGTGAATCCAAACTATCCACGGATTCACTGAAACATATACCCAGATTACATGTGATTTTTTTTAAATAAGCCTAGTACCCGTTCGTAGCATCATCTACCATTCCGTTGTTTGTAGTCCGGTGAAGCTGTTAAGACCTTGCTCGGTCAATAGCGTAGTCATTTTGAGAAAAAAATAATCATCTACCAGGATCAATTAAGATAAAAAGTAACCTACATAAAACTAAATAAATATCTCTACCGCTTACTTTCTCGGTATCTTCAACTTTTATTAAAACCTTTTTGTACTCCATTGTATTAAAGAAAAATATATGAACACCGTATCCAAGCGTCAAACATCGCGACGAAGCGTCAAATGTTCAAATGTCACTTGCTTGAAACTATTGTCTAAGAGTTATAAATTGTTTCGAAAACGTATTTTAAATATATTTCCAAAATATTTTTATAAATAATCTTTTTACCACTCACAACATAGTACCCTTTGGTAATTTATCCATGTTGATATGTTTCTATTGTAGATTATTCTACGTTGTTACACAAGATATTTGGCATTAAATACATAACGTGTATTTGTCACACTTGATATTGGCGAAATTACCTATATAGGCAGAGGCCATACCGGAAAGAATCAATCAAGCCAGTTTTATACATTATATTCATCCTAACTGCCTACCTAGCTGCCGGTAAGAGTTGCGTTTATTTGTGCATATCGTACCTTCACAGACAAAAATATTGATTTTTAAATAATTTTAGGATGTTTTTTTCCACTAACTTAGAAACGTTATTAAAATGGAATTATTATTGAAAGACATTTTTGGTATTGACAATAATGTGCTTGATGCTATTTTTTGGAAATAAAAATAAAAGTAATCTTACCCCATGTTAGAATAGCAGTAAATTTATTATTACTATATTTAGATATAAATAAGTACAAATTTTATCTTCCACACTAATTCAGTTATTACTCAATATTTAGACCGATTTATTGCTATAAAAATAATGTGTATAGAATATAGCTATAGCTATAGTTTAGTGCAGTACTGGCTGCACGATAAAGATAGCGATAATTGTGGCAGCGTGTGTTATCGACGCATTTTTTTTTTTCGAATTGTATACGCTGTTGACCTGGTAAGGTCTTTACAGCTTCACCGAACTATTGAGTCGAGCGCTGAAGGTACTCAACCGACTTGGGATGTTTGGGCGACCAACTCAAGGGTGCACAGTACATCTCGGCTTGGGCTGTCGCCTGTTTTGTGCAAAAATCGCAACCTATCTGATCTAACCTAAGCTAAGCTATCTAGATATACGTATATAAGTTATTAAAACATGCATGTGTACCAAGCATGCGTGCCTCAACAACTCCAATATGTATTTTGTGTTGGAAAAATTTCTCCAAACTATATAGGATAGGATAGGGAAAAATAAGGGTAGAACTCTTTGTTGTGTGTTTATTTTTCTGAAAAAGAAAAACAGCATGTAAGCATGTAAGCGTGTAGGCGTGCACGTGTGTATAGGTGATGTATGTGATGTTGTAGCAGTGATGTAAAGTTTTGCGTCACTGTATCACGTGAGCAGCGTACTCAAGGGCTCCCCGCCGAGGGAACGGACCTAGGCTTGAGCCGTTGCCGAGAGGGGCCTAATCTGGTGTGCGGAAGCGAAATTTACCCCCAGACCATGGTGGCGTGATAATGATTATGCGGGCGTGGACGTGAACACGCTTTGTTTGAAGAGACAGGCTGCTACTGATCTTTCGCTGACGTGATTGAATCAGGAGGGTCGGTAAGAATGTGTCGCGGTCGTCTTCTATACTGCGCAGCGTTGGGTACGGGTTCATAGTTCATGGCGGATACCACTAAAGGGCTGGGATGATTCGCGGCTTTTTCGAAATAACTACGTGTGAGAGATTTTATATACGCCCAGACAGAAGGCATCTCCAGGTCCCTGTGAAGATCCTTATTCCGGACGTACCATGGGGCACCGGTTATTTTACGTTGGGCTCGGTTCTGGAGAACCTGTAACTTTTGAATACGATTTTGCGTATGTGCAAAAACCGAACAACTGTACGTCATACTCGGACGGATGCAAGTTTTATATAAAGTGAGTTTATGTCTGGGGGACATTTTACTCTTATGACAAAGCAAATGATAGAGACGACCCAAGACCATAGCGGCTCTATTTCACACTCTATCTGTGTGTGAATCGAAATTTAAGTGTTTATCTAAAGTGACGCCAAGATATTTCACCTCGCCGGCCCAAGCTATTTCGGTTTCGTATAGCCTGATGGTCGACGACGCATATATTTAAAATGGCGTCAATTCCAAGTCATACGTACATACCTTTACGTTTATCGTTGTTTCATTGTATATGGTGAAATCTTAATATCAATAATGTTTAATAAAATGAAATTTGTTCTTTGTTATGGAAAAAAATATTGGTTTAAAATTATTTTTACTTTTTTTATAAAATATATCAGTAGGTATATATATATATGATTGTTTATAAAGAAATGTGTCTGACTATGATACATTCATGCTTTTAATTGCGTTTAAATGTTACTAAAAAAAAAAGGTTCTTAAACCTATTCATAAATCAAAATTAATTAAATCAAAACGCGCATTAAAAATACAACGTTAACCGGCTACCAAGTGTCCTTTCGGGCTAATACCACCCTCTCACAGAAAATCGACGTGAAATAACAGCGCTTGCATTGTAGTGTTTCGTTTGGTCAGTGAGAGCGTCGGAGGCCCACTTCTCTTCTCCTTTCCTCCTTTGCCTTCCCTTACCCTCCCCCATATACAGGTTGGCAACGCACTTGCGACACCCCTGGTGTTGCTAGTGTCTATAGAGGTGGTGGTCACTTAACATGACGTGACCCACCTGTTCATTTGCCTCCTATGATACAAAAAAATATATATTGATATATTAAAGAACCAGGTATTCTAAAATTCTTGTTCTTTCAACGTTGCCTGCTCTTGTACTAAGGTGTCGCAAAAAAGTCTAGTTACGTTAACTACATATTATTGTTTTTTGTTATCCTGGAGAACCCCTTGCGTTTTATGGGACGAAAAGTATCCTGGATGTAGCCTTGTAATATCAGTTATTACTGTGTTAAGTTTCGTTAAAATTGGTTTAGTACTTTCAGAGATACGGGTTTAGGTTCTAGGCTTTAATCCTTTATCCTGGAGAACCCTTTGCGTTTTATGGGACAAAAAGTATAGTTGATGTAATCTCGTAGTATTAGTTATTACTATGTCAAGTTTCGTCAAGATTGGCTCAGTAGTTTCAGAGTGATGCGTGTTCATAGGGACAGACAGACAGACAAAAATTGTAAAAAGATTATTTTTGGCTTCTATATCCATAACATAGTCTACCCTGATTAAAATTTTCAAAAAATATTTAATGTACAGATTTCGACTTGTTACAGTTTTATTATAGTATAGAAAATGTGATATAACGCCATCTCAATATCGCTGTGATAATTGCATTGTTGTCATTAAATGGTAACTAATTGGTACCTAAAATATTGCGAGATGGCGACATATTACATCATTTAAATACGATATTTTATTCATAATCTCGTATTATTTGACTATAATATATTTTGTAAATTTGATGGTGTTTGGTGTTTATTGTGCACAAGTGAAGTGAATTGAAAATAATACCACGGAGCACGAAATACTGAGGTGCCACAAAAACTCCCTAGAAGGTTCTAACAAGGGAGCCACCATCTTGTTAGAATATTGAAATAATCACACGACGCTTGTAATATTATTAACTACACGACATTGTACAATGTACAGACAACAACAGTAATAATCTGGAAGATTGGTTGCCAAAAATAAAGAAAGAAAAATACGAATATCTTCATCTTAAATGTTTATTTATTTATTTTAGGGTCGTCAACATGCCAATACACTGGGAAATATATAAAAGTTGGGACTGTTGTGATTCATTATAAGTAGGTCATATTTAGAGACAACCACGGTATGCTCCAACAATGTTATAGCAACAATTCAAGTATTATGTTAATCAATGTAGCGAAAATAAAAACACGTAGCTCCCATTATATTAAAAAAAAAAACATTTTCTCTTGAACATAGTCACGGACATCAGCTAGTATAGTAATAAACATATTAACCACTAGCTGATAATCAGGACTTCATCAATCTCTTATCATCTTATACCTTTAAACGAGCAATTCTTGTATATTTTTATTTATTTTATTTTTTATTTTTACAAAAAGGTACAATTACAGATGACAGTTTGAGATTATTTGCATAACAAAACTATTATAACATAATAAATCTGAAATCCAATTACAAATTGTACACAACATTATCAATTTTAATAATAACCACAGTTAGCCTAGTGTCATGACAAATTTAATATTAGGGATACATAACTATCATGCTAGACGTCTATGTTTCTAAAATAATATGCCTCTTAATTTTTTTTAAGCTTTCATTGAATATGTCTTTGTGAATACAGAATTCGTTATAGTATTTGCACATTCGATACAACGAATTGTTTTTTGAAACGTTGTTATTAATTGCTGGTAGATTAAATAATTGATGAGTTCGTACTGAATGAGTTGCTACTCTGAAATAGATTTGTCCGAGCAGGTCGCCACCAAAGGTACCGTTTACGATTTTGTGAAGTATACATAAGTCAGCTATAGATCTTCGCTGATCAAGACTTTTGAGATTGAATTTTTGAAGTCTATCTTTGTATTCAGTGATTCTATTTCTGATACCAAGATTACTGCACAGTATTCTTAAAAAGCGACGCTGCACGGACTCAACCATGTCTATATGACTTTTATAGAACGGGGACCATACTGATGAACAATATTCTAGAATGTTACGAACCAACGTAATATACAAAATGGTCCATGATTTAAGAGGTTTGAGTGGTTTAGCTGTACGTGTAATAAACCCGAGCATTCTATTGGCTTTGCTTGTGATATGGTCGAGGTGTGGTCTAAATGATAATTTAGAATCAATCATGACACCTAGATCTCGCACTATGTCAATTCGATCAATTTTGACTCCCTCAATATTATAATTGAAAGTATATCGAATTTTGTTTTTAGTGAATGTCATAGTTTTACATTTTTGAATATTTAGTGCCATACCATTTTCGGTACACCAATATTGTATAATATTGTTGAGGTTGTTTTGGAGCTGAAAAGTGTCGTTGTCAAAAATAGTTCAGATGGAAATTGGTTGCTTCGAAAATTCGTGTAACTCCAATTCGAATCCGTGTGAATATAATTTTTTTTTTTTTGCAAAAAATGATAATTTTGTAAGGCAAACTTAACAATTTATTTTAATTTAAAAATGTTTTTTAAGGAACCGAGCTAGGCTCGGTCGCCCAGGTACTATGTATATAAATAAATAATATATACAAAATATTACGTATAAACGATAATATAGCATAGGTAAACAGTATCGACAACATTTTACCGTGAATTATCGGGAAAGGTCGTGCTCTAATTCAGTTTACAAGAAACTCCGTCCGCCCGTTCGCGTTGTCACGTCGAATATATTATAAATTTATCGAATATCGATAAAATTATTAATTCAATGTGAAGCTTCGACTAAAATTGTTTACTCTACTAATAATACTGTTTTGTTTATGTACCCTTTAATACTATTCAACGGAAGTGTTCATTGGATGATAAATTAATTCCTTTGGGGTTTTAGGGAGACTGTTTCAGGCTTTTGTTTATCAGCTTAAAGCTCCTAGTAAGGACTTAATAATGTTTTTTTTTTTTTGACAACCAATCTTTCAGATTACTATTGCCATTATCCAGTAGGTAATAATATTACAAGTGTCGTGTGATTATATCAATGTTCCAACAAGATGGTGGCTCCCCTGTTAGAATTATCCTGGAAATTTTTGTGGCACCTCGAATTAATAGCCCGTGGTATTATGTTCCATCACTTCCCTGGAGCACATTAACAACTACAAAAAAAATTGAAAAAAGAAACCACCGAATGTGGGAAAATATAGGACTGTGGTTTCCACGGAGTTTGAAATCGGCAATACGTCATGGACTCGACTGGTGATTAATGTCTATAATTTTCTCCAGACATTTTTCCTACAGGTCCTAACAGAACTTTGAAATTTGGAAATTCAGTTTTAGATTCACTAATGTCTTCACGTGTGACGAATGCTCCTTCTGAGTGCGTGTTAGTTTCACTACGGGTAGTAAGTACCTTCTCTAATTAAATCGCATACGTCAGTTCAGATTCAAAATTCAGATTCAACGAGTCAATTCAGTGATCGACATTCGACCATAATTAAATGATTTTTTTAAGTTTGAACTTTATTAGGGTTCTTTTGTCAAAGGGTATACTTCTATTATCAAAGGTTTTCATCATGGCTACTCAGTTATTTGCCATTTGCCATGATCTTTAATTGTATAAACATAAAAAAATGTATGTGTAAATGAAAATTGAAATTAACTTTAAATTTGAAACAAAAACCAAGTGGTAAAGCTCTCAAATTTTAAGCAAACATAACTTTACGAAAATAAAGAAATTTATCGCAACCTATGACACAATTTTCAATTAATTTTACACGACACCATTGGTGGGTGGTATTTCTGGGTGATATTGAATTAAATGTAGTCTGTTCATTATGAGAAATAGTTATATGCCCAGTATCGTTGTTTAGAAAAGTAATGGATCCACAATACAATCAAATGGTGAATCCAAGACAAAGATGTTTTTAATATTACTATTAATTAGCTTTTGAAAATAAATTCTTTTTTTGTTGCTACATCAGGTTGAACTGCATGATTGTAACCGCGGAGGTCTAAGTCATGGATTACTTTTCTGAACAAAATTTTTATTTTGATTATACAAAGTATTATTTGGATTATTTTTTTATTAAATCATCATTTGAAGTGAGTTCACCATAAAAAATAATAAACATTACAATAATAATTATATGTTATAATATCATCGTTGAATGTAGAATGAGAAATGGTAATTGGAACGTAAGAGTTAAAAAATACATATAGTCGAACATAGCAACCTCCTTCGCAACCTTTTTTGAAGTCGTTATTGACGGCTGTCAAAATTTCTTTTTTATTTACATGTGTGTATATGTTGTGTAAAATTCAAGCAGTAGTGTGAGTAGTGCATATTTTGATTAATTAAATGCACTTCTAATGCATTGTATATAAAATAAACAGCTTTCTGCACTTCTCAGCCATATAAACTTTAACTATGCCAAATTTCAATATCACCCGTTCATGGGAAATCGGTTTAAATCGGGGTACAAAGATTTTGCTCCACGTATTAATATATAGATATCACGTTGACTCTCGGTAGTCCGGTGAAGCTGTGAAGGCCTAGTAAGGCCAATAGCGTAGTCAGTTCGAGAAAAAAAAACGTTGACTCTCTTAAACCATCTGCTAACAATCTTAAATGTTATTTTATAGCTAGAGCCAATCCGTCCGGCCTCAGAATTATAATAACTTACGTATTTCCTTTATTTTTTAATTAAATAATACAATTTAATCAAACAAATTATTATAAGTATTAAGACACATTGCTTTATCGTTGATCCGGGAGAAACCTTAAGCAATAAATATACTCGCAACAAAGTTATGACACGAAATAATTATAGCAATTAATAACACTCGAAATAAACTGGGAGCCTGAGATAATTTGTCATGCCCAACGTTCACATTTAAATTGTAAAGTTCCCGTTTAGCGCATCTTCGCAGGGTTAAAAAGGGACGCGAAATTTGGGACAGGAAACTTGATGCAAAGGTTGTTAACCTTTAAAAAAAACAAATAGTGTTACAAATTAGGTACCTGTACCACAGTATAAATATAGGAGACAGTATGGAAACTACCTACAAATGCTCGACCCGCCACACTCACACAAACATGCGCATCGACGAGAGGTTTTATAAGATATTATATGGAGAGCACCGCGAAAACCCCTTAGCAGTCTCGTCGATGCGCATGTTTATGTTAGTGGAGTATTTATAGGAAGGTTCCGTACTGTCTCTCATATGTATACTATGCTTAAGCGGTTTTCGTGGTACTGTCCATAGAATACCTTTTAAAATCTCTCGTCGATGTGCATGTTTGTGGTGAGTATGCCGTTTTCAAACTTTTGTAAATAGTTTCCGTACTGTCTCTCATATTTATACTGTGCCTGTACCAAATGCCCTTCAATGACAATGACCCTCTCGAGAGAAACGTTCAATCTAAATAAAATAAGAGTAAAGACCTATGTATCTACATTCAATTAATTTATTACTTAAAACACACTTTTGCGGCAGATTAGAATATAAGAGAAGCTGCACAAATTTCTAGCACCAATATCGGTGAAACAAATAGCCAACATTCCAGTTATCGTAAACATAAGAAAGCGGAATCTTAATTAAGTTGAAGTTAATTCAATTAGAGACTTATCTTTCTTTCTAAAAATACTTTTTTTATGTCATATAGGAGGCAAACGAAAAGGCGGGTCACCTGATGCTAAGCAATTACCGCCGTCCATAGACACTAGCAACACCAGAGAAATCGAAAGTGCGTTGCTAGCCTGTGTTTTGGGCGGATGGGGGAAATGGGCGATGGAGAGAGGAGAGGGAAGGGGGAAAGAAGAGGGGAGGATGGGAAATGGGACTCCGGCGCTCTTACTGAACGAACAAAACGAAACAGTGCAAGCACTTGTTACTTTACGTCAGTTTTCTACGAGAGGGTGATACTGCTCCGGTAGAGCCGACCCATTCATGCTAAAACTAATACAAGCTTCAACGTGGCTCTACTATAATCAAGGGTTTGGTTTTTTAATAATAGCAAGGCACATAACCAAAACAAAGGTACCGATACCAAACTCCGTGATTCATTATTTGTTTTAGCTATTGCATAAAACATACATCTATTATATTAGTACGATTGATATTTGACTTCAACTTCATCTACCGTAGTTAATTTTAAAGACGCATACAGAGATCCTACAACTTTTGAATCTTTAGCTACAGGTAAAGTAGTTAACTGTAAGCATCGTGTATGTATCCAAATAATAATCGAAAAAGAACACCCGCTGTTTGTTGCTCTACTCAATAATTGTTAATAAATTCATACGTTAAAATTTAAATTGAAATTCCGAATGCAAATGTTTATAGTCATAAACAATTTTCTCAGACGTACTATCTTTCAAATTTCCATAAAAAAAAAGAATAACAACTCGAACCATTACCCCGAATAGCGATTCATTCATCATTCACCAGGAATCCAATTGAACAATAATTCATTCGGTTCAAACAGCGTAGGATCTTCAGACAATAAAGTGCAAAACAAAAATAGATGAATAGAAACATACCGCGATTGCGCGCGGAGCAGGCAATCACGGAACGTATGTATGACGGAAAATGATCTAAAAACGCCTCCGTATCGACCTTAACAGTTCAACCAGGAACGTATTTAGGGGGGTTACGAGCCCTACTTTAAATAGCTGGCCGTATTTGATAAACACTTATAAATATCTACTACTTAACTCGGAAGTGAGAACTATATTAAAGAGGTAAAGAAATATTGAGTAATTTAAAAAAAAATGTCAACGTTTACACAGATCAACAAGATAAATGCTATCTGAAGCCAAAGTTAAATTGAACTCGGTTAATTGAATGTGTGTTTTTGGTTATTATTATATATATAGATAATAATGTAAAATAACGCTATTGGTGAAAATAAAGATAGTAAACGTTCTACATAATTAAGATTTGTCGTAAAAAAAAAAATAAGCAAGATGTAATTAGATAGTTTTGTCCCGAATCTTAATTCTTTTGAAGACATTTAAATCAGTACAAAATATTCATTCTTGCAAATTACTGTTAAATTTAATAGCATTTTTTATTGATATTGCATTTTGTTTTGCTATATCAAAGAGTCAATGTTTACAAAAATATTTAGCTAAGTGTGTAACATACAGCAAAGAATATAATATATTCTCAAATCATCAAAAAAAAATTTTTACCTGATTAGGCCTCCCACGGCAGCGGCTCAAACCTAGGTTCGATCCCTCGGTAGGGAGCCCTTGAGTGCGTTGCTTGCGCGATACGGTGACACACAAATATACATCACTGCTACAACACTACACGATCACCCCCACACACGTGCAAGCCTACACGCTTTTTCCCTTATCAAACTGAAAAACTCTCAATTTTCCGATAATAAATATATGGAGTAGTTGTTGAGGCGTGTATGCTTGGTACACATATACGTTTCAACAACTCATATATATATGAATAGTTAGCTAGGTTAGCTAAGATAGGTCGCGATTTTGCATGTAACAGGCAACAGCCAAGCCGAGATGTGCAGTGTACCCTTGAGCTGGTTGCCAAAATAAAATCGGCTGAGTACATTAAGCGCTCGCCTTAGTAGTCCGGTGAAGCTGTTAAGACCTTGCTGGATCAATAGCGTAGTCATTATTAAATAAAAAAACTTAAATCATTGAATTATAGCCTTAATATTTAAATGTTACGTCAATGATCTAAGGTGAGTAATATAATTTGATTTATTTGTTTTCAGAAATATTTTATTGACATTTTTCAATTCTTTTTTAATGGTTGTAAAATTAAATATAATTGTATTTTTTTATAAATTACAAGTGAATTTTGTTTTTAAGAATATTTTATATAAAATGAGAAAGATAATTATAATCTTGAACACAATTCGCTTCAAATGTAAATCCTCGTTTATTCTTAACCCCCAGGCGGTAAGCCCCCAATTGAATATCCTAAATCCGCACCATATTGTACATAAATAAAAGTGAAGAATGCAGCAGGTGCAACGCGATATCGATAGAAATATTTTGGCATGTTATAAATCTAGCAAACAAAGTGATACGAAATGTACACGGAGATAATGGAATCTTGACAATCTTAAAAGTAACCTTTCTGTATGAAGGTGGCCCGGTGTCGGATGTGCGTTTATAACAAACTATTGGGCGCCCAGTGGTCGACATTCGACCATAGTTAATTGATATTTTGAAGTTTGAACTTAATTAGGGTTCTTTTTTCAAAGGGTATTTATTATACTTTTAAATGTTTTAATCGTGGCTACTCAGTTATTTGTATTTGCCATGATCTGTAATTATATAAACATAAAAAAATTCTATGTGTAAATGAAAATTGAAATTAATTATAAATTTGAAACAAAAACCACGTGCTAAATAAAGCTCTAACATTTTAAGCAAACATAACTTTACGAAAATAAAGAAATTATCGCAACCCATACCACAATTTTCAATTAATTTTACATGACACCATGGGTGGGTGGTATTTTTGGGTGATATTGAATTAATTAAGACTACATAGTCTGTTCATTATGAGAAATAGTGATATTCCCAGTATCATCATTTGGAAAAGTAATGGATGCACAATACAATCAAACGGTGAATCCAAGACAAAGACGTTTTTAATACTAACAATAGCTTTTGAAAAAAAAAATTTTTTTGTTGATACATGAGGTCGAATTACCACATTGTAACCGCGGAGGTGTACGTCATGAATTACTTTTATGAATAAAATTCTCATTTTGATTATACAGAGTATTATTTGGCTCATTTTTTTTTAATTCATCATTTGAAGTGAGTTCACCATAAAAAATAATAAACATTACAATAATAGTTATATTTTATAATATCATTGTTGAATGTAGGATGAAAAATGTTAATTAGAACGTAAGAGTTAAAAAATACATATATATATATATAGTCGAGCATAGCAACCCCCTTCACTACCTTTTTTGAAGTTCGTAATTATTAACGGCTGTCAAAATGTCTTTTTTATTTAAGAGTGTGTATATATTGTGTGAAATTCGAGTAGTCCTGTGTGGGAAAGTATAGACCTGGATTTCTCGGAGTTTAAAGTCGTCAATACGCCATAGTGATTATGCCTGTACTTTTCTTGGGAAAAGGTCTATAGCCCTGCCGGAGATCTCTTAGAGCCTGATGATGGATGGATTGCCAGATTCAAAATAGACAAAATTGCTCAAATCGAAATCCAACCACTATAGTATCCTTGTCTGGCTGAGTGGCTTAGGCGCTCATCCAAAAAGCTCGGTAAAGCTGTAAGCCTATCAAATCAACAACGGACAGTTAGTTTGAAAAAGAAAACATGTAAAGCCGAAGGTTTTGTGGCAACCCTACACTAGTTCACAATAAAGGGTTCAATATGAATTTTAATAGGATAACTGTTAATAGTATTTTTTTATGATACAGTACTATAGTTTTTATATGTAACTTTTTGTTATTAGATATAAAAAATCTAGTATATTCGCAATAGGTCGCAATTAAACCCTAATAAACAGACACAATTTTTTTCATCACGTGTATTATATGTAGATATTATTATCTATATTGTACCAATATTGTATATCGTGAAGTATAATGAATATTTAATTAAAAGTAACAATGGCTATTTCCAGTTTTTTTTTTAATAATAATAATGCTTGCCAATATCTCCGAAACCATAAAATGAAAAATAGAAAGAGATGATAAACATTTACTTGGCTGTTTAGCTTGTCCTTATTTCTGGATAGAAAACGTCTAGATTATATAATTAAAAATGAATCACTCTAATTACCTTTAAACGAGCAATTCTTGTATATTTTTATATTTGTATATATTCAGGATCTCGGAAACGGCGTTAGCGCTTCCTGCGAAACTTAGTATGTAGGTAGTTTCGGGGACGATAAATTGATCTAGCTAGATTTTATTTATAGAAAACTTTTTTAAACCGAGATTTCAGTCAAGTAAATTTCACCAGCGCCGTCAAAACAAAAATAGCTCAGGTCGAAATTAGTTGCTTCAAAAATCCGTGTAACCCCAGTTCGAATCCGAATGTGTATAATTTTTTTTATTGTAAAAAATCATAATTTTGTAAGCCAACCTAACAGTTTATTTTAATTTAAAAATAATTTTATTATTATAATTATAAGAGTTATCTTTTTTTAATATTTTTTTATGTGAAAAATTGCTAATTTTATGAGGCAAACCTAAACCAAAATAATTTTATTATTGTAATTATAAGAGTTAAGTTATCTTTTTTTAATATTTTTTTATGTGGAAAATTGCTAATTTTATGAGGCAAACCTAACAGTTTATTCTAATTTAAAAAATGTTTTTTAAGAACCGGGCTAGGCTCGGTCGCCCAAGTACTTGTTACAATATACAACATTTTATGTTTTGATAGTGCTGATACAATTATAAACATCGCTGACACACGGGCATACTGTTGAAAACAAATCTGAAAAATGATACTACATAGTATATAATTCATATCCAATTGGATGACGACAACCATACACATAGTTATTCGTTTCCGCCGCAACACACATGAACAGATATTATGACAGCGTCAAAGGGGAATGCTGATTTCAAACAGAACCAAATAAACAAACCTTGAAACTCGGAACTTCACAGACAACCCAATTTCAGACACCTCCAGAGATCAAATCAGACGGCGTAATGAGGCATCGTTAAACTTTTAGTTATACTTAACTGAACCGCGGTCGTGACCCATAAACGTTGGCAGCATGTCAAACATTCCAACAATATAAACATTGCACATGGCATCGTGTACGATTGAATAAAAAAAATCATTTGACATCATCTGAATTAATTAATGATGCAGGAAAGAAGGAATTGGATGATTTGCTGTTTTCATAATTACACGAAATATCACAGATATCGTTTGAAATGTGTCAAATTTAAATATTATACAACTATATATTAGGAAAAACTTTGTACCCATTTTTAAGTATATTACGCATTCGGAGGAACGCTAATGTTGGCGTTAAAATATTAAAAAAAAAAACATTCATACTCAATTTCAAACACATAAAAGTCAAATATGTATTACTCAGTGGTTAATTAATCAATTTGAGCTGAGATTATCGCTAAAGAAGTTATACAGTCCTCGCCAAATTTTTTGACCGCTCTGAAAATAGTTCCGCAAGTTCGAGCTTGCGCGTAATATAGACAAGAATTTAATACAAAGTTACAATATTATTATAACAATATAAATTCTATAATTTAAAAATTCAATGTAATATCCGCATTTATTTATTCGGTTCTTTCTCCCTAAATACGAGGGTTTTCTACCCTATCGTAAAAAATTGTGTGAAACTGAAAGACTGACGAACTGAAAAAAATTAACCGAATGCTTTAGAGAGTGTTGCATGGACGAATAGGCTCTTTTTATTGTAACACAACAAAGCAACTACATTGTAGATAATAATTAGTGCAATTGAGAAACACATAGACAATGGGTGATCTAGAAGCGCGACAAACCAAAATATATTCGATATGAGAGATTTATTGCCATGTGCGTAGTGTTCGCAACACAGTTGGTTGCAAATCCCTATCATGCAGTTTGATTTTTTAATCTGATCCCTGAACGCGTCATGTCTAAACTTGTCATTATTATTATTGTTGGACACAGTCGGCCAGATTTTATGTAGATGATTTTTTAGACTTCAAACTTTGTCCAAAAACACACCTAATGTTAAATAGATGAGAGTATGGTCCAAGATGGTAAACATGCTAGAGATAGGGTCCTTCAAATGCATCTAACGGAACATAGCCGTATGTACTAGGCGACAAATTTTCAACTTAAAGGTGGTGTTAGCTAGGCGGGCTTAGACAAAACTATACCACAATAGTGGAAGGCAACCGTGTGAAAAGGAACTAGTTAAAGAAAAATTGCCATAGGCTAGTAATCCCATATGTAAGTGTCACTTTTTATCCAAACACACTGACACCTGTGTCTACTATACCGACGTCATTGACGACGCGGTTAGTAGGTTCATCCATCGGGCTGTGGACTCTCCAGCGCGGGACATTGTGGATTATAACCGAAAGATGGCCATAAACGATCAAAATGAAACAGCCATAATCGAATAACGTCATTAAAAACCGTCCTAAATAGTAAATTATTAAATGAAATCACAAAAATAAATAAATAAAAAACACCCATACTAGCTCACAGACACGATTTTTGACGTACAGAATAAAAAAATAACGAAGGCAAAAAAAGTGAGGACCAAAAGTCTGCGGAATAGAAAAGTTTCACTGTTATATACTTAGCGAACAGAAAAAAAGGAAAATATTAGGGGCTTTTCTTTGTACACTTTTAATTTTAGAGGATTCTGGGTTAGTTTTAGTTTCAGGGGAAGATGAGAAAGTAATCTAATATTCCCAAATAAATTTAGGTTGGTAATTGATACACGATATTTAGAGTGGTATATATGCCCAACATTAATAAAGTATATTGTGGTATAACATTAGAATATTATTTACAACAAAAGTCGTACAGATGGCGTGTGGGAGGCGAATTGGGTGCTTTCAGAGATTAACCAGTCAGATCGCCTTTTTTCTGCTTATCACACGTGGTACATAAAACAATAACAAGATGTCGTCTTGTATATATTAATTCAATTATATTTATCTAGGTCTCTCATAGGTTTTCAGTATAATCGTACGTAATTTAGACTGTCTTGAGCTATTAATACAAACAAAGTGTCCGTACTACTTAAGTAGACCTTTTATAAGCAACACAGCTTTGTCCTGCTCAATACTTCTGGAATCTGGAACTTGATTCTGCCATTTTATACGAAGTACACTAATCTAAATACCTTACATATAGTCAAAGCGCTTTATATCCCTTATACATACACTAAGTCTCATTCGCATACCACAAGATCGGTAAAATTATTATCTTATACACAAGGACTTTGTAACCGTAAAGCGTGCGTAAATCTTCTACGTACTTTTCGTAAAGATTTTGCAGCTTTGGGAAGGTGTCTGGAAACTTCGCTTTTTTTTTCGAAATGTCTACGCTATTGACCCAGCAAGGTCTTAACAGCTTCACCGGACTTTTAAGGCGAGCGCTTAAGGCACTCAGCCGATTTTATTTTGGCAACCAGCTCAAGGGTGCACGGCACACCTCGGCTTGGCTGTTGCCTGTTGCATGCAAAATCGCGACCTATCTCAGCTAACCTAGCTAACTATTCATATATGTATGAGTTGTTGAAATGTATATGTGTACCAAGCATACACGTCTCAACAACTCCTCCATATATTTATTATCGGAAAATTAAGAGTTTTTCAGTTCGATGAGGGAAAAAACTAAACCTTTCCACTTTCATGTGTAAGCGTGTAGGTGTGCACGTGTGTGGGGTGATCGTGTAGTGTTGTAGCAGTGATGTATATTTGTGTGTCACCGTATCGCGCAAGCAACGCACTCAAGGGCTCCCTACCGAGGGATCGAATCTAGGCTTGAGCCACTGCCGTGGGAGGCCTAATCGGGTTAACTGGAAACTTCGCTTTTAAGACAAATATCATTATGAATAAAACTCTTGAGATACTGAATGGATTCTACTCCGTTCGTTGTTTTAGCATTCAAAGATGTACCTCTTAGGACTAGTGTCATACCACACGCAGGTTGTTTAATCACTGGACTGTCCATACGCATATGTATTAAGCTCCATAAAAACAAATGTAGACCTTATAATGCACTGGGTAAATGACTGTTGACAGAATAAGTTAGACAAAAATCCATATTTACTACAACATTTGAAATACCTAAACAATAAACAAATTATGTAATATAATATAATTTTAAAAGTTGACTTGATCCGACCATTTTAAGATTACGGTTTTAAAAAAATCAGCCGAGGGGTTAAAAACACTTGAGTTTCTGATAAACCTACTAACAAACCGAACCTTTCACACGATCTGAGAAACACTGCAATGTGCTGAGACCACTGGCCATCAAACAAATGTTATCAACATAATGGACACCTAAAATAGAGAGCTGATATCCTGATCTTTTTCAACATTGAGCTACGGCTACATAAGACTTATTTTCGAACTGCCTACGTCGATCGCAGGCCGATAGCCTGATGGGTCTGACAACTACGTACGACTGAATACCAAAAATTATCTGCCCAGTATCGTTACTATAAGATTTTTTCTTTTTTTATTGAAGCGCGACAAAGTGGCTGCACTATGCCTGATGGTAAGCATAGTACAATCCAAAAACAGTGGCGACCACCGAGAAATAAATCATCCATCGTCGGTCGCCGCTGTCATGCCGGCCATAATGACGAAAGTCACCCGGTACTGGATATGCACAGGCTGATCCTGAAACGCGATGCGCAAAAGCGAGTCACTACGACGGGCTTTTTCGCCATTTACATGGTGGTTGTGACCCAGTCGGGCTGTAAAGCCCTACCACCCCGCTATTGCCATTGCCTCGTTCGTTATTCAGCAGGGTGCACCACGTGCAGGTGAGGTTGGCTTGGGTGTCTCAAGTCTTAAAATATTACTCGACACCCCTTACACCCCAAAATTCTTTACTACAAAGGCAAAGAGAGATAGTACCATCATACAGGCTTGTTTGACTCCGCTAGTCACCGAAAATTAGCATATACTAAATAATGACCTATGTGATATGTGTGTGATATATATGATAACCATGATATTTAGAATAACAATTAAAGTACACAACATAGGAAGCTTTCAAAGTTATGTATATACTAAGAGGAGTCCGTTTACAACGTTAAACACAGAGTTCCAGTATATTCAAGTCATTTCCAATATTACACGAAGCGCTTATGATCTAATGATATGCGAAGCCGCGATGATCTCACCTCACGCCTCGGCCGCCTCGTAAAATGACAAATAAATCATTGCCCAAAACTATTTATTGCGATTCAATCGCGACATGACACCTCGCTCGTTTAATAAAAGCAAAATAACCGAATGAATTATATTACTTCTCATACGAAAATGAGTTAGTAGTTTTACATCGTGAATGGACGGAGGTTGAGATTTTGGATACATAGATACTGAATGAATAATTCGGGTTGACGCTAACTCGCAGCGGAAGCCCTTACAAGGAAAAAAAATTATTTGATTCTATATATGGATAAAATGGTTTTGAAACATTCTTCATTGATGCTCTGCTCCCATTAGTCTTAGTGTGGCGATGCCTCCCTTGATAAATGAGCTAACACTGAAAGAATTTTTCAAATCGGACCAGTAGTTCCTGAGATTAGCGCATTCAACCAAACAAACAAACAAACCCTCCTGCTTTTTAATATTGGTAGAGATTTAACAGCTCGAATGAAGAAAATGATACGCAAGAGAGAAAAGATTCTTATCCGAGATTTCATGCATTTTAAGGCACTGAATGAAATATGTAATTCTTAAGAATTCTGAATAATGTTATAAATGCGAGTGTCAGTTTGTTAAGTTTTCGCGATTTACATACGTAACGATCGTCATAAAATTTTTCACACAAGATTTTAGAGGTAAAAAAAGGAAGTAAGCTATTCATCCAGACAAAGATATTGTTTCCGAAGTATTGGTAAAATCTTCATTTTGTGAGCGAAACCGCAAGCAAAAGCTAGTTTTACTGTGACCAACCACTAAGTGGCGCTAAGCTGTATTTTATTATCTATGTTTGTTGTAAACTAGATGACCTGGTGTAACGACATGAAAACTCTCTCTTCGCCAAAATGGTTGGAAATTTTGATCCGTAATATCATACAGTGTCATTTCCATATGTTGGTATACAACACAAAATGGCATAAAAATAATTACATTAAATGTCTTTGAAAAGATAACGTGAGTCTAATAGTTATTAAAAAAAAAACAAAATAGTTTTGAGATTATTAAACAGCAATACATTGCCTGTTTTTCAAAAAGTGGATCGAGCTGGAGGACAATTGTTGTATTGTCCCAGTTGTTGCAACTGTCTATTACGTTGTGCTGAATTTAAAACAATAACCGCAGATAGCTTCAATTTATATTGTATATTAAGGCAGACGAAGTCGCCGTCGGTTGTTAGTATTCTAGAAAAACAATAAATGTGTCGAGACATTTAAAAATGAAGTAAAAGTAATTTTAATTGTTAATATAACATGTTTATTTTTTTAACGTTCATATTTCCAGTTTTTATACACCGAGTACAAAGTTCAAATTTTGCCATTCGTAAACTTTTTAGTACTTTTATGATCTACATATTCTACGTGTATAAAATTTGAAGATCTTGAAAACAAAACGTAAAATATTAGGAAAGCCTAAAATTGGATTTAGCTTATCTTGAAATGTAATGACGCAAATATTTAATGCTTTGTGGAATAAATCAAAGTATACAGATCAGAATATTAAAACTATGACTAAGTGACTCCGTGGCGCAACGGTAGCGCGTCTGACTCCAGATCAGAAGGTTGCGTGTTCAAATCACGTCGGGGTCAAATTTTTTTTTTTCGTTTTTAACCATATCAATAAATAACCTTCAGTAACAAGATAATTCTAAAATAATAAACATGACTCACATTAGACCGCAAAAATATTTTACGCGAATACGCTCATTCAACAGTTGGCGCAAATTTATCGTCGCTGAAAGACAGTAGAAATAAATTTTGATCATACTTTACGAAGAATATTTTACTTATCACTTTTTATTTTCTGGAATTTCTGAGATAGTATTTATTCTGTTTTTCTAGTAAATTCGAAAAATAAATTATATCGTCGGTACTTTAATCATTTTTATATATTAATTATTCTCCCTCACAACAAATTTTGTATGTAAAAATTCAAGAGAAATTTCAGGAAAACATTGTAATGTTCATTTTCTTTTTAATATCTTGTAAACGCTTCGCAACTTCCTGGTAATTTATTAGTTTCTGGTTCTTAGAATATGGATTATTATAATATATCGTAGTTAATTGCTATAATTTATTTATAGATCAGACATACATCAACAAACATTAATGAGATAATGTACGTATAATCTATGACTCATATCAGCAAATAAACACATACATTAAACAAATTTGTGTACACCTACGCAATAAAAATACACTAAATTGCGTAGTTGTGCACATACTGTTGCGAGTCCCTCTAGTGATGTTTTTGATGGGAGATAATTAACTGTACTAGTGGGCGCCCAGTGGTCGACATTTGACCATAGTTATTTGATTTTTTAGTTTGAACTTTATTAGGGTTCTTTGTCAAAGGGTATATATACTTCTTTTCATTGTGGCTACTCAGTTATTTGTCATGATCTTTAATTATATAAACATAAAAAAATCTATGTGTAAATGACAATTTAAATTAATTATAAATTTGAAACAAAAACCGTGGTAAAGCTCTCAAATGTTTAAAAAGACATAACTTACGAAAATAAAGAAATTTACCGCAACCAATGACATAACTTTCAATTAATTTTACACGACACCATGGGTGGGTGGTATTTCTGGGTGATATTGAATTAAATATATTCTGCTCATTATGAGAAATAGTGATATGCCCAGTATCATTTTAGAAAAGTGATAGATGCACAATACAATCAAATGGTGAATCCAAGACAAAGATGTTTTTAATACTATCATTAGATTTTGAAAATAAATTCTTTTTTGTTGCTACATGAGGTTGAATTGCAACGTTGTAACCGCGGAGGTCTAAGTCATGGATTACTTTTATGAACAAAATGCTTATTTTGATTATACAAATTATTATTTGGCTCCTTTTTTTATTAAATCATCATTTGAAGTGAGTCCACCATAAAAAATAATTAACATTACAATAATAGTTATATTTTATAATACACAACCTCTTTTGAACTTCGTAATTATTGACGGCTGTCAAAATGTCTTTTTTAATCACATGTGTGTATATGTTGTATAAAATTCAAGCAGTAGTGTGAGTAGTGCATAATTTGATTAATTTAATGCACTTCTAATGCATTTTATATAAAATAAACAGCTTTCTGCAATTCTCTGCCACATAAACTTTAACTATGCCAAATTTCAAGTTCACCCGTTGACGGCAAATAGGTTAAAAGGGGTACAATTTTTTTGCTTCACGTATTAATATATAGATAATAGGTTTAAATTGTTATGTCTTATTGGAACGAAGTTCCTTACGGCAGGCTTGGAGGAGATAGGGATTATGCTGCGCGACCGAACTGAAAAAAATGTGATAGTAAAACCGCAAGAAAAAGTACGTGGAATAAAACCGTTAAATGAGACGTGCGCAGGCGCGACAGTCGTATACATAAGCGAGTAGAGTATAATATCTTTCTCTTTCTCCATTTTTGTAATTATTTCTATTTCTATATAATTTTATGTTGTCAAACAAAAATAAAGAGACATATTTTGTTATTTTAATTGATAATTTGAATTACGATTACATAAAATTGAGCACGATTTTTTTTTGCAAATTGTGTCGATTCTACATTAGCCGAAGGAACTTCGTTCCTACCTGATGTCCCACGACACCACATTCTTTTTTATATTTACATAGTATAAAATGAAGTCGCTCTGTTGTCTGTTCGCTCAGATCTTTTAAACTATTCAATAGGTTTTAAAACAGTTTTTAGCTTTAGATTAATTTTAGATTAATTCAAGAAGTTTTATATATACAATACACTCATATTGTAGTACAGAAAAGCCGAAAAATTCAAAGATTTGTAATGTGATGTCGTAACAAACATATTTTTGTGCGCTTAAATCGCAGACACTGGCTAAACCTTACGAGATAGATCAAATTAGTATACTACAGAATTGTAAATCTTAAAAAAGGTAGTATATATGTATCTCTAAAGGATAACCCACAGTAACCATTTTGGTCTTTTCACTAAAAATAATTATGTATTATATGGGAACTTGAAATTAATAATCTATATATATATATATATGTAATAAGAATGAAAATCTCACGTGCCTATACTTTTTACATTTTTGTGAAGGAAAAATCTTTCAGATATTTTTGGAAAAGTAATAGAATACATTTCAATCATTTTTAGAGATGTCTGTCTGTCTGTTTCTACACGCATCAATGCTAAAGTATTGTTTTCACGATAAAACATCATAAAGCATGTCCTCGAGTAACATTTAGTCTTGATTTCATCAAAATCGGTTCACTCTATCAAAAGTTACTGAAATTTTAATGACAACGCGACTTAACTACGAAAGAAAAGTATATAAGTCAAATTGACTTAACACATTCTGAAGGTTTTGTTTAGTTACTGTTTTATGCTAAGTTCCATGCAGACGAAGTCGCGAGCACATCTAGTAGCGAATAATATTTGAAGCGGTAATGGCTTAGTTGATAGTGTATTACACCGCATGGATATACGTAGGTTCAAAATCTTGGAAATGAATACGCTATCGAAAAAGGAAACCATAACACGATGGACCTTTCTAAGTCCGCCTGGCTGGCTACCAGCTTCAACTTCAAAATCTGCCGTCAAAGATTTGTTTGTGTATTTCCACAGCTGGACTTGAAATCTAATCCCCTCTAGATTTACCAACTTAGACCACATCGACTTTTAAGGTGAAATAAGATTGTGGTCAAATGGTAAAATGTATACGGTGTTATTACAAAAAAGTTAAATACGTGTTCAATACTTGCTTTAAAAAGGTTACGTTTTGAATGCACAGCGTTAGCCCGAGGCAAGTTCGCGTTATCCTAACCGCAAGTCTAACCTTTTTTTTATTAACGTGGGGAAATCCCTAACGGATACGCTACCCTCCCGGGGGAGAGGGTAGGTTATGTCCGATTCGCACGGACTAAAACCCCACGGTGTACCGTCCGCCGCATGGAAGGGGCAGCCAGGGATCGAGCATGCTCACTGACCTGAAGCTGCCCCTGCGGCAGCCTGGCGAGTGAACGCCAGGCTTCGCCCTACTATAGAGAGGCTACTGGGTACACGACCAGCAGCCTCCCCCCGTCAGCCTTACCCGTGAAACGAGGAGATGGGGGGCCCCGCCCCATCCCCTCAGGCTTGGCGACGGTTTTGGAAGGGACGGGCATTACGCCTCGCCCCTCCCGCTGCTCTTCTTTGGCGGAGAGGACCACTTCTGGGATCGACCTCCCGGGCCCTCTCCGCCGCCTCCTTCTGTGAGATGACGGTCTCGCAGAAGGAGGCCACAGCAGCCCAGACGTCCTCGCTGCCGAGCATGGCCGAAACCACGCCCGGCAGCGAGAGATCGTCCCCCACCGCCGCAACCAGGGCGCGGTGCTGATCGCTCCACGCGGCGCACTCCGAGAGAGTGTGCTGCGCGGTGTCCGTCTCAGCGCCGCACTCGTGGCATGCGGCGGTGGGAACCGCAAGTCTAACCTAACCAAAGTGAGACAAAAGAGCAAGATAGCGAACATTCAGCGAGCGCGGTGTATTTAAAACATAACCTTTTAAAGCAAGTATTCAATACGTATTTAACTTTTTGTAATAACACTGATAGTGTTTAAAACATATATATATATATACATACATATGAGATAATAAACTAACAAAAATGTTAAATCTATTTCTAGCGACTGGTAAAATTTATGACGTAATGCAACCGAGTAAACAATCTGTTGCCAGCTGATTGTGACAATCTGCTGACATCCGAACATGTCCGGTGGTTGATAGATAAGAAGACACTGTTATATTTGTTACGCGAGATTTTGGTTTTGGCAAGTCGATCGCTTGTTTGGTAATAAGCTACGATTTATATCGTTCTCTATACATATTAAAATTGAGCCGTCACGGGACGCCTGGCACATGTGAAACATCGAAATTGTTCGAATCGAACGAATCTCAAATTCTCAAATTACAGCGAGAAACTACAGAGATATTGCGCACAGTCGCTTGCGCATGGTATCGCGTCGCCACGTCAATAATCAGGTGTACCCGCACCTATAGATGTTTCACATCAAAAGAATGAAAATGTAACGTGTCTATACTTTATAAATTTTTATACAACAATACATTTCAATAAATTTTAGAAATATTTGTCTGTCTGTCTGTATGAATATGTATTACTGTTATAAAACCGTTCGTGATAAAACCTCTTCAAAAAGATCATAAAGCAAGTTTTCGAGTAACATTTAGTATTTTTTTCAATAAAATCAATTTGGTATATCAAAATATATTGTACTCTTAATGACGACGCGCCATAAGTGCGAGAGACAATTAAATAAGTAAATTGACTTAATACATTCAGACCACTTTATTAACCGCTGTTTTTTACGTAAGATTTCACGCGAATGAAGGCGCAGCTAGTTATTATTGGGTATGGGGCAGCGAATCGATTTTTTTTAGAATACGAAATATTAAACAAATTTTGCTTAGGTAATTCTATCGAATGCTTTAACAAGTAACTTACCTTACTCCCCTAAACAGACAAAGACATGGAAAATAGTAAAATTATAAAAATTGTAATTGTATCTATAATAACGTGTGTAAAAGCTAGGAAGCAAATAAATCACACAGTAATTTGGAGCAATAGTATAATTACATAAAATTGCCCGTGGCTCTAGACTTGTTATAACTTTAGAGACAACTCCATTAAACAGCGAATACTTTAAAAGTTTAAGTAAATAAAACTCAATTAGCATTCTTTAATTTACGTTACCGAAATATTTACAATTAAAATTCACAGTTTCATTCCATGACCTACATAACTAAATTTAAAATTAATAATATCCTTCACATTTAATAAAACCTACAAGCAATTAATAACCTCACTTTCTCCCTCATTACGAGTTTATATTATTAAAGGAATGCTTAACTCGTTTATATAATTTCAAACGATTATTGAGTACTCGTTATCATAATATTTAATGATATGGTATGAATATTAAAATGTATCAAATCAAAGGTAAAGAGCCGCCATCTTGTTTGACGGCTTCAGACGCACTACGTGCACGCGCCGGACATTTCTCGAAATTTCGATTAATTCAAATTAGATTATGTAATGCGTCATACATTAATTATTACAGCTGAGAATTTAATAACGAAAATATGTAAAAAAGAAGGGTCTTTATTTGCCTCGTATGTTCCTATGTTAATGATATTTTCAGAAGCCACACGACGGATTTTTATGATAATTTTATTGGGGCAATAATATACATTCGGGAAGGTTTTAGGATACCTATAAAATATTAGAGTACCATTAGTAGACTTATTGTTATCGTAATTGAGCTCTTCTTTATGAGTTTGGTTTGTATTATAGTATTTTATATATAGTTTGTATATATTTTGCCAGAGCCGGATAAGGGAAAACATCCTTATGAAACCATAGCACAGTAGTATAGCTATGTCTACAGTAGATAGGTGACACACTGAAATTTGACAATCTGTCACTAAGCCTCTATATGTGTGATCCGAGGACTGTATTTGTGAGCCAGTCAGGAGCTTTGGCGTGTTTATCATCTTAGACTATATCATAAATTAACATCAGGTGAGATAATTAAGCGCGAAAGGCCTGTAAAGAAATAAAAAAGACAGATTTGAAGAACGTAATGTGTTCATGAAAACACTCGAGACGTCATGAGCAAGCCTCCAACACCCGTCCACCTGGGGATGGGTATACTTGACAGATGTGCGGCCTAGGGTTCCTTTCCCAAATCGGCATCGCTAGACGCCTACGATGCTACCGACAGAATGCTACTTCAATCATCCGTTACAGGTGAAAAGGCCTACATTACAGTAATGTACATTATAGTAATTCATGCATGCAAAGACGCTAATTGTAGTAAAACAAAATTGTGTTAACGTTGCAATTATCCGGCAAATACTATTGTGACGATGCGTCTACTGATGTTAGTATATTTCCAAAATTCTTGGATGTATTATTAACCGATTTAAAAAAAAGAGGTTATCAACTCGGCTGTATTTTTTAAAATACTTGTTACCTCAGAACTTTATCATTCATAAATTGTTTTGATTTTTTTTTATTGGATAGAGAATATTTTGAAGGACGTTCCATTTTAATTTCATTACAATTCTGCCTTGAATTTGAAAGATATACTAGAGAAGTTATCTAATCGAATAAAAATTTATGATAATTCTAAGACTATCTTCTTTTTTGGCAATCAATCTTCTAGATTATTACTGCAACTGTGGAGTATGCACTAATAATATTATAAGTATCTTGTGATAAATTCAATGTTCAGACAAGATGGTGGCCTCCTTCTTAAAACGTTCCAGGGAGCTTTTGTGACATCTCAGATTTCATATTCCATTGTTTTATTTTTATATTTATTACAAAATATAGAGTAAAATAACACAATATTATAATTACATATAGAAGCCAGTACGTGACAGACAAATTCCTGTCAAAAACTCCAAAAATCTCAGACTCAATAGTTAACTTACTATATAGTCGAAGAGAATCTAGTGCATTTTTTTAGAGTAGATTATTTTTTACTCAATATAAATTTTTGTTAAAATATTCATGTTGTTCCAAACGTAACAGACAAAAATAATTCAAACTATTATGATAATATTATAAAATTTATTTCGATTTCAAGGAAAATTCTACCGTATATTAATATAATAACCGCATTAGTGTAATGCTTGACATGTCTTAGAACTTTGAAACGTCGTTCCGGTGAATGCTCAATGTCAGCGTATTCATAACACACTGAAATGATGTATTTATTTGTTTATCACTGTTAGAATGTCTGAGGAATTATAATTTTTAGTGAATGAAATATATGATTTCGTAGCATGATTAAACTAGGAACAGCCGGCTACTTCATAGGCATTATTGTTTATATATAATATTCTATGTATAATTTTTTTCGCTACTTTATTTTTGGACTAACACCGCTATGAATGATAAATTAATTGTAATTATTTTTCATATAAAATTAGATTCTCCAACAGCACAGCTTTATTAAAAACGAACTACATACCTTGTGTTTTAGTACTAAAATAATTCTTTTCATGATTTCCACTAATGATGCCTTTAGAAAAAGCCATATACTAACCAAAATTGCGAGTGAAAGCGCAGGGTCTCTGTAATATAATGTTTAAAATACCAAAGTGCGATTAAACGGTGATGGATATATTTAATTCATTCCTTTAGCGCACTTACTCAGTTGGTAATATATTGACGACAAATTACTCCTATAAATCGAGCAACGGGAAGCCTTGTCATTTTAACTGGCGTAGAATAATTGCATTGATTTGTGTAGCAAAACATTTATATAGCAATAAATGATTGTTTAAAATAATATCAATGATGGTTAAATTGTAGATAATTAAGTTTTATATCTCATTCTTCTTTGACGTTAAATATTTCTCGACGCAGGAAATTTACCATAAGATGGTAATTTAGAACATTCATCTCTCAAAAAAGTTTCATATAATTATTACGAGAAATGGAGAGTGGAAAGATAGTATTTAATAGTTCAAACCTTAACAGGATTTGCTTTTTGTTATCAGTGTTTATTTTCATAGTATTTTTTTATTATATCATTTACTAGCCTCTGCCCGCGACTTCGTTCGCGTATAATAAAGATATCCTTTATTTCTAACACGCAGCGGAAGCTCTCAAGAGGAAAAAAACGCCAATTTTGAAACATTTTTATTGGTGCTCCGCTCCTATTGCTCTTAGCGTGATGATATATAGCCAATAACCATTCTCGATAAATGAGCTATATAACATTGAAATAATTTTTCAAATCGGACCAGTAGTTCCTGAGATTACCCCCTACAACGTCACAACGTCACAAACCTTTACCTCTTTATAATATTAGTATAGATTATTGTTTTCGTCAATGCAATAGAAAAAGCAAAAATACTCAAAAATGACATAGATTTTTATTCTTGAGTTATAATGCTTTAATCTATACTAATATTATAAATAGGTAATGTTGTGATGTTGTAACATTGTGACGTTGTAAGGGGTAATCTCAGGAACTACTGGTGTGATTTGAATAAATCTTTCGGTGTTAAATAGCTCCTTCATCGAGAATAGTTATATATCATCACGCTAAGACCGATGGGAGCGGAGCACAGATGAAAAATGTTTCAAAATCGGGATATATTTTACCTTTTGAGGACTGCTTCGCGAGCAGAGGCTAGTAACAAATGAAACAACTATATTCTATATCAATTAGCACAAACTAGTTCTTTACATAAAAATACCAATATTCTTAGTGTAACTGGGAACATTGAAAATCGACTTTGCCCATAGCAATATATTTTGTGCACCTAATTTGAGTTCCATAACTATGTGTCCTTCAGCGACAGTTCAGCCTCTTTGTTAAAATATAATCTTATAATAACTGTCGCTGACTCCAAATACACTACCATCCCTAGTTTGTGTCATAATAAAAAAGCATTTATTAATTATCCGTCTTCTCTCTGAAACTGTAAGTCACATTTGAAAAAATCTTTTTGGTTTTTCTAGCTTAGTTATTGCGGAATTTAGAGAGTTTAATATCACGCTGCAACTCCCAGGATAATGAGCTGTTATCCTACAAAATATAAATGAACAATTACGCTAAGCCAGAATAAATAATTTCTTTCCCTTTTCGAACTGAAATTCTGATCTCGACTGATAGTTTAGAAAATTATCCGATACGAAATACATATAAGAGTTGTTGACGTATCTATGCTTGGTACACATATATGTTCCAACAACTCATATATGTATGAATAGTTAGCTTAAGTCAGCTCAGATAGATCGCGAATTGCACGTATCAGGCAACAGCCCATGCCGAGGTGTGCCGTGCACCCTTGACTTAGTTGTCAAATAAAGTCGGCGGAGCGCCCTAAGCGCTCGCCTTAGTAGTCCGGTGAAGCTATTAATACCTTACTAGGTCAATAGCATAGTTCGAGAAAAAAAAAGAATAAAGAATTCTGCGAACGAGTCATGTGGCGCATCGCGAGGTGTCGGAGGTTAAGCAAGATTGGGATTAATTAAAAGCGAATGGAATCTCCGAGTACAGACAGTAAATAATAAGATGCATCTTCTAAGAACTCGAGTAAAAACACCAAAAAAAAAATATCAAAAAGTTTATAAATACTTTTTTTTAATAGTAATGTGTTATGAAAAAACGATATGTGACCACCGCAACTAGACATTATAATGCGTTTTTATTTTTATCCCCCAATTATTGTAGCTTTATTTAATTAATTACTCAGTCAATAATGTCCTCCACTGTGCCCAGAGTTATTTGTTTGTCAGCATAAACTATGTGTTTAGCATCCCCAAAGAATTTAATGAAGGATCATTAAATCACACAATCTTGGAGGCCAATTGACAGAATCATTTCTTCAAATAATGCTTTCACCAAATACTCATTGGCTGAGTGGTACGTTGCATCATCCTGATGGAATCATAGGTTCATATTTGCGTAAAACAAATCAAAAAATCAAATCTACATACTCTTTACTCAATTTAGGCCCTGAAAAGGCACTCCTGGACGTCAGAACTACCACCGGTTTGGAATACAACCCAGTCATCGAGAAGAACCGGCAACAAACTCGATCTGGTTTATCTTTTCATTATACTTTTTTTTTATAATTACAACATAATAGATTTATAAGGCTACATCCGTTTTTGATGGAATCACAGAGAGAGGCTTGAACTTATTATCTGGCATATCGGTAATGTGTTTTGGGACTTTGTTATAAAATCTAACATCATTACCTAAAAAAATCATGTCGCGTATCTATAAAGCCAAAATTGTTGAAACTTTTAAATCCTCTTGCACTTTTTCTTTCACAGTATGTGTCATATGAAATTTATCCATTGCAGCAAAATACTACTCAGAAGGACAATCATCAAAATATAAAGGCCGGCAACGCATTTGTGATTCTTCTACTTTCGCAGGTGTCCATGGACGGCGGTGATTACTTATCATCAAGTGACCCGCATGTTTGTTTGTCGCTAATAGTATAAAAAAATAAATATACTATAGAGATGTTTTCATTAAAAAAATTACAAAACGACGCAATGTTCAGTGACACGAATTACTTGGATCGTAGGAAAAAACCACCGACCACTATTAAAATGTGTCTTTAGGAGTTTATCATTCTATAAAAAAACGTTAGTTGACGGGCACGTTTTATATAATTTATTTCTCTGCTCCGGGTTCCGCATGCAAGAGACGTATTTTATTTAAATCCGCTTCGCCGACTAACAGTTTTAACATCCGTCCCAATAATAAAACATACATAATATTTACGAATGTGACTTATTTAATTGGCTTTTATTAAACTGTTTTTTTAATTTACTCGTCACCCTCGTTTTAATTTCACAGTAGACCTACATTTTCAATGTTGTTTATTAAGATTAGTGCTGTCAATTGCGAAGATCAGCCTTAAATATAAAATGAAAAGAAATTTGCAAAAAAATAAAATAAAAACAGAGTAAATAAAAAAGTTTCGCCTTTCTTACTCTTTTCTATAATAGTCATTTACAGTGTCAAATATAAAAAGATTGAAATAGTAAATAGTATGTCGTTTCTTCCAGGAATCTAGAAACCAGACTATCAGTTATCGGGATCAATAAAAGCGTCGCCGCCGTGCCCCGTCTTGTTAGGAGACAGCCGTGTACACACTGGCCGTCTCCTCCGTGATGGCCCCAACTCATATTCCCAGATCCAGTTAACCGGGGATCACCTAAACTAACGACTTCCCATCCTCACTTCCCCATTCCCCATAAACAGGCTGACAACGCACTTGTGACTCCGACTGACCGAACGAAATGCAACAATGCAAGCTCTGTTACTTCACGTCGGTTTTCTGTGAGAGGTTAGTACTACCCCTGGTGAGCCGACCCATTCATATATACATAAAGTACCATATATATTTGTGCCGTTAAAACACGAGGAAAGACATGGTATACTTTGTTCATTGAAAACTTATCGAGTAATAAAAGCTCCCAACTATTTATATTAATAATTACTTTAACAACGTCTAGATTCAAAGTAAATTTAGCAGGCGCCAATATTCTTACCCAAGATTTAATATATACACTCTTATTAAAGCCGCGATAAGTTATCAAAATAAACTAAAACCGCATATGAGCTTGCAATGTGGGGAAAAATACCGTAATGAGTTTGCTTTAGGTCGAGTACGCACTGATGAATCGATAAAAAGACGGACACTTGCATCCGGACAATCGTCAAGTAAACCTGACTCTCCTGTTTTCTATTCGTGAAATTCAGTAGATATGACAAGGTTTTTCTATGCAGTCTTATTAAGAGTTTAATTGATTCAAATATGACAAATATATATTGGATACCAAAAGAGGATTTATATAAAATAAAAAAAAAACAACAAATCTCTAAACTAAAACTCACATCAACAATTAAATATTACTCAAGTAACACAATAAATCATAAAAACCCAGGTAAATAGAAATAAAAATTGGAAAGACATCAAGCAATAAAAGCCTTCCAGAAAAACGACGGAGAAAAAATGTCCTTAATGACTCGACCGACTTGCCTTTTATAGCATTCGGTCAAGTAACGACAGGCCAATAACTTTCGACCAATGGAGTGTCACGTTATTAGTAACACCCCCGATATAGTCAATACTAAGTGTTAGCTACCCACATCCGGTACTGCTCGTCATATTCAAGACACGAGATACTAGCGCCACATATTAGAGATACGCATTAACATTAGCTCCATTTTATTAAAGATACATGAATGAGAATTATTATAATTATATAGATTGCAATAAGACATAAATAGGAACTGATATTATTCATTATTACTTGCATAACATTAGTTTTATGATAATAATAGTAATTGATCTGACACCCATAGTTTGACCTATAAAGGGCTAGATGTCGGTACATTACACACATAATTGTATGTCTAAACATATTTCAGATATATAAATAACAATGATTTTATATAGAATTGATGTACGTACATAATATTAATTTGTTCATTAATTATATCTTTGTGTTACTTAAAACATATAGCTGAATTATAAGTAAATGGTAATTGCTTTGAGTTATATAGTTCGTCTTATAAATTATATAGTTCGGCCTATAAAAGGCAAGATGTCGTTGTTATCTACGCATTCCTTTGTGACACATTCCTCTGTCAATATTTCCTATTGTAAGCCGTTACTCTGGGCAAATAAAGAGTGAAAAGTATTTACTTAGTATTTATTGGCATCCTGACTGCATCGACTATATCGTATATATATACACACCTGTTAACATAAGTCAATAGTAGAGAGTGAAAACAGTATTTTCTTTAATTTTCCCACCTACGATGGTACTACAAGAACATAAGTCGAGTTCAGGTTTCCAAAATCAAAATCAAAAATACTTTATTGAGTCCTCACTATAATACAAATAATATTACGATTTGAAACTAGTAAATATACGGGAATTTCGTAAAATTCATTACTACATAAGCCGGCATTCTCCCCTCCCCTCCGCTCTTATAACCCTCTTCCCTCTTCTTTTCCCTCCCCTCTTCTCTCCCCTTCCCTTTTCTCACCCTATCCCCTTTACCCCATTCCCCCAAAACACAGGCTGGTAACGCACTTACGATTCCCCTAGTGTTGCTAGTGTCTATGGACGGCGGTGATCGCTTAACATCAGGTGACCCGCCTGTTCGTTTGCCTCCTCTATGATATAAAAAAAAATTGACATTCCATCAGTCAGTTAATATAACTATCCCGACTTTTTGACTACCGAATCCCAGGATAAATGTATGTCGAAGCGATTATAACCTCAAAATAATTTTTGAACGAATATTTGAACCTTACCTAGTTTTTAATTGTTTTTCATAATTATAAATTAGCCATGTCACGTTTTCGGTTGCATAAGACAATATTTTTGAAGTGATATTTCTTCAGCTGCGTTAAACGATTTAAAAAAATTGGTTGAGGAAAAACTTATGGGTTCCGGTCATCGATGATCGACATGTTCCCGACGTATTGCGCTTATGTGATACTAGCGACGTATACTATAGCGGCCTGTGTTATATATATAAATATATAATGGTATTTTGTAATGAAATTGTGCAGTTCATCATGTGTTTAATTAAGTAATAAACGATACAAAAAAACTTTTTAACAAAAAAATAAACCGCTGAAAAAACTGAAAAGCAAAAAATAATAAATCTTTTACTTTATTAATCTTAATAACTAAGTTCTTAAAGTAATGTAAGTATACCTAAGAGATTTTAAGTCGGCGCCAAACAGATATAATCAGTGAGTGAACAATCAATCATTCTCTATTTTCATACCCTTAGGGTTCGAATTTTTTTCCCAAATTTGTATGGGACCAACTTCGGCGTATACCCTTTCCAATAAAAAAAGAATTTTTAAAATCAGACTATATTGTAATAAGTTATGCGTGATCATACATTAAAAAAAATATACGCGTCGAATTGAGAGCCTCCTCCGCTTTTTTCGTCGGTTATAAACGTACATAGTTACTGGTCGGAGTATCAATACATGTGAATACCTGACTAATGTTAATAATTTCAATTTACAATTTATGAAATTTTAAGTGTTCAAAATATAATTGTTTAAAAGAATGAAGTTATTAAACTGTTTTAAGTTTTATATTCTATCGGATGTCCTTATGATTGCCTCGTCTTTTTTAATTGGCAAGAGTGTTTTACTTTCTATAATAACGTTCCAAAGAGCGTTACCGATTTGCCGTAAAATAAATTAAAGAACTATGATGTCAAAGGCTATGGGGTGTATAATTACGTAAACGGCGTTGATATCTAGATAGAACAGATAAATCCGATCGAGTTCTCCTTGCCTTCCTTGCCTCAAGTTTTTCTCAATAACCGGAATATTTTTAGAACTAATGGTAATGTTTTAATATTCATAAATATCTTTCCAGGTTCTAAATTATACAAATGTAAATTATCAAATTTCAATGTATTAGAAAAATAAATAAAAATTATTTATATTTTGCTATGGTTATAGTGAAGACTTACCTTAATATTGTAAATAAACCGAGAGCTTTCCTTTGAATATATATGAGAATGTTAACTCTATACGTATTTGTAAAATCAGTCAATAATTATTGATTTCATGATGTTTTTTTATTAATAAACGTTTCTCAGACGTGATGTTTACGGAAATTTTGTCGGCCAATAGTTTATTCCGACCAGCACGACCACAATGACGAAAGCGACAACAAGACAACGAACAGACAAAAAGAGAATTGATTATTTTGGAAATACCTGTCTAATTGAATTTTACCCGATCGACAGACGCATGTCATTAAAAGATAGCGACCATATCAAAGCACGAGCTAACTGTACTGTGGCGCCATCTCTTATGCCTTGAACACGTAGGTTCAAAGAATATACTTTAACATATTTCTAAATTCCAGTTTTAATTTATTTCTATTCCTATAGGTCCACAAAATTAAAGAAATTTGGTTTATATATTATTAACAAATCCAAAAATTTACTGATTTCACCCAATGGTTTCAAATGTCTAACCGCAATCTTACGAGAACTATTAAGGAAATGCTAGCTAATTTCTAATCAAATAATGGCCATACTATTCTGTGGTTGGTAGCACCACACGACGTTTACCAAAAATGACTTTCTTACAATGTTGTTTAAATGCAAACATTTAGAATAAACATAAAAGTAAGAATTCTGGACTATAAGAAGGAATAAAACAATATAGGTATGTGATGAACATCTATATATTGATATATGAATCGAAAATTTGTACCCCTATTTAAGCGAATTGCGCGATTCAATGAACGTGAAATTTGCAATAGTTAAAGTTTATATACAGAAGAATTGCATAAAGTTATTTTTTACATAAAATGCATTAAAATACGCTAAATCAATGAAAATAAACGTTACAAACACTACTGCTTGAATGACACACAACATATACAGCCATGTAAATGAGAAAGACGTTTTGTTATCCTTCATTTTACTTCATTTTTTTCGTCTCCCTTACTCTAATCACAGTCATATATAAACTATCTCTTTCGCGCTATTTCATTCGCTACTTATCCTTTTACTCCCGTCGTGCTATTCTCCCCACTCACTCTAACGTTTTAATTACCTTTTTTTCTTCCTACATTCAATATATTTAACCTGACTTACGTTCTATACCTTACATGCTCTTTGTAATTAACTAATCAAACTGTAGGTTAATTTTATAATATGTAAATTTATATATGAATAATTAGTTGATAAATAATAAATCTTTATTAAATTTATGAAAACACTGAAATAATTATCACTCTCTTTCGCCTTATTGAATGTCAAAAGGAATTATAGTCTAATTTTGACCATTTAGCGATAACCTACCTATATTAATATAATAACATTTAATTTGACCACGAATTTCCGATCCCAAAACCCTGTCGAAAGAAATCTGTCGAATAGGTGTATTCTGAAAGCTGCATTTTAGAATCAGACCTCTTGTAGTCTTATCCCATTACCAATTTCGACTGCATCACCATTTAATATCAGGTGATGCTTAAAACCTATAAAAATGTATATTCCGTTTTCACTAATCTGTGATGATATTCATAACACTTGTAAACGAAAACTCGTATTTACAATGGACATTTGTTTTAGAGGTTTAACAAACATTTTATAAATAAGCCACGGTATCCACGCTTGTGAGTCATCTCGTGAAATGGGTCAGTGGCATGTACCGGCGCTGCGGGTGTGTATCTATGTTTGTTTCTGGGTTACAACGAATTGCATACTTTGCTGAGTAGACATTGCAGTCACATATAAAATACAATAATAACAACATTATTAGACAAATAATTTAAGAAACATGTTTCTTGGCAAGCCCTAAAACGAAACTTGGAATTATTATTTAAAAAATTAAGTCGTCACGGGACAACTGGCAGATGTCAAACATCGAAATTGTTTTGTATAAGTTATATGCATAAAAGAACAGATTACGATAGGAATCAGCTATAGCACAATGATAAGACAAAGCATTACAAATTCGTTCTATAAAACCATGAAATAATGACTAATTATTTATGTTATTTCATAAATATTCATTTTTATTAAATACAAAATTTAAAAAAATCAACTAAGCGGACGCGCGGTTTGTTCGACAGCATTTAGCAAAGAGCGCTTGGTCGCCGGCGCGTGCCCCGTAACTGTAGTAGAACGAGAGGCCCACAAAACAGTTTGAATCTTATGTATATACCGATAGGTTTGCAAATGTTCTTGAGTATTTTGTTAATAGTGCAAAGTTCGTGTTTTGCGTCGCCACGCCAACAATCGGGTTTACCCTCAGCCTATAGATGTTTCACATAAAAATTGGCTGTCTATAAAGTTGGTTTACGCACGATAATTTTGCTCGATATCGTCATAAAAATATTGATGAAAAATTGCATACATTGAATTATTCTGTATATAGATAGATATATGCTATACAAGCCGAACGCATAGGCCGATCACGCCTCCCTATCACTTATTCCACGCTCTCGCTTGCACGCTTAGTTTAGGCAGAACGTGACAATGAGTCATGCTTTTTCGTACCTGCATCCGTCGTTCATCTATACTAATATTATAAAGAGGTAAAGTTTGTGAGTTTGTGACGTTGTGATGTTGTGACGTTGTAGAGGGTAATCTCAGCAACTACTGGTCCGATTTGAATAATTATTTCAGTGTTATTTAGCTCATTCATCGACAATGGTTATAGTCTATATATCATCACGCTAAGACCAATAGGAGCACAGCACAGATGAAAAATGTTTCAAAATCGGCATGTTTTTTTTCTTTTGAGAACGCAAACGAAGTCGCGGGCAGAGGCTAGTCAATTTATAAAACATTATCACGTCAAAATAATCTACCTGCACAGTGTTTATAAAGTGGTATTTCTTATCGAAGGCTTTGAAAATCTAATCCGCGACCGTTTTGTGTGACCCAGTATGTGGGAGTAAACACTGTGTCAGGTAGAGTAGGAACAATGTATATCTTGCATTCGAGTACTGGATAATGGTGATAATCACGGTCTTGTCGCTTTGTTTTTGAAAATTTTACTTCTACCGCGTATAAACTACACACACGGTTTTTTATCTAAATTCAATTTATCACTTCTATCACCAGAGATATGACAGTTTTATAATAATTAATATCTGTATACACCCAAAAAGCATAAACTGAAATAAATTCATTTGTTTGCCTTTATGTCTGAAAGGACAGAACCGATTTCGACGAGACCACTTTATGAGCCTGTAGAGGAATTATCTATGTTATATAGTCTTCAAATCATTTGTATTCTTCTATAGGCTTTTAGCAGAAATAGTAAAATGGATAAAGGTAGATTAAAATCCCTGAAAGGATTAGTGACTTCAAGTAGTTACGAAAAAACGTTTTTTTTATATCATAGAAGGCAAACGAACAGACAGGTCACCTGATGTTAAGTGATCACCCCCGTCCAGACACTTGCAACCCCAGGGGAGTCTGGGAGTTTAAGTCCTATTAGATGAAGTCTGTCGCATTAGCTAAGATTGATCTCTTCTTTCATCTCTCAAGTTCTCAATGATGCACTTGAAAGTTAATCCTTCCAAACCTAACGTGTTTCCGTTTTAGTCCACATTGTTATTAAAACGGTTTAATTGTAATACCTGGATCTACAATATATAAACAAAACGTACTAAATTCGAAGTATCCGTCTCTCTGCCCTCTCTCAGATCAATCTCTCTTCAGAGTACCTCGGCTTAGTACGTCTCTTCTAAATTGTTTTATTACGGTTCTACTAACTGAAAAGCTTTTAGCTTATATATTTCTTTAAATATTGAGTAAGTTGAATGTTTTTCCTCGTACGTTAGATATCATTTACTCAACGCAACACTGTCTGTCGATGAGTTGGTACTTTATTTTCAATATACACTCGCTTCTGGGAAATCCTGGAGGATTGTTTGTTATGTCTCAGATGTTTGAAAATAGATTGGAACGAAAATAAAACCATGATCTCGATAGTTGGACAGTTTCCTCATGATCTAGAGTCAATTATCACTGACGAATCAGCGAGCTAAAAATATGAAATGGCCATAAAATATATCTCTCTTTGGCTTAGCACCGATTGTTGTTTGATTGAGGCCTTCCTTTCTTCCTATTAATTTGCGGAAATTCATCATTAAATATTTTAGTAAATGTTACTCTTTACACGTTAATCAGTAACATATTTTAATTAATACTTTTTTCATATTTTACAGTTACGTACCAACTGTGTCAACCGACGTCAGGTTTAAACAAATTCAGCCAACGACGCATTTTTAATTTGTTTTAGTTACTAGTATTGCGATCCTTCTATTACTAGCTTCAGATGTAAGTTTTCAGGTACACCTCGTACAAATAAAATTAAATCATTCTTCGTTGTAGTAACGGCCAATCAATTCCAGGCAGAAGTACAAAATCACGTCCACTCCAGCCACGTCAATTGTCTAAGATAAAGTAACAAAGTTATTCAAACCATATAAATGGAAATGATTATTTAAGGTTTCAGTACTATTTTGAAGAATGTTACAAAAGGCCGGCAACGCACTTGTGAGTCCTCCGGAGTTGCAAGTGTCTATGGACGGCGGTGATCACCTACCATCGGGTGACCCGTCTGTTCGTTTGCCTCCTATAATAAAAAAAAAATCCTTTTTTTTTCTTGAGAGCCTCCGCTGCGTGTTAGCGTTAGCCTAAAGTAACTATTCCACGAGAACTGAGTTGCCGGCAAAGGCTAGTTAACAATAAAAATGTGTAGTGCTACTACATCCTACATTACACGTCACGCAAAGTACAAAGTAATTCAGATTCTACAGGAATTAGAGAACCATCCTTCTGAGTACTTTAAATATGAGCTCTTTTAAAACCAGTTACGTCACTACACAACTACGTATGTAAAGCGTTCGTCAAGCGAAGAAATTTATGAATGAGGAATGGGAATAACAGAGGAATATTTTTGAAATTATCATAGCTTACAGGAAAGTTTCCAAAGCTCTCAGAAATGTTGGAATTATTCCAAAGATACCAGAAACCATCCATCTCTAGCACTGAATATCCAAATATTTCCAAACCGCAAGCGTTAGCACTGCAATGTAGGTGGTAGAGCCACGCTGAAGCTATTATTGGTTTCAGCATGAATGAGTCGGCTCGCTCGGGGTAGTACCACCCTCTAACAGAAAACCGACGTGAAGTTTCAGTGCTTGCATTGTTGCGTTTCGTTCGGTCAGTGTGAGCGCTGGAGCAATACCTACCCTCCCCAACCCATTCCTCTCCTATCCCCCTCCCTTTTCCCTCCAACACAGTATGTCAATGCATTTGCGACTTCCCTGGTGTTGCTAGTGTCTTTCGTAGACACTATGAAATACGGTGGTGATCACTTAATATCAGGAGACCCACCTGTTCGTTTGCGTCCTATGATATAAAAAAAATTACTTACCTCACTTACAAGAGAGAGGGTTTGTTTTTCATATTATAAAAAAAAGTTCTTGGTTAAACAACTTATTAAGATAACCGATGACATAAAACATTTGAATTGAATATCGAAATCTCGATTACCTATCCGCAAGTTAAACCGTGCAGCATTATCGATTGAACTGCAAACCGTTAGGTTCTAAATAAAGAAACAGTACAGTCTCATCGTCTGTGAGTCATCGTTTAAGTACCGCACGAATGGATTTATCACAAGCGATTTTATTGTAAAAACGTTCATTGCAAATGTGTATTTAACTTAATAACATGAGATTATGGAGAGAGTCGAGTACTGTTTACGTTCAGACGCAGAGGATTGTTGTCTGTTTCATATACCTACATAAATTCTTTAGTGTTTTGTTTCTATGGGATAAAGTGAGAAACGAAATTAGTCCACCTTATTTTTTTGTATGTAATAGGAGACATACGAACAGGTGGGTCACCTGATTTTAAGTGATCACCGCCGTCCATAGACACTAACGACATCAAAGTAGTCGCAAGTGCATTGCCAGCCTGTGTTTAGGGGAGGAAGGAAGGGGAGTAACAGCGAGAGAAAGGGAGGGATGGGGAGAGGAGGGGAGAGAGAAGACTTATATTAACATCTCAAGGCAACTTCATGTGTATCTGTAATTATAATCAAAATATAGGGTTAATACTGCCTAATAATACAGTGAGCCCAAACATTGACTTCAGACAGTAGCATTGGGATTACTGTTTTGGAGCCGAAATGGGTGAACCTCGTATAGTTTTTATCTACAGATTTAGAAGGATTATCGCAATACGTTTTTTTTTATTAACGTGTGGAAATCCTTTATGGATACGCCACCCTCCCGGGGGAGAGAGTGGGTTATGTCCGACTCGCACGGACTAAAACCTCACGGTGTACTGTCCACCGCATGGTAGGGGCGGCCAGAGATTGAACCTGCTGTCTTACATGGAAAACAGCCCCTGTGGCAGCCTTGCGAGTGAACTTCAGGTTTTGTCTTACTGTAGAGAGACTACTGGGTACACAATCTGTCGCCTTCCCTCATCAGCCTCATCTGTGCAATGAGGAGATAGGCCCTCCAACTCATCACATCAGGTTCGGCTATTGTAGTCGGAGCAGACGGGTATTTTGCCTCGCCCTTTCCCCTGCTCTTCTTTGGCCAAGTTTATCGCAATACTGAGTTAAGTGACATATATTGGATTATTAAAGAGCAATTTTCATTTTATTTAACAGCGCATGATCACAATAGTTTCATTTAATACAAAGCTATTTAAAAATCCATGATTTTTATAATCACTACGCGTTCAGCAATGTGTGTTTTCATGGCCTGGCGAAATGGGGCAAGCGGTGTGTTGCTTAAGTTTTACATCTATACATCAAATTTATTATTAAGATAAGACGTAGACGAAGTCGCGGGTTACAGATATATTGTTTAATCTCAGGTCGACTGAGATTCAAAACAACCAATACGTACTGGGAAATTCCGTCATTATTTATATCGAGTCTTATAAAAGAACGGACGCGTTTATTTTATTTTAATAAGAGTTCGATAATATTACAACTATGATATTAATGTATAAACAGATCAAGATCAGTTGATAGCTAACGATATGAGAATTTATTGACGGTCACCGTCGCCAATGACGGTTTACACATATATATTTAAAGAAAATTGCGGCGTCACGGGACTACAAGCAGATGTGAAACATAGAAATTGTTAAGTATAAGTTATATGCATAAAAGAACAGGGTTACGACAGGAATCAGTTATGGTATAGTGAAAGATAAGGCATTACAAATTTGTTCCATAAAATAATTACTGTTTATATATTTTAATGCATAAATATTCATGTTTATTGATTATAAAATACAAAAATTAAAATAGGCCCAGGCGCGGTGTCTTTGGCGGCCATTATCAAAGGTCGCTACGTCGTCGGCGTGTACGCGTAACACTATTACAACGAGTGCTCTACAAAACAGTTTCAGTCTTATGTTTATACAAATAGGGTAGCAAATTGTTTTGAGTATTTCGCTAATAGTGTAAAGTTCGTCTTAGCGTCGCCATGCCAACAATCAGGTTTACTTCCGCTTATAGATGCTTCACAACAAGACTTAAGACTTTACATAATATAACCTCGAACGCAAAGCACTAAGGTGAGTTTCAATGACTGTTATTTTACCATATATATGGATAACGAGATTCAATCGAGCTGACCACTACGAATACATTTAATTGCTAGACATCATAATGTCACAACTGAATAAGATATCTCGTAATGATCCCTGTTACTATTTACAAAAATCCACAAAAAGTATAACTCAACAAAGAAACAGAAGGAATAAAACAAATCCCAAGTTTTCTTTAAATAACAAAAACAGTTTTATTTTTAAATTCCCACCGGACGTCATAATTAACTCAAAATTTTATTTTTAGTATTTTAGGTACAGTTGTACTGCGGACGCTAAACAAATAGCTGAATGTACAGATATATATATTCATGTATGTCTTTGACGTCATCCCATTCGTAAGTCTTACGTAGAGAGTCGTGCCGCGTGAGTCTCTAGCCCACTTACCACTCCCGCCGTCGAATGCAATCAACGGCACAATGTTTACACAGAAACGTTTATAAATTTATAAATCAAGTATGTATTTATAGATATTTTTATTTGTAATCTTTTACTCGTGGAAAACGACAATTTGAATACGCGAAGATACAGTCATGGATGCATATTTAGAAACGGAGGAAGATTAAGTATATTCTACTTTTAATAATGTTTATTTGTGTCCGGAAATAGTTATTGGGCTTAATATGAAACGATAGAGCTTCTGAATAACTTTAATGAGAATTTATTTATTAACATAAGAATTTATTTTTTATTTTTTAACCTATTTGTATATCAAAATATTGGCCACCGCGACTTCCGACGGGTTTACTTTTAAAGAAAATGTAATTAAATCTTGTCTTTATTAAGACTCATGTATTGAAATAAACTTATTAACTGAATGTTAATTCTGAGAATATTTTTGAAGATCTTTTTATTGTTTTCTGATAACTTACTTTTTATGGAGATTTTATACCTGATTTTTATTTATTTTCCGGATAATTCTTTGAATATTTTCTTACTTACAAACCGTTCTCGTAACAATTACGAATAAATAAAAGATAGAATTATTCAAATAGGTGCAACCGTTATGAAGTGAGGCGCTTATATAAATTCGATATCTGATTTTTGTCAATATAGATTTATTCCGAGAAAAATTTGCTTGTGGACAAATGAAGACCGATTTATAAGTTTCAAAATATATTAGTATGTAGTGTAGTTTAAAAAAAAAACTGCCTTGAGTAGTACACTAGTTAAAATTTGTTTAAGTTTTCGACTTATCAAATCTATTAATTTTCTGGAAGTTTGAATTTTGATAATCTTCCAACAATTAAAAAAAAACACATAAAGCTTCGTAATACTATTGGTATGATTCTTTACGATGTTTTTATCATCTCGTCTAGATATTGTGATTAAGAATTTTTTTTTTCGATTATTCATTCATCAGAGATGAATCAGTAAAAGATTTTTACAATACTTCCAAATAGGGTGAAATTGTAATTGGAGAAGTGACAGTTACTCGGATGTTAAATACTCTATACAACACAACTTGTGTTATAACGAAGTAGTTTGCAGTACGCCTAAATCATTCTTTGATTATTTGTAATTTGACCTCAAAAGCTTAGTGAACGAGAAAATATTACTAAATGCATATTTATCCATTGATCCTGGATATTTATAAAATTGCATTGCATTGCATCAGAGTTAATAACGTAGTCAAACAATATATCGCAATAATTGCGTAGAAATTTCTAACAAGAAGATCATTTTCATCATTTTATTATAGCACAAAGTAGACAAAATACTTGTAATATACCGAATTAGGCCTCCTACGGCAGCGGCTCAAGCCTAGGTTCGATCCCTCTGTAGGGAGCCCTTGAGTGCGTTGCTTGCGTGATACGGTGACACATAAATATACATCACAGCTACAACACTACACGATCACCCCCACACACGTGCACGTCTACACGCTTACACATGAAAGTGGAAGGGTTAATTTTTTTTCCCTTATCGAACTGAAAAACTCTCAATTTTCCGATAATAAATATATGGAGGAGTTGTTGAGGCGTGTATGCTGGTACTCATATACGTTTCAACAACTCAAACATATATGAATAGTTAGCTAGGTTAGCTAAGAAAGGTCGCGATTTTGCATGCAACAGGCAACAGACAAGCCGAGGTGTGCCGTGCACCCTTGAGCTGGTTGCCAAAATAAAATCGGCTGAGTGCCTTAAGCGCTCGCCTTAGTGGTCCGGTGAAGCTGTTAAGAGCTTGCTGGGTCAATAGCGTAGTCATTTCGAAAAAAAAAAAACTGTAATGTTTAGCCTATTTATTATCAAAAACGTGCAGGTCAAACTACTTCGGTCTAGCAAGATGCAAGATCAAAAACATTTGAACTACATTTAATAATACCTCTATCTGCTCTTACTGCTCTTAATAAGTTGTATAGAGATAACGATTTTCCCTCATAATTATACTAATTTGGACTCATTACAATTTATATACCCAATCGTTCCGCACAAATGTGCATTCTGATATAATTTTAATCTTGGCAGATAAATATCTGCCCTTGATTATAATCAATCTGTGAGCTAATCATAACAAAGTATGTAAGGATGATACGTATGAGTTAATATATAGGTAACCATAACGCGAATTTAGTTTACATTTTAGTTCCTGTCTTAAATTAGCCACGTAAAATCACATTTGATGATACAGTATGCGGTATGTAGACATAAATGTGGTAAAAAATGATTGAAGAATTTTTATTTATTATGTGAATTTTAATAGTTATTGACATGTTCCAAAAAATCATTTAATTTCATATATTCACTAGAAGTGCATCGTATAGACAAGAAAATTGAATTTTCAACACGAAAGTTTCATTTCCTGTACCGACACTTTTATTTTCGCCTGAAAGATTTTTTTAGAGATGTTACTAAAGTTGTATTTTAACACTATATAACGAACTGGTTTAAATAAGATCACACTATAGACGTACTTGCGAATTAACCTTTTCAAGTAATGTTTTTTTTTACTTATAATAAATAACGTTTCGTTCACTTTGTTTTTTTTTTCTTTTCCTGCATATAATAATAATAGTTCAGTAATAATTATACCATTGTACTTCATTTTAATTAACTAAAATAAAGTCAGTTCTTTATAATTTTTTACTTTTATATTGTATTTATTCCTGTTTTTAACTTCATATTATTAATAAAGTTAGCTTTTGCTCACGGCTTCGCTCGCTAAATATATATAGATTTAATATATCATAGGTTATATATTTAATAATCTACATCTATCTATTTATCTGTGTTTCTATCTATCTATGTTTAATCTATCCCTCGGGAAAAATATATTTTATCTGGATAAAAGATACGCTAGTAGTCTGGCGAAGCGGTGAAGCTTCGTCAGTGTGTTCGAAAAAAAAAAAGTTATGTTATGTCCTTTTATGCAACTTTGACAAAATATATACGTTTCTTTATATCTGTTAAAACACATGAAAGAGTAATAAATTCACATTATCATTTATCTATACTAATATTTATTATTAATATGAAGAGGTAAAGTTTGTAAGGTTGTAGGGGGTAATATCTGCATTTACTAGACCGATTTATCTTCGACCAATAGAAAGCCATGTTATTTGTGAGTGTCATATGCTATATATTAATCCGAAAAATGAAAAGACTATGATAGGATTCGCCCCGTTGTCACACGCGTTCGAGGTTGTCCTAGAGTGCCGCTTACTCCGACCTGCGCGACAATGCGCTCTTCTCGCGCTGCCTTGTCGGCTTCGTCAAGTCAGGCGAGCCGACGATCAAAAGGCCCTTCTCAGGGCCAAACAGATGCCGCTTCTACGTCATCACGACGACCGACCAGCACGCCTACGGACCTCGCCGATGCTCGACCGACGACCCCCGCAACCCTACACGGACTCCGCACATCCAGTGTGCCGTCGCGATCCCCGCCCCGCGACCCTCGGGTGCGGCCGCCCGTCGACCCTCCTACTCCGCTCGGGGTGTACGAGGGTGATTTAATCACCCTCGCTCGGTTCATTGGGACCGATGACCTGTCGGAGGGGATGGTTCGATGGATGGCCTTGTACCTGCGGGTTCAAGAAGCGGAAATCGAAAATAAGAAGCCCTTGCCCGAAGACATCGTCGCCTTGCAGCTCGCAATCAGCGGGCGCATGCAACCCCCAGAGATCCCGAAACCGTGGCTCTCGTCGAATCCCATTGGAAGAGCGCTACGTCGCAAGCGCACCTCCCCGGACTCCGAGGGCCACAAGAAGCTGAAGCCCAATACGCCAGAAGTCCAAGCACAACAACCGACGCCTACGCCGGCAACGCCCTCGGCCACTCCGAGTGCGCCTGCACCCGCGCCGGTGCCGCGAAGAGTTGCTACGAGCGAGCAACCTTCTTACGCGGCGATTACAGCGCCACCTACAACTGCGCTTCCTCCAAAGGCAGCCCGCCTGCGGAACCCTAACGCGGCTACACCGAGCGACGATGCCGCCGTTGCTGCCGGCAGCCAATCAGAGGCGCCAGAACCGACTAGACAAGGACCGAGATATCCGCTGATAGTCGTTGAGAAGTTGGACAACTGGGCGGCCCACTTCAAACGATTAACGGCTACACTTGGGCACCCACCAAACGCGCGCGCCTACGGACAAGGGATTCGATTCATCCCGGCAAACGGCGATGAATACCGAGTCATCCAAGACTACCTTGATAAACAGGAGGGGGTGCATTGGTTCTCATACACCCCCCCGAGAAGAGAAGCTTGAAGGTCGCGATTCGCGGCCTCCCAGTTGATACGGATACGGCCGTGATTGTCGAAGCCCTCCACGTGAAGGGACACACGGCGGAGTACGTCCGACCGATCCAGGGACGCGGGGGCAGACCGGGGTGCATTTACCACGCTGTCCTCCAACGCACGCCTGGCCTTGTACCGGCCATATATGAGATCACCGAGCTCGCGAATCTCACAGGAGTTACAATAGAAGCCTGGCGAGGCAAACGCCGGCCGGCCCAGTGTCACCGGTGTCAGCAGTTCCGGCATGCCTCGCAAAATTGCCATCGACCGATCGCCTGTGTGCGGTGCGGGGGGTCCCACCCCGCGCGGCACTGTGAACGCCCCAGGGAGGAACCAGCCACCTGTGTAAACTGCGGGGGCGCCCACCCCGCAAATAGCGTGACTCTTTGCCCCGTTTACAAGCGGGAGTTGAGGAACCGCCGTGCAGGAACCGTCGCCCGGACCGGTGATGCCGGGCGCAGGACGGAAACCCGCACGGCCCCTGTGATGGTCAAGGAGACGGCCGCGGGCAGCCTCATGGCCCCCGCGAACGATCCACCTCAACGAGGAGCAGCGGCGAAGAAGCCGAGGAAAAAGAAGTCCCCGCCTACGCAGAGTTCTACGCAGGGCGGAAAAGCCACAGAAAAGCTCGCGGTCCTAATTAAAGAAGCCTCCAGTGAAGCCGGACTCACAGAAGCCGACGCAGAAAAGAAGTGCCTGGCGTTCCTGAGGAAGATGCTCACCTCCGGTGACTAGGAACGTCAGGCAGCAGCCCGGCCAGGAAGGCCCGCCAAATCACCACCCACTCACAATTGGCGCGGACACCCGACCGCTTCGACTAAGAAGCGGTGCCGAGAGTGACGCGCCACCGTGATTCCAGCTCAGAAGGAGCGCAACAATGACCGACCCGTATTCACGGGCCGCGATTGAGACCAATGAAGGAGGCAATACGCCTCGAACAGTTCCCTCGCCCGCCCACTCAAGGGTAGGCAGAGAAGGCCCCGCGGAGAGTCTATGATAGTCGGATTTGTAAAGTAAGTCGGAGAAAAAACGATCCATCAAAAAGGTTTCGTACGAACGCTGTCTTAATGATGAGAGATATATGGATGAGTTTTGGAGAAAAGTTGTAGAGCTTGATAATGCCTACAAAAAAGTCATCGACAGCATATGCCTGGATTTTATATTTAAGTCACAAAAAGCAGTTTTGTATATTTAAAAAATAATCATTTTAATCGTTAAGTGATCAATATTAATTGAGTTAAGTATCATATTACCAACAACACTTTAATTTTATATATGGCACTCAGTACTAATCGAATCACACTCATAATTTCATCACAATATGTTTACCGCCCAACGAAATGGGCATGGGTCTCCTAGTAATATTAATAGGGATGTAACTAACTTACTATAATCAGAGCTAATCTATACTAATACTTATATAATATTATAAAGAGGTAAAGTTTGCGAGTTTGTGACGTTGTGATGTTGTGACATTGTAAGGGGTAATCTCAGGAACTAGTGGTCCGATTTGAATAATTCTTTCAGTGTTATATAGATCATTCATCGAGAATGGTTATAGGCTATATATCATCACGCTAAGACCAATAGGAGCGGAGCAGAGATGAAGAATGGTTCAAAATCGGGACGTTTTTTCCTTTTGAGAATTGCTGCGTGTTAGTGTTAGTGTATCTATTCCACGCGAACGAAGTCGCGAGCAGAGGCTAGTATTAACTAAAATTAGCGACACAATGTTTTAGTGCCTTAACACCTTTTAAGTTTACGTAAATGTATTGTGTTGCTTTTGTTAATTCCATTTTAAAAAATAAATAAAGTCGTATTCAACGACAATGTACTTAATAACTTAAGTGGAATGTCAGCACTTAATAAGTATGTATTTTCTTCAATATCTGGTAAGCGCAAAGTAATAATTATATCTCTCAACAATTACCATTATTGTATAGGATTATAATAATTATATTGACAGCTTAAGTGGCTGGATATAAAAGTACATGTTAATGGAGAAACAAGTTGATATGTCACATACATAGTAGGTACCCGTCGTTTGATTTGTAACGCCAAGGTGAAGAGTGAGACGTCAGGTTTATCCCTAAGCGCAATGACAGCGTTAGACAAAGATAACGCTATGCAAAACCGAATTTAACCGATTTACTCGAGGATATGCTTTATGATTTTCTTATTTTGAGGTTTTCCGTGAACGTAGTACTTTAGCAGTGATGCAGATTTATACAAACAGACAGACAAACATCTCTAAAAATGATTGGAGTATACTATTACTTGTTCCTAGACACCTTTAACAAGTTGTTCACAAAAAAAAATACATACATGTTGTATTTACATTTATTAAATGTATAGTTTAATAATATACAATGAATATATTTAAATTAATTCAATTTCCTTCATATTATTCAATATTTACTCAGATAAATAAACGGTGTTAGTAAAATTAGCAACTAAAGATAAACAGGATAAAAGTTTAATTTGTAAATCTCTTCTTGAGAATTCGCAATATTTTAATACAAAATATTGCATCAATTAACACTTATGGATATGAATGAAGCAGTTTCTTAAATTGCTGATGATATTTTTAATGTTATTGTATGATTTGTTGAAAACTTGTAAAAAATGTTGCTTTGCATAAAATCATATTGAAAAAAGTCATTATTTTCATTTTGTTTCCTCAATTAGACAAAACAATATTATTGTAATAATTAGTATCCAAATCAACAGTCTCAAATAAATTCGAATGTTATTAAAATACATAATATAAATTATAAAATTAATGACAGCTTGGATCAGTGTCACTGCTAGGCCTAATGGCATTTCAAGAAGGAAGGAAGGCATAGTCATCAGGCCAGAATACGACGTACTAGTAATTTTAAACACAAAAAAAAAACCATAATTCTACATTTTTTATGCGTTTTTAACGAAATATTTGAACGTAGTTTTCACCCACTTCATCAATATGAAATACAGATTAAGTTGAACATTTGCTCACTTATCATCAATCAATGTCAATACACCAGTAATAGGTGTAAAATTTAATTTAATTATTAATAAAAAAATAATTACAAAAGAATCATCAAATTACTACGTAAATATGTTTAAAGACTACATTACTAAAAGTCAGTAATAAATTAGAAATAAGCTTTTTAAGTAACCAAACTAAAAAATTGAAAGTAATTTCAAAATATGTTATAGTTTTTTTTTTTTTTTGTTGTACTCTGCAGACTCTTGGTCCGCACCTTTTTTTGCTTATATGTAGTTTTTTTTACGTAAAAATCGTATCCGTATGCATATATACATATTATTATTATTATTATTATTAGCAATTTATTAAATATTCACTGTTTAATTATTATTATTTTTTTTTTGGGTTTAATGACGTTATTGTTTTATAGCGCTTGCATTTCCATTCTTTATAGCAATTTTTAGGTTGTAATCCACAATATCCCGTATCAGAGCGTCCACGGCCCGACGAATGAACCTACTTATCGCGTCGTCAGTCACGTCGATATAGTAGACACAGGTGTCGGTGTGTCTAGATATTGCCACTATAGCATGTGAAACGCTAATGTTATAGTGTTCATGTTATAATTAACTTGTTTGTAAAAAAAAACCATAAGTAATGTATAGTACCCCCCGTTTTTTTACAATCCAATTATTTACAGCAGGTACATGCATATTAAAAAATATTTACTAGTTTTTAGTTCGGGTATCGATAAAAGGGTATCTTTTTAACTAGTTATTATTTAGTACATGGGCGTCCGAGCCTAGCTCGGTTCTTTAAAAACATTTTTAAATCAAAATAAACTGTTAGGTTTGCCTTATAAAATTAACATTTTGTTCCAAAAAGTATATCTCTTCTACTATCACTCGGATTCGAACTGGGGTTACACGAATTATCAAAGTAACCGATTTCCATCTGAGCTATTTTTGTTTTGACAGCACCAGCGAAATTTACCTTTATATTCTAGCTATATTATTTCAATACCACGAAAACTCAGTCCCCGAAACTACCTACATATTAAGTAAGTATCACGGAAATAGATGACGCCGTTTCCGAGATCCTGAATACGTACAAATATAAAAATATACAAGAATTGCTCGTTTAAAGACGTATTAGATTAGATAAGATTTATTATAACCTAATTACAATCCAAATTACATTTTAATATTATAGAAAATAAAAAAGAACAAAGGTAAACTTATAAAAGCATTGTACGGCCCGTATGCCCACCTGATACTCATTAAAAACATAAAACAACCATATAATCTCTTTATGTTTTTCAATTACTGCACGTCCAATTTCTTATTCTTACTCAGCAATAATATTTAATTCTTTTGTTACATTATATCACTGATAGAAAAATATATTTTCCAAAAATCTCATAGTAAAACTGCTGTTACAGTTGAATTGTGAAAGGTATTCTCGATATCACAACGCAAGATAATGAAAAACAAGCAAAATCAATCAGATCTTTCCTTAAAAAAAGTTCTACGATCCTCTTTGTTGTTAAAAAACAAATCTTCTATACGAATGTTATAAAGAGGTGAAGTTTGTGATGTTGTAGAGGGTAACCTCAGGAGCTACTGGTCCGATTTGAAAAATTCTTTTAGTGTTTCATTGATTATTTATTGAGGAAGGTTATAGGCTATATATCATCACGCTAAGGCCAATAGGAGTGGAGAACCAATGAAAAATGTTTCAAATTTTTTTCATCTTGAAAGCTTCCGTGTGTAGAAGTAACTATTTTACGCGGACGTAGTATGATAATGTAAATAATAGTAATATTAAAAATATATACTCCGGAACCATCATTTTATATATCTAAAAAAATAGTAAATATCTGATAGTATATCATTTCGGTTTTAAAATGAAATAAAATTTGTTTTTTGGTGTATTATACAAACGTCCTTGCCAAAAATCTCGAGTTTAGTGACAGATTTAAAATAAACTCAATTGCCCTTAACATTTTTAATACTGTCCTGGAACATCTGTCGAGTATGACTCATGCGACATTGGACCGACAAATGTCGGGAAACACGAGTAACGTATTTAAAAACAGAGTCCGACATTGAATCTTGTCGCAGATAAGATGAGATTAATTTACAAAAAATCAGTCCACCGTTTAAGTAAGAAACATTAAAATTTGCATATAATTCTCAATGAATAAACAATCAAATAAAGTTTGGCAATAATACAAAATCGTTTGTTCTTATGCTATTTTCTGCTTAGATAAACATAATAACTGTATTACTTTGTTGCTCGTTTTGCGGATGTAAACGGGGTCAATAGTAATCGTACAAAGGAAGTTTAGAATAAAAAGTAACAAAAGTACTCACATTGTGTTGATGAAGTGTCAATATCACGTTGTCGAAAGCTGATGCGTTCGACAGCGCTTCAGAACTGCCTCGGAGAAGCTCAGCCAGCAAATCAGCGCCAGGTTTCACACCGACCAATTTCGATGGCGAAGACGTTGCTCTCACGTGAGTAGGTCCACGACCTTTACTCCCTGCCGACATCGCTCCAACGCTTGTCTTTCGACTAGGCACGGTCGCGTCTGACAAACTCCTTCTTCCAACTTCAACTGACCGAGTCGAGGGAGCTTCTAAATTCTTACCAAACGGCCCCCGTGAAAACTGATGGCGTCTCGCTTCCACATCCGAAGTATCGGATGGACTGAACGGAGAAGGCGACGCAGTCCTATCACGGGAATAGGTATCGCTCTCGGCTTCAGAAGGAGAGTCTCCATACTTTCGTCTCGTCCGAAACGAATCATCGTCTCTTTCGTCAGAACTCTGCTGATAAAATCTTGCACGTCTCGTTTTAAGGTCATCTGATCTAGGCCAAATCGGAGCCGGAGTATCGGAAGGACTAGGGGGTCCGTTCGTACACGAGTCATCAGATTTGTCACCTAGTAACGATGACGTTCTTGTTTCAGTGGAGAGACGCATGTCTTGAAGCGAGGTGTCACTGCTCTCTCGCTTACAACCATTTACAGATGGAGGATCCTCTTCCCCTCCATCATCACTAGGTGTAGTTATGTAAATACCTTTCCTTCTTTTAGTTTTATCCAGGGGTCTGCGACGTTCCCTTCCACTGATCGGTACAGGCGAGCAAGGATTCTGAACGGCAGCCAATAAATTGGCAACTTGCTCACTAGTTATTGTTTCGTCTTCTTTATCCCGGTCCAGAGAACCGTCAGAAGCGGCGTCCGAACGCTGCGGCTCTTCTTGCGGTAACTCTTTTGACCACTGTTTCACTATACACTCATACACGGGCACAGGTATACAACTGTCAATATCACTCACACTATCAAGCGCGGGGTCATCGAGCGTCACAGGAAATTGAGAACAATCACAGTCAACATTAGCACACGCATTCGTGGGAGGATCCGGGAGAGGCGGAAATGTGAAAGGCTTAGTGGGTTCGAGGGGAGAAGTTCCTTCACTTTGAGCTTGGGCACTGTCGGCTTGAGAACCATCACTTTCCTCACGTAGTTCATGTAAAACACGCGGTGCCATTAAAGCGGGTAAACTACCGCCGGATTCGGTGGAACATTCTTCACGAACAGGTGGTATCCGCCGTGGCAACGGATGTGTCAACGAACGAGCACCAAGTTGCTTATGCGGCGCATCCGGTGGTGGTGAACGCGCTGCTGGTAATGCGTGCGCTAGCAAACCTTCATCAGATCCAACAGCAGAGTCGACAGATGTGACTGACGCAACTGATCCCCCTTCGGTTGCGTTTCCTTCGGTTGCAGAACTTGAAGCCTCCACATCTCGTTTATACGCAGCTGCGCGTTCTGCCCTTGCTTTTTTACCAAAGTCAAAAGCCGACTGTTGCTTATTAGGGCCACGATAATACTTTTCCTGAGCGAAATCACCCTGTGAAAAAGATGCGCTTCGATACGGTATAGTTTTCTGCGCGTATGAACCAACAATTGAACGTGGTTCGACGCGGACAAGAGTGATGTTGTCAGTGTCGAAATCGTCGCAACGATCGACGGAGGCTCCACGAGGCGGGCTGTGGCGGTGACGCGAGCGCGGTGGAGGTACGGGCGGCAGGACAGGTGCGGTATGCGGCTGCTGTGGCAGCGGGGGCGGCGGAGGCGGCGGCGGCGACGTCGGCGGTGTGTTGTGCGACCGAGGCCGCAGCATATCTGTTAGAGCCTGCAGTCGTTGGTGCCGCGAGGGCCGCTCGTCGCGCGAGCCGCGGCCCAGGTGGCGTTGGATGCGATCCAGCGTGCGTCTGTCAGGCTTGGCCCGGCCCAGGCACGCCGCCACCGCCTCCTCGGAGCAGCAGCGGCAGGGGCAGGCACGCGGCGGCGGTGCGCGGCGAACAGCGTACCGCACCGCGCCCAGCGTCACGTACGGGGACCTGCGCACGCGACTTTATTATATTTAGCTGCGGGAGTAAAGGCGCGCGCGAACCGCCGAAAAGCTTGGCGGCGAGTGCGACCGATTTAGCGCGGACGAGCTTCCCCCGCGACCCGGTGCCGGATTCCGGGAGGATTCCCCGCTACTGATTCCGACACGGTTCAGGAGTTATATCTGACCATATGACTCGTGTCAGCTTCGTTTGAACTGAGATATAATGGGCGGTTTGGTTTAAAAATTAACATGGTACAATGGGTAGGTCGGAGATGAGCGGCGGAGGACGGCAGGTGTCAGACAGACAGACGGAAGACGCGTCATCTATAAATAAACGAACGTTGGCGATTTGGCGACATCGTGACCTCGACGCCATGTTTACAATTTTCATACTTGGTAACTATGTAAGGTCGCAGTTAAAAAAGGAACTGATATCACAAAATTAATGTGCAGATCATATCAAGATTTCATTTGTAAACAATGGGCTACAAGATTTTTCGTTAAAAATATTTAAAACGATTTTCTTGAATGCAATTTAAATGGAATTGAAAAACAAACAATGTGTAGAGCATGTTTAATTTTACGTAAGCGCCACAACTACACAAAAAATACTCACAACGATTCAAATATTTAAGAAGTTTGTTTGTTAATCATGAATAACTTCTACACTGTATAGCGTCGATATTATATACAGTAGAATATATTTCTATGAACAAATTTCTATTCATTTGAATACAAACACGAAAGACGTAGTAATTGATACTGGATTTATTTATGTGTGAATGTAATTTTAATAGTCAAAATAAAAACAAAGTTGATGTACAGGGAACCTGGTGAAATCTCTCTTCCTTCGCGCGCCATCTTGCGGCGATCGGGGGCGCGCGTCGGATGCCATGTGTAATTACGTGATCCCACGCATACTGCGCGCGCGTTCTATATGCACTGAAACAAGGAAAATTTACATTTTTTTTTGTTATTCAGACTTAATCTTAAGTGGTCCCTACTACCACAGATCCTTACCACTTATACCTACGGTATAACAAACCCCAATAGGATTGCAGTTCTGAAGCGATAGTAGGTTACTAATTCTGGTTGTAACTCCTTGTGTATCAGTATATGTTGCCAATGTCACCCTTCTCAGTGAGAACAAAGTAATGGAACCACAGTTGCTTTGGAGTTAAAATAGGTGCGATAGTTATGCCCCGCAGTCAAACCTTATACAGATGCTTTCAGTTTTAAACCTTTTTTATAACGTTCATCAATGACATATTTATTTAAAAATAATTTTATATTAACATTTAATAATTAAAAGGGTTTAAAATTATTGTAATCTAAATCAGATACAAATTATGTATTAACATGTGTTCGAATCATACAATAAGCCTCTGTTTTTAGGCTAGTTATACTAATGATATTAAATTTATGGTAAATATTTCTATTGTCTATAGGCACCACTATGTAATGTAAAATCTAATGTATTGTAAAATGACTACTGGGACTAAGATGACAAACACGCTAAAACCTAGAGAAAACTGGCTCTCAAGTGTAGCTGGCGAAACACACTAACCAGACAGACAGGCAAACAAAAAACACTACGACCATTGTTTTAATTAAGATGTATTGGTGCACCGGAAAGTTTGACTCAGTTGAATTTGAACAAACATCTATCGACGCTGTGTCCAAACACTATCAAGTAAACCATCAAGCCTCCAAAACCTATTTTAATAAGTGTTTTTACTTGATATTACTCAATGATGCGTGTTAAGAAAGTAATATGCTAAGGCGGGGTAGGTTACCTATCGTGCACAAGAGAAAATATTGAAAGAAGGCTACTTCTTTTAACCTTTTAAACGTGACCTAACACCATGCTATGGTTTCATTACGATGTTGTCTTTTACAAAATGCACAGGCTCATTGTAAAATAGGAATTTAAATAAGTAATTATCTTCAAAATAACACCTTAGAGCAGTGTTTCCCAACGTGAGGCCTACCATCCACATGGGGGCATTTCGACATGACTTTAACCCTTTCGCTTTGGGTTATTTAAATGCAATGCTAGATATCGGTGACAAATTTAACAAAAAAGGCAAGTATTTTAAAAATGATGCTGTAAATAATTATTAGGTATAATTTCGTTTGACGTTACCAAAATATCAACTGGGTAATTAGAGTCGTCAAGTCAAGTCAGTTTTTCATTAAGTATATCTTTTGAAATTTTACTTATGTTTTGATAACAATTTCATAGTGATTTCTTTATGATTTATATTTCTTAAGGGAACAAAACTATTTTTAAAAGTTAAGTAAAGTGTAAGAGAAAGTTCAAAAGAGAACTAATATATGCCGATGAATTTGTTAAACCTTTAATTTAGCCGTTTAGAACATTTTACTAGCGAATATCCTGCTAACTAATATACGTAATAATAATAATAATCTTAGTCCATAAAATTATGTTCAGCTATAATTTACTTCAACAGAAAGTTAAGTATAAAAATGTATGCATATGAATGACCTTTAAGGAATAATCATACACATAACTTAAGAACGATTTTCTTGAATGCAATTTAAATGGAATTGAAAAACAATGTGTAGAGCATGTTTAATTTTACGTAAGCGCCACAACTACACAAAAAATACTCACAACGATTCAAATATTTAAGAAGTTTGTTTGTTAATCATGAATAACTTCTACACTGTATAGCGTCGATATTATATACAGTAGAATATATTTCTATGAACAAATTTCTATTCATCTGAATACAAACACGAAAGACGTAGTAATTGATACTGGATTTATTTATGTGTGAATGTAATTTTAATAGTCAAAATAAAAACAAAGTTGATGTACAGGGAACCTGGTGAAATCTCTCTTACTTAGGAATTAATGTTGGACATATAGAGTACGTTATATATCGAATTAAATTATATAACAAGGAAATAAACGTGTTTAGATTATTTTTATTTCTTTTATACATTTTTATACAATTCTAACAGATCTATTCGATTACATAGTAAAATCTAATCTAATACCTTTAAACGAGCAATTCTTTATATAAATGCAATATAAAAATATACATTTTTATATATTCAGGATCTCGGAAACCACGTCATCTATTTCCGTGAAACTTAGTATGTAGGTAGTTTCGGGGACGATAAATCGATCTAGCTAGATTTTATTCATAGAAAACTTTTTTTAACTGAGATTTCAGGCAATGAAAAAATATAGCTAGAATATGAAGGTAAATTTTACCGTCGCTGTCAAAACAAAAGTAGCTCAGGTGGAAATTGGTTGATTCGAAAATCCGTGTAACCCCAGTTTGCATCCGAGTGACAGCAGCAAAAGAGAAATCTATTTTTATAATTTTTTTTTGATAAATAATGCTAATTTTATAAAGCAAACCTAATAGTTTATTTTAATTTAAAAATGTTTTTTAGAGAACCAAGCTAGGCTCGGTCGCCCAGGTATTTATTTTAAATGTTTTCATTAGTCATTAGTTTAAATGGCCAACATAAAATAAAATAGCTGCAAAATATTTTTATAAGGATTACATATATTTATAGAATGTAATATATACCGTATACCATTTTGTTCATTATATAATATACATTAGGTATCAATATACTGTTTGAACAATATCTCTAAATACTCTGTATCCACCGCATACACAACACCGACATCTCTTTACGTAGTCATGAATTACTTATAGGGCGGGCGGGCACATGGGCGGTAACTCTATGACGTTGAACTTGTTTACGTGTTAATACAATCTAACACCAGAGGTCGCTTTTACCGTGATAATTAAAATCTTAATTCAATAAACGTGCAATAGTATCCACAGAGTACCTTATAAAAATAGTATCGTGTATACTAAATTAGTTAACTACATTTTATCTCAATTTAGTACACAAGAGCTAATATCAAATATCTCTCTAGCCAGATTTCATTCATAGAAAACTTCTTTTTATCTGATTTTTCAGGCAATGAGAAATATAGCTATTATTCTTTCTATATATCATATAGTAGGCAAACGAACAGGTGGGTCACATGTTGTTAAGTGATCACCACCGTCCATAGATACTAGCAACCCCAGAGGAGTCGCAAGTGCTTTGCCAGCCTGTGTTTGGGGGAATGAAGATAAAGAGAGAGACGAAAGGAGGAGAGAGGGGGGAAGAATGGGTCTCCGGTGCTCTCCTCATTGACCGAACGAAACGCAATAATGCAAGCACTGTTACTTCACGTCGGCTTTCTGTGAGAGGGTGGTGATAGACCGGTCGAACCGACCCATTCATGCTAAAACCAATAATAGTTTCAGCGTGACTCTACCACCTACAAAAACCACCGAGAATATAAAGGTAAATTTCGCTGCCGCTGTCAAAATAAAAATAGCTCAGATGGAAATCGGCTGCTTTGAAAATCCGTCTAATCCCAGTTCGAATCCGAGTGACAGTCAGAGAGATATCATTTTTTTTTTCAATCATTATTTATATACTAGCCTCTACCCGCGACTTTGTTCGCGTGGAATAAGAATATAGATATTCTTTATTTCTAAGACGCAGCGGAAGCTCTCAAGAAGGAATAAAACCCCGATTTTGAAACATTCTTAAATGGTGCTCCGCTCCTATTGGTCCTACCGTGATGATACGTAGCCTATAACCATTCTCGATAAATGAGTTAATTAACATTGATAGAATTATTCAAATCCGACCAGTAGTTCCTGAGATTACCCCCTACAACGTCATAACGTTACAAACTCACAAACTTTACCTCTTTATAATATTGGTATAGATATCAAGGCTAAATATGTATCTCTTTTTGTAGTCCGGTGAAGCTGTTAAGACCTTGCTGGGTCAATAGCGTAGACATTTCGAAAAAAAAAAAAGCTAAATATGTTGACTGAGAACTGAGAAAAGATACATAAGACAATCGCATCACTTTCCTATATACATTCTTCCAACCACGTATGACTAACTCGATGACGCGACTTTCAACATATTCTTGTTAATTGAATTTTAAAATATAATGAATTTCATAACAAGATATTCAAATATGAAAATTATATTAACACGTTTATCGAATAACTAATTTATACGTGGCGTTAAGTCTCGTCACTAAAAGTTATTCTCTGGTAAATCCTGTGCGATCTATACACGCGCTATTAATAAGAACCTCTTTAAGCCGAACCTCGGTAAGTAGAAAACACCTCGAAACAATGTTTTATTGCATTCAATTCAAGCAATAAAACCTTCATTATTCGAAACTTCAACCCTTTATGAGTTGAAATAATAAGTCCGAAGACATGTCGTACATATATTCTCTCCAGAGATGGGTTTGAACTGATAATTGATAGCATGTCGGACACAGCGTCGATTGATGTAGTTTCGAATTATTGAGAGAAGGTAAACTATTGTTTGAAGCCACATGAGTTGACTTTCAGGAATTGCCTGCACTGTTAACTTCAAATTAGAAAGAATGAATCTTAACCACCATAAATCGAATCTTATAAAATCTCTTTAAGTCGAAAACTTTATAACTAGAATTTTTCGACGTTTCCCTTGAAGTTCGACTCACAGAGGTTCTACTGTATAATATTATCTCTGTTGCTTTTTCGTGAGATGTGTCATTCATTTAATACGGGGATTGATCCAGTCCGAGATCTTTCAAAATACATCGTATAAACTTGGGATTCAATCGCGAAATGAGGTTTATATTTCTATGAAGGAATTACGTTGGAGATTGTAGCTTTGTTTGCAGGATGATTAGGTGTTTCTACACTTGACTTCATTGCTACATCTATATACATAAAGATTCTCTTTATAATAAATCTCTCATAGAGTTATAAATAGTCCTTTAAATCAAATTTATTTGTGGTTGTCGTTGTCCCGCCCCGATAACAATAAAACTCTCCACAGATTATATACCTAAACCTTCCTCACGAATCACTCTATTTAATGGTAAAATCCGCATGAAAATACGTTTAGTAGTTATTGAGTTTATTGCGAACAGACAGACAGACGTGCCAGAGAACTTTGTGTTTTATAATATGCAGTTTTTAATCCATTTCATTCTAATTTGATTTCTTCTCGATAACTGGGTTGTTTTTCAAACCGGTGGTTGTTTTGTGGTTCATGTGCCTTCTTAGGGCCTAAATTGAATAAAGTAGATGATTTTGATTTTAAATTATTTTATTTATATACGATATAAGTAGGGAATCAATTTTATGCATAATTGTAGTTATAAAACTGATTTGATTGTTGAATGACCGAATTGATGATTCTTATCGAATTTATCGCATTTTGGGATCAAACTGTGTAAATACAGCTGCTGTAAGACTTAGAACTTGGAAGACATAACATCGATATTCACCGATGAATTTTAGATTTCATTACAAGCCTTTGTTTTCGATCACACTCTGCATTCCATTAGATATAGTGGTCATAATATGCCATCTACACATATAATCAGAATGTAATAGTCTGTACTTTTAGACTCTTGGGAAAAGAATTGTTGCAGTGTTTAGGAATAAGTAATAAAATACAATTCAATCATTTTTAGAAATATTTGTCTGTGTATCTGTCTGTCTGTTTGTTTGAATACGCGTCACTGCTAAAGTACTGCGTTCAATAAAAGACCTTACAAAGGAATCATAAAGCGTATATTCAAATAACATTTAGTCTTTGTTTCATTAAAATCGGTTGTCTCTATCAAAAGTTATTCTAAATTTCATGAATACGCCACTTAAGTGCCAGAGAAAAGTAAATAAGTAAATGGAATTAATACATTCAGATGATTTTATTCGTAATAGTTATTGTAAATAGGGTTCTACGCGAAAGATTTTTTTTTTTCGAAATAACTACACTATTGACCCAGCAAGGGCTTAACAGCTTCACCGGACTACGCGAAAGACTTGGCCGACACAGCTAGTGGTATAGTTAAAAACTCATTTTTAATAAAAACACAATTACTACACTTTCAAGAATTAAGGCAAGCCGGTATTAACTAAAGTAATGTAAAATCATAAAGGTCTATAAACCTATCGCTCGGTCTTGGATATCGCCCAATATATGTCACAAAACTTTATCCCCTCTGGCATAATTATGACACCACATAAATATAATTAACACGCACGATAAACAATTAAATCAAAATACGCGACAAAGTTGCTGCTGTATAATTAATCATACAATTTAAATAAGATTTAACAGACCTATAATTGGAATAAACGCAATAATTTAAGTACAAATATGGCAAATTAATGACTTCCTCGAACCTTGTCCATGCCATATTTTGGTCATATTTTGACGTGTATAATCCGGTATTTTATAATACCTATTTTTATATAATCTTATTTATAAAGATTGTACGCGTTTTTAAAAGGAGATTTACTGTGTTTTCGATTTACAAATAACAATATATAATACTTATACTTGAAGTCGTAGAAAAAGAGGAATTTACGATCGGACCTAAATATTCTATCTACGAAATCGAAATTTGAATTATATTTTACTGTTGTCATCCAGTGGTTGAAATTCGCATATAACAGTCCTGTAGTGGTAGAGCCAAGCTGAAGCTATTGTCGGTTCGTTCGGGGAAGCACCACCCTCTCACAGAAAACCGACCTGAAGTAAAAGGGATTGCATTGTTGCGTTTCGTTCGGTCAGTGAGAGAGCCGGAGACCCACTACCCTCCCCTTCCCCTTCCTCCTTCCCTTTCTGCCCCTCCCTCACCCTCCTCCCAAATACAGGTTGGCAATGCACTTGCAACTTCCCTGGTGTTGCAAGTATCTATGGACGGTGGTGATCACTTAACATCAAGTGAGCCATCTGTTCGTTTGCTTCCTAGGATATAAAAAAAAATATAACAAACGGCTTCGGTGATTTATATATGTTGACATGTTGCTATTTTAAATTATTCTACTTTATTACCTGACTAACAATTAAGTTTAAAACATGTATTTGTCACACTTGACATTGGCAAAATTGCCTACATAGGCAGAGGCCATACCGGGAAAAAAGGGGAAAAAAGGAAGTAGGAGTGTTTGCGAGATCTTGGTATGTCACGGAGTGGTATTTATATTTAATTCATAATCTTGAGTTATTTGGCTCTATATTGTGTAATATTGGTGGTGTTTTACGTAATATAGTTTGGTTATTGTGCACGAGTGAATTGGTTCGGAAATAATACCACGGAGCATGGATTCTGACTTGCCACAAAACTTCCCGGAAAGTTCTAAAAAGATGGCCTCCACCTTGTTAGTTCATTGAAATGATTGCCAGAAACTTGTAATATAAATTACCTACTGACAATTTCAGTAATAATCTACTAGAAGATTGATTGGCAAAAATAAAATAAAATAAAATCATAAAAAAAAAACAAAAGGGTATATATAAAGTGTTTGAAGTAAAACTCTTATGAGAGATCTTTCAAATTCTGATAAGCAACCTTTTTGTACGACGAAATGTTGGGAGATAAACACTGTGTAAGGTAGAGTGTTGAAATAAGGGTTCTTGTCCGACAATTGTCGGGGGCGGTCAGTACTTGGATGGGTAACTGTCTGGGAAAACCGCGTGACTTTGGCTTTTTGTAATTAAAATGTGTCCCTGTTATAATTTTTAATTATTTTTTTTTAATTTAATTTAATTGTATGTATGTTCCAACAATAAATTATTTCTTTCTTTCTTTCTTATAGAAAAGTTTTTTTTTATGTTTTAAGTCTTAATTCTATCGTATATTTTTATGACACACCTTGTTTTTTCATGTTGGTAGTTATTTTATTTACTTTGTTGACGCGGGGACAGATCTTTTCCCCACTCCACACCTTTTCCCTCCTTAACATACCGCTAGAGGGCAATAGTTGCTCGTCCGCACCGCTATTAAACGCACGAGTCATTGTCTATTAACTTACGCGCCGGAGTGGCTGTTATATGCGCAGCTGTATTAGCATAAATTCCAGTGTTTAGTGTATGTGTCGCAAGAAATCCGGGAACGCTGTCTTGGACAAAGAGATTCTCCACCGTTGCAGTGCTGAGACCGGCGATTGGACTTGCCAAGTGTGTATGTTCCTATTACCAAGCTCAATCGATTAAACTTTGGATCCTGCGATTGAATATATATCCGGTAATACCCTTGACCTCGCAAACAACAAAAATACAGTCCACACCTCTCGTAGAATAAACCCCCAAAATGGAGGTGAAGGGAGTCAAAGCGTTGACCAAGCTTTGACAGCCTATTCCCATCACATGTGTACATATATTAATATTATTATCTGTATTTCAATCCGTTTTTTTCTTTCTCAACCTATGGTAAAACTTATGAGTATTGTACAAATATTGTAAACTAGCTGTGCCCACGACTACCTCTGCGTTAATCAAATATAAAAAACAGTAATTGATAAAATCATCTGAGTCTCAGGATACGACGTGAAGCTCAAATTAACATTTAGTCGTGCCTCAGACATGTGTTTATTATTTTATCATCAACACGCAGCTTCTCAAAACGATGAATTTAAACTAATAAATAAAGAGCAGTCATGTTTATTGGATATAATCATTTTATTTCAAATATCAAATACATTCTTTATAATTTAACATCTATAAAACTGCACAAAGGCAATAAATTGTGTGTTGGATGATAAGAAATTCGTGCGTCATGTTTTAAATGTAAAAGCTATTATTTTTAACACAGCAAGTCTATGCATATATATTCAAAAATCAAAATCAGAAATACTTTAAACAGTTTAGGCCCTAATAAGGCGCTTATGAACGTTAAAAACTACCACCGGTTCGGAAAAAAAAACCCAGCCATCGAGAAGAACCGGCAAGAAACTCGATCGGGTACATTTTTTTAACATATATTTCCAATACATCATACATTAGCTTATAGTGGATGTACAGAGAAGAGTCAATTCCAGACATCACTATCGTTCACATACTGATCTACTCTATAATATCCTTTTGATACGAAAACCCGCTTGACGTGGCGCTTAAATTTGCAGTCCAGCAAATCGATAACATGTTTTGGGACTTTATTGTAAAACCTAACACTAGTACCTAAGAAACTATTACTGGTTTTGCTAAGTCTGAAACATGAGACGATCATATTAAATTGCAGCATCGGTCGTTTATCTAGATGCTAAGCTAATCTCCTCAACCAATTGTTGGTGAACCACGGCTAACGGACCGCATGCCCGCATTTTTCACTCCTCAGTTGCAACTCTAACACAAAGTTTTTAGTGAAAAAACGGAATATTAACTTGCCTTGTAAGAGACGAGTAAATATTATAATTTTTTAGTTATAATATCATTGTTTTTGAACGTAAGTCTGTAGAAAAAACATACAACAGCACGGCTAGTCGCACGCATAAAAGATACATCGAGTAAAGAAAATCTATTAAACCCATTTCGTTTCAAATTTTATTTTTCGAACTGACTACGCTATCGACCTAGCAAGGTCTTCACAGCTTCACCGGACTACTAAGGCGTACGCTCACGGCACTCAGCCGATTTTATTTTGACAACTAACTCAAGGGTGTACGGCACACCTCAGCTTGGGCTGTTGCCTGATACGTGCAATTCGCGACATATCTTTTTTTTTTTACGTGGAGAAATCCCTTATGGATACCCACCCTCCCGGGTGAGAGCATAGGTTATGTCCCCGACTTACACGGACTAAAACCCCACGGTGTACCGACGGACCATGATGTTAGAGTGGCAAGGGATCCTTCTCCGCTATTTCCCTTGAATAGCCGCCCCAACGATCCGCCCGGCGGAAGGTGGCTGCCGGGCTCCTACCTATAGAGAGGCAGCTGGGCACACACCAGATGCCTCCCCTCGTCCGCCGGACCTGTGCAATGAGGGGATGAGCCCCCCGACTACATCCTCTCAGATCCGGCTACGGTGGCAGGAGGAGTTGGGCAAAGCGCCGCCTCCTCCTGCCAGTCCTCCGTTGGCGAAGACGGCCACTGAGGGGGTCCATCTCGCGGGCCCTTTTCGACGCCTCCTTTTGCAAGTTGACTTCCTCGCAAAAGGAGGCCACTACTCGCCACGCCTGCTCGCTGCCAAGCATGGACGAAACCACGATCGGCAGCGACAAATCCTCCCCCACCACCGCCACCAAAGAGCGGCGCTCCACCTCCCACGCAACACACTCTTGGCTTTTTCGAATGAAGAGTTTGCGATCACTGTCCTAAACAGATCAACCGATTTTAACAAGACTTTTACGCGTAGATAGAGGATTTATCAGAGCTAAGCTTATTCTTCATCTTCTTACCCTTATCCCACCTTAGTAGTGTCGGCACAACATGTTTTCCTTTTCCACGCTCGCCTATCAGATGTCATCTCAGTATTCACACCTTTTACACACTTGTCATTTTGCACACAATGCATCCATACATTTTTCGATCTTCCTCTATTCCAACCACCACCATACTCAAAGTTTTTCTAGTTACATGATCTTCATCTCTCCTGATGCCCATACCATGCTAACCTATTACTCCTCAACTTCTCTGTCACCGGTGCTATATTCAAACTTCCTATGATATACTCATTCTTAATCATATCCATTTTAATTACACCACACATCCGCTTTAACGTTCGCAACTCTGCCACATGTAGTTTTTTTTTTATCCGTCCTTTTGTCGCCCAGCATTCTGAGCTGAGCTTATTATCTGAGCTAAAATTCATTACAATTTTGCATGACAATTGAGAAGTAATGATAAAATTTAACAAGTTTTCTTCTGTACGTGTGTATGTCACTGCACTCCTCCTAAACGGCTGGACCAATTTTGCTGAAATTTTGTGTGCGTGGTCCAGTGGATCCGAGAATGATTTAGATTCATGATTGGACCCGGTTGGTGCCTCTGCGGTCAAATAATAGTCTTCTTTTTATTATCAGGGTGGAACAACGACCGCCGAACCCGCTAGTAATCGTATAAAATCCTAGCCTCTGCCCGCGACTTCTTTCGCGTGGGATAGTTACTTTGGACTAACGCTAAAACGCAATGGAAGCTCTCAAGAGGAAAAAGGATCCCGATTTTTAAACATTCTTCGTTGGTGCTCAGCTCTTATAGGTCTCAGCGTCATGATATATACCTATAACCATCCTCGATAAGTGAGCTATATAACATTGAAAGAATTTTTCAAATCAGACCAGTAGTTCCTGAGATTACCCCCTACAACGTCACAACGTCACCAACTTTACCCCTTTATAATATTAGTATAGATAACATTTTTTACGAGAGCTTTATCGCGAGACACAGTATGAAATAAGTTTGAAATAAGACTTCGTTTGCGTCAATGTAGATATCAGTAAACTTAAATGTACGTGAAATAGTTTTTAAAATTGATTAAATATATTTTTAATTTACTCATTACAAAGAGTTCATCAAATCTTTTATGTATATATTAGTAGTATAGATGTATCCTACACATTTACTTTCGATAGTTTTTGTGGAATAATATAATTAGAGTCAGATTATATAGGAACCTATAGTAAATTATTTGTTTGTTCTTAATTTACCCAGAATTCTGAGGAATGCACTTCCTAACGTTTAATAAATCAGCAACATAATTACGTGATATTCTTTGTAACAAGGCCGCGGTATTTTAAACTGACCTTGCAGTGTGGTTATTCCCGCAAACCACAATTATATAAGAGATAATGGATGATATCAGATGGATTCGTATCTAGTTACATATATGTAAATAGAAATCAATTATCGAATGTGTATAGGTGCATCACTTCATCTTTTTTCAGGACAAGCTATGTATTAAGTAGGTTCATCCATCGCGCCATGAACGCTACGGCATGGGATATTGTGGATTATAAGCTAAAAATAGCCATAAAGAATAAAAATACAACCGCTATAAAAAACAATACCGCGAATAAACCAAAAATAGTCAATAATTAGATAAACTAATTAAAACAAAAAAAAAATGCTCACGGATACAAGACAATACTCATAAGCCAAAAAAAAAGTGTGGACCAAGAGTCTGTAGAATAGAAGAAACTGAATAAAAAAAAACGTATATATTAAAAAAAGTGCTTTAGATATCTCATAGATGTCGCCACGTTAGAATTTTTAATTTATTTTTCAACTCCAGCTTATTTTGTAAATACTTTCTTAAACACTATCGAATGTTATAGATATCACATAGATGGCGCCACGTCAGAATTTTGAATTTATTTTTCAACTCCAGTATATTTTGTAAATACTTTCTTAATCATTATCGAATGTTATAGATATCA
>JACEII010000070.1:1111775-1133159 GCA_014332785.1 Antheraea mylitta | reverse complement strand
TAAATACTTTCTTAATCATTATCGAATGTTATAGATATCACGAAGATAGCGGCACGTCAGAATTTTGAATTTAATTTTCAACTCCAGTTTATTTTGTAAATACTTTCTTAATCACTATCGAATGTTATAGATATCACATTGATGGCGCCACGTCAGAATTTTGAATTTATGTTTCAAGTCCAGTTTATTTTGTAAATACTTTCTTAATCACTATCGAATGTTATAGATACCTCATAAATTTTGCCACGGTAGAATATTGAATTTATTTTCAACTTTAGTTTGTTTTGTAAATACTTTCTTAATCACTATCGAATGTTATAGTTATCTCAAAGATGCCTTCACGTTAGAATTTCGAATTTATTTTTCAACTCCAGCTTATTTTGTAAATGCTTTCTTGATGACTATCGGATTTTAATTTCATTTTCCGTTCTTTACCCCGACAGTTTCTAGGCTTACCAAATCCTTTATTATAATTTTAATTCAACATAATTACAAAGTGCAGCCGGGGTAGCTAGTATAAGTATATAAATAACAGTAATATTTAAATACTTCCAATATATACACTTGAAATACTATACAGATGCAATATCCAGACACACTGACATCTATGTCTACTATACCGACGTGAGTGACGACACGGTTAGTAGGTTCATCCATCGGGTCGTGGACGCTCCGGCGCGGGACATTGTGAATTATAACCTAAAGATAGCCATAAAGGACCAAAATAAAAACGCCAGTAAGGCAATGGCGTCATTAAAATCCCTCCTAAGATAATAAATAGTTACATGAAATTACAAAAATAAACAACAAAATATATAAAATAATAAAAAAATAAAAAAACACCCAGTAGTTGCTCACAGATACGATTTTTGACGTATAAAATTTAAAAAATGAATGCAAAAAAGGTGCGGACCAAAAGTCTGCAGAATGGAAAAAAATACTACACATTAATTATCTACTTTTCTCTCGTACTTATGTCACGCCATCATTAAAATTACAATATTTTTTGATAGAGTACACCGACTTTAATGAAACAAAGACCAAGGTGCACTATATACTTTATGATTTTCTTGGTGAGGTTTTATTATTAACTTAGTACTTAGCAATGATGCGTGTTCATACAAACAGACAGACAGGCAGATAGACAGACAACATTTCTAAAATTGATTGAGATGTACACTTACAAATTTTTTTTTTTTCTCGAAAATCTAAAAAGTACAGACACTGTACATTTACATTCTTATTCTATGTATACGTAATAATAAAAACGTAATTATTGGAATTTTAAACTTCTTGTCATACAGTAAACGTGGTAGATGACGGCTGGAGCCGAGTATAGAGTACCACCCGAAGACTTAACTATAATGACTATTCATTTTCATTTACCTCCTCCCAATGCGGTTAGTACGTTCCGCGCCATGTGTACCACTGATGGTACACGTTAAACTTAATCCATAGGTCACGTGTACCACCGGTGGCACACGTAAAACATGAACTTTACGTCACGTGTACAACCCGTGGTACACGTTAAATTTAAGCTTTAAGTCACGTGTACCACCGGTGGTACATATTAAATTGATCTTTAGGTCACGTACTATCAGTGGTACACGATTTGATAAATTTTGATAAACTTATATCATGTTATGTATTATGTTGTAACGTAATATTCCATAATAATATGAGATGTAGTCCGGTGAAGCTGGCACGGCCCGTCACGCCAATAGCGTAGACAGTAAAGAAGAAAAGGTATACATCTAGTTTTTGACAAAATATCTAATGGCCTGAAGAACAAGTCAAGCATAAATTATTTGGCACGCAACGTGTTAATAGGGTTAAACTTCAAAAATATGTGTATATCTTACTATACATATAATAACAATATAAATCTAACATGTTGTGTTTTTTAGCTTGTTGTACATAAAATTGTTGTAAATACCTTAAAATAAGTAATAAAATATATTTCAATCATTATCAGAAGTGTCTGTCTATCTGTCTGTTTGTTTGTATCACTACTAAAGTACTACGTTCACGATTAAACCTCACCAAGAAAATCATAAAGCATATCCTCGAGTAACATTTAGTCTTAGCTTCATTAAAATTGGTTCACTATATACGTCATTGTAATTTTAATTACAACGCATCTTAAGTACGAGAGAAAAGTAAAAAGATAAAATACAATTCAAATATTTTTAGAAATGTCTGTCTGTCTGCTAATTTCTATGAACACGCATCACTACTAAAGTACTGGGTTCACAATAAAACTACACCAAGAAAACTATAAAGCATACCTTCGAGAATAACTTGGTTATTGTTTCGTTAAACTCGGTTCACTCTTTCAGAAGTTATTGTAATTTTAATGATGACGCGGCGTAAGTATGAGAGAAAAGTAGATAAGTAAATGGGCTTAATACATTCAGATGATTTTATTAGCCGCTGTCTTTTACATTAGGTTCCACATGGACGGAGTCGCGGGCACAGCTAGTCCTAAATAAAATGCACGTCTCAAACAATTCTACGACATCAAAAATGTGTAGCAATGATTGACATAATATATGCCTGTTTCCCAATTGAATAGGTGCGAAGATATAGCATATCTTGATAAACAACTCAAGAGAGAGGGCAATAACATCTGTGAATCATTCCCTTTATGCTAGACAGAGACGAGTGATTTATTATAACAGTGTTTGGGTTGCTTTGGGAAATTATGGAACCGCAAGATGTCGACGTCGCGACGGAACGCATCGAAATGACAACGTGTTGAAATGTTTAAAATAGAGATGCCAGTATATCAGTTTGATTTAAGATTTATGTAAATTCTCGTTTTTAAAGAAATATTTTGGATTTATATTTAAAATACTACTGACAAATACACGTACTATTAACAATGTAAAAAAAAATATAATAAAAAAATAATCCAATTATTATTTTATTGTATGTCATAGCAGGCAAATAAACAGACGAGTCACCTGATGTTAAGTGACCACCGTCGTTCATAGACACTTGCAACACGAGGGGAGTCGCAAGTGCGTTACCTGTATTTGGAGGAAGGGCTATTGGGAGGGGAGGAGAGAAGGGCGAGGGGATGGCAGGTGGGCCTCCGGCGCTCTCACTGACCGAACGAAACGCAACAATGCAAGTAATGTTACTTCACGTCGGCTTTCTATGGGAGGGTGGTACTACTCCAGGTGAGCCGAACCATTCATGCTGAAACCTGTAATAGCTTCAGCGTGGCTCTACCACCTACGTATATTATCTTCAATATTTAAAAAAAGTAAGTATATATGAAACTTTGAGTAAATTCTAAACAGAAAAAATATTAATATGTATCTTATTTATAAAAAAAACTACAGACACTAAAATAAATCTCTAATACGTATTTAAGTTATATTATAAAGTAAACTGCACACGGGTTTGCTCATTTTGATTTTTCCTGCAACTTCAGCTTCTGATATTCTTCGCAATACCACACGGCTTTCACGCACTGTAACTCCATTCTCGCTTAGAATACTTTATCTCACACTTTTTATGAGTAATTGCGTTGCTCCTAAGAGTCGTAGCGTGATGTTAGGGCAGTTATAATCGTTGACAAAAAATATGCTATGAAATACCAAACGATGCTTCCAAATCTTATTGATAACTACAGAGATTAGCGCTTAAGAAAAAATGAAGAACAATAATTTCAACTTTATTATGTTAGCTAACCTATATTAAAATGAAAAATTTAAACACGACATTTGGGATATATAAGATTATTAAGAACCGACCTAAATTAACCTCTATAATATTTATTGGGAAACAACTGTTCTGTCATAAAATGTAGTAGGTCAAAAGCAAACGGTATGCGGAACCATTCAATATTTATCATTAAACAACGGATAGATCATATCACTGTAACTCGGTAAAACTAATCCTCTCTTTCAAAATGGTTCAACAAACTAAATAACTCGGATTACGAACCATTTCCTACATATATTACAGATATAAAAAAGACCGAAACAGTCATAAGGACTCAAAGAATAGAAGTGAAAACTTAAAACAATGGTATAATTATTTTTGAGATTAATTATATTATGATTTATATAAATTTCATAATTTGTAAATTGAAATTATTATCTCTCTTACAGATGTATTGAAACTCCGAATAATATATATAACCAATGGTGTCTCACATAGGTTTAAGTAATGAAAATCCGATAACTTCAACCAATAGCGTTTGAGGTCATTAGTAACACGCCCCGTATAGTCAATAGTGCGGTATCGCAGGTCAATAGTGGTTCCCCTAATACATCTTATTTCATTATCAATGTTCTTAATTTAATATTTACTATGTCTAAACGTCACGAAAAGTGCATTTCCCGCCAAGACAATAACCAAAAATGAGTAAGCAGATAGTAAACGACGGAGCATAGACTAAACATACTAAATATGATATACATCGCCTGTACATATAAAAATTTTAAAAGTGTGTTACAAGAGTTAGTTTTATCTAAAAATATTAATTACTCTTAGGGTTACTAACTTACGCATATATTATAATTTTTTTGGTATAAATATATTCAAGTGGATCCGAGAATGGTTTAGCTTCACATTTGGACCCGGTAGGTGCCGCTGCGATTGAATTTTAGATGTATTTTATTATCAAGACAAGACAACATCTGCCTGGACCACTAGTACATACATATTAAATCAAACCACACTTTCTGCAAATCCACACATATGTATAAAACTGAAATGTATTTTTTCTTATCTGAATAAATTACTGAAACGGCTGAAATAAGTATGATGAGCTTTTTAAAACTTGTCATATTATATCTAGTATATCTAAGCAATAAGCATATAATTTCACTCTGGAGTTTATTTCAATATGTTAGTCTATCATATGGTGATTTTCATATTTTGTACATAATCTAGGGTTATTTTACTCTATATTTTGTAATATTGCTAGTATTTTACATAATATCGTTTGGTTATTGTATACAAGTGTAATAATGTACGTGAAATAATACCACGGAACATAAATTCTGAGATGACGCACAAACTACCTAAAAAAATCTAACAATACACTTGTAGTTATTACCCACTTAGCAATGACAGTAATAATCTAGAAAATAGGTCAACAAAAATACACATTTCCGTAAAGCCATTGCAGTAATTTAAAAAAAAAACAAAGATAGCACATATAGCTTATATAGTCTGTAAAAGCGAAGTCCTAGTCATAAAATAATAATAAAAAAGTCCATATTTAATCTGAAAAAAAAAACATTTCCGCGAAAACAAAGCCGCAGACACCAATTACTATTGAGTAAGAAATAACATACACTTATTCAGACTTTCAAGTCAAAACCGAGGACCGTTAGAAATAAATTAAAACATAAATTTCACATGACAACCCTATCGTCTCGTTTCATAATAATATCCTCTAACGTATTTATGGAAACCGTTAATGCTTTGTTTATCCTTTGTTTACACAGAAATGTATAAATTATTTATGAACTGACGGCAATGTTTTCGGATTACATCTTATAATAATTCTATTATAATGTAAATCACGTCTGAAAGCACTAAAACTAGAACCAATTTCCTTTGTGCAGCGATATTTGCCAACATTGAATTTTTGTTACATTTTTAATTGAGTTTAAACTATGTGTGGAATTAGCTATTACCTGAGTGCTTTCTCATAAACGTAACTACCTAATACTGTTAGAAAGTATAAGGAAAAAACTGATCCTCAACCCTTTTCATGAAAAAATGTACTTGAGAGGTGTAAATCAGTTCCCGATTGATGAAAGAACTAAAAGTATTTTTCAAATGGCGCCAGTAGTTCCTGAGATTAGCGCGTTCAAGAAAACCAACTCTTCAGCTCTTATTATGAACTAGTTGTGCCCGTCCGCGTGGAATCTTATGTAAAAAACAGTGATTAATAAAATCTTCTGAATCTATTAAGTCCATTTACTTATCTACTTTTCTCTCATACTTACGCCGCGTCATCATTAAAATTACAATAACTTCTGAAAGAGTGAACCGAGTTTAATGAAACAATAACCAAGTTATTCTCGAAAGTATGCTTCATAGTTTTCTTGGTGTAGTTTTATTGTGAACCCAGTACTTTAGTAGGAATGCGTGTTCATACAAATAAGCAGACAGACAGACATTTCTAAAAATATTTGAATTGTATTTTATTACTTATTCCTAGACACCCGCAACAATTTTTTTCACGAAAATTTAAAAAGTACACTTTACATTTACATTCTTCTATACAAATATTATAAAGAGAAAGAGTTTGCGAGTTTATTACTTTGTAGGGGGTAATCTCAGGAACTACTGGTCCCATTTGAAAAATTCTTTCATTGTTATATAGCTCATTTATTGAGGATGGTTATAGGCTATATATCATCACGCTAATACCAATAGGAGCGGAGCACTAATGAAGAATGTTTAAAGATCGGGGTTTTATTTTCTCTTAAAGGCTTACTATGCGTGTTAGCGTTAGCCTAAAGTAACTATTCCACGCGAACGAAGTCGTTGGCAGAGGATAGTATTATATACATATTAGTATAAACTAGTATAGATTATACCCATGCAAAGCCGGGGCGGACGTCTAGTTTGAGATATAATCTACGAATTATAATTCCTATATTGTTTCGTATAAAAATTGACTTACAAATAAATCGTATTAACATATATTTTCATTTACAAAACTTTGTAGTTTATTTTTATTCCGTAGTAAAATGCGTTTCGGTCTATAACATCAAAACACGTGGGCGTCGATGCATTGCTTTTCTTTTTAAAACGAGATTATAAAAAGAAATGATCACTTCGCTGATCATTTAAAAGATTTTTAATTTTAAGCTCATAGACGTAGAGTAAGATTTCCTATGCATTTTGATAATACAACGTCGACCTACAAAGTGTACGAACACTTTTAATATGAATTTCTTTATGTTTTTTCGCTGGAAAGCTCTTAAAATTAATACAAATACTGCGTGATATAATATGTTATGACTAGATTTTATAGTACGACATGTTTTTGCTATCTAAATATAATATTATTCAAAAGAAATTGTGGTTGAATAAAACGTTTCTCTCTATTAAAACTGATAGTGTGAGCTATTAATCTCCTTTCAAACTCGAGTTGGTGTAAAAATATGGATTAATAGATAAGGAAAACTAAAATTGAATATATTCCTCCAAGAACTGGATGTTTAAAAAATTTCAAATGTACTCATTCAACTCTTCAATAGTATTCAGTTTATCTCTACATACTATAGGGCTCGTGACAGTTTTTTTTAAATGATGAATGACCCTATTTTTGTACATCAATTTATACATTTTATAGAGTACTAGCCCCTGCCCATGACTTCGTCCGCGTAGTAATAGTTACTTTGGGCTAACGTTAGCACGCAGCGGAAGCTTTCAAAAGAAAAAACTCCCGAGGTTTAAACATTTTTCACTGGTGTACTGCTTCTATTGGTCTTAGCGTATTGTTATATAGCATATAACCTTCCTCGATAAATGAGCTATATAACACTGAAAGAATTTTTCAAATCGGACAAGTAGTTCCAGAGATTCCTCCCTACAATGTCACAAAGTCACAAGTTTTCCTCTTTATAATATTAGTATAGGTTTATTACGAGGTAATGTTATAGGCTGCTCATGGAGCCCCTGATACCCGGTATCAGGGGTGGAAGGCGGGTTGCTCGCCCTAGAAAACCCGAACTGTAAATGCTTATATCAGTGAAGTAGCATACCGCGCTGCTTACTCCTGATGGCAACTTCCAACACAAAAATAGTGCTGGCCCTTGTGTTTTTCATGGACAAATTTTTATACCATCCCTTTTAATGTTACTCGCCAATGGATGAGCTTTAGGCGAATTTCATAGCTATTATGTTTTATTTTATAGCTAACTGATACCCGTGATTTTATTTATTTTCTTAACAATATTTTTATGTGAAAAGGAAAACATACACACCACATCGTTTGACCTACTTTTCCAGGGCAAATAAACACACACCGCTGGACGCGTTATATAAAAAACTAGTTTTTTAAACTTTATCTATAATATAAATATGAATCGTTGAATCTGTTTCTAAGCGCAAATCTCAAGAACAACTGATCCGATTTGGCTAATTCTTTTTTTGTTGTGTTTCATATTGTCAGGTGAAGGTTATTATACAAAAAAACGTATATTTTAATATACTTTAGGCGGAACGAAGTTCGCGAACACTCGTAATATATAAAGCTACTTTAAAAATCTTATTAAAAGAACAGCCAAATGTCGAAGAATTAAAAAAAAGGCGAAATCTATCCAGTGGTTATATGGTTGCGGTTTCGCCGGATTATAAGAAAACCTTACACCCAAATCTATCCCATGAATCACTTTATCAACTGGTGAAAACTGCATACAAATCCGTCGAGTAGTTTTTGAGTTTACCGCGAACAGACAGACAGACGGACGTGGAATTTGTTTTATAATATACACTCATCAAAAAAGTCTAAGCAACATGTAGTAATTTAAAATTTTAGGCTGGTTCTTCACATTATAACGTATTTTATTTTTAAAATAATATCTTTAGGGTTCTATGATGTAAAAATAACAGGTGTTGTCTTTATAAGTTCTTTTAATAACAGAAATGAACAATATTAGAATATACTGTAGAAACTAAGATACATAAGAAACTAAACTTATTTTACAAAATGAAATTTCTAAAGAAAATGTATTTATTGTGAAAGAATAGAACAATTTAATACAAAGTATGGTCTCCTTTGCTATTCAGAACTTGTCGGCAACGATTATTCATTGAATTAATGAGACTGTTTATGTCATCTTACGGTATTCGCTCCCAATGGAATTGTAGCAAATCCTTCAGCTGTTGGGTTGTTGTCGCTCCGTCTAAGTCCTTCAAAACACGTCTCTCGAGCATGTCCCATGCGTGCTCGATGGGGTTGAGATCTGACGATTGTGCAGGCCAGGGCAATGTTCTCCGTTGCAAAGTATTCACTGGTTCACCGAGCTGTATGTGAACGCGCATTGTCATGCATTAACCTAAAATCGAAGCCAATGGTTTGTGTAAATGGGTAGACATAAGGTTTGAGAATATCCTCAATGTAATTTTCAGCATTCATGTTTCTATTTACAAAAACGTGCTCAGTTCGCCTGTTCTTCATAATACCTGCCCATAACATAACTGTTGAGCCGCTGTATGGATGAACTTCCTGAATGCACCTGAGCCTTTCAGTATTTCCGGACCGACGATACACTCGCACCCTTCTTGTATCAGGCTTAAACCCGAATCGCGACTCATCGGAAAACATAATTTTATCCCATTGTTCCTGGGTCCATGTTATGCGTTCTCTACACCATTCATATCGACGAGCACGATTCCCGTGACGTATCGGTGGGCACCTGATTGGGCGTCGAGCTCGTAGGCCGTACTCATGCAGTCGATTTCGCACAGTTTGAGGACTTACATCAACACCACTTGAAATTTATAGCCTCAAACTTATCTCTCGAGCGGTTAACATCGGCTGGCGTCTTGCAGTCAGTTGTATGTACCGGTCTTGCCGAGTGGTTGTACTCCTTTTACGGCCTGGATGCTGTTCAGCGGGTTCTTCTGTATTATTGTAGCGCTGCCAAAGACGACAAATAACACTTCTATGAATGCCAAAATGTTGAGATACCTGAGATTGATTACTTCCCGCTTGCAACATCCCTACAGCTCTTTGCATTTCATCTGCCATCAAATGACGTCGCTTCATGACGTAAAGAATATCTAACAATTCAATTTTATCGCTAACGTTATTTAAATGGTTGGTAAAATTATAAAATCAAGACAAATTCGCAGTCATTTGAATTTTATGAAAAAACAAAACATAATCAAATTTTTTTGTTACAACCAGCCAGTATGTCATCAATAACAAAAAAGTTTACTTATCTACGCACTTTTTTTGAGTAAATACTTAAAAATTAATTAATATAGTAAAATTTGTAATATTACGCATGTTGCTTAGACTTTTTTGATGTGTGTATATTGATAAAAGATATTACGAGAACGAAGTCGCGGGCAGCTACTAGTTATACAGAGAAGTATATTTAAACTGTCACAGTCTTGAAAAACTATTTTAACATGCCTATTTATAAATACAGCGTCTCTCTGTCTGCCTATTTTACATTTCTGTGTATCCATTAGTGGTGGAATTATGCGTAGTTTTTAATTTTTTTATTCTTATTCGCTTTATTGTAATGTTAGAATTATTCTATTGAACGTTATTTAATCAAGTCAGACCTTTTTAAGATAGACCTTACAATTAAAATAGCTGCGACATAAACCGTTAAAACATTTTTTTAATGAAATCTTGTTTAACCCTGTTGAGTGATTTTTGGTAACAGAAATCTTATAAGTTCGCGTCACGCTAGACCAGTGGTACTCAACTTTTTTTTAATCGAGCCAAAGGTATTAAAGAAAAAAAACGTAATTTCAAATTAACAACGTATTAATGTAGTGAAAAATGTTTCTCCAATAAAACAAGCTTGATACAGCCCTTACATCATAAGAAACGCATTACGGTCGCGTTATCTGGGATCCATTTAATAGGCACGAAATTTAAAATAATAAAAAAAAATATAATCTGCTGGACCAACTAGGAAGACCCGGTTGGCCACAGGTTGAGTTTGACTGCGCTAGACTAACTTTTATCCAGAAGAAATGTACTAACTCGTATCGAGGACTACACCAATTTACACCAACAACATCCTGAGCTTATTATTATAATGTATGCGCAGAACGTTGTAAGCCTTCTGCGTTTCATAACCCATAGACTGCATGCTTAACGATAAAAAGAGTTTCCCATCACCAACCGGTTTAGTCTATGACATCCAGAACATTCCTCGCATGGCTTTCGCGTAGCACCAGTTCTAACTATGAATTTTGCTTGAAATAACGCGTTTGCAAATTATATTTTAACTCTATATGATAAATTGATTATTCTAAAGACAGATGTTTCTCAGTAATTGTCGTTTAACCTAGATTAAGTATAACAAACAACCATTCGAAATGACAACGACCGTTTTATTGTCCACCGTATAACCAAAGATTAATGATATTTAGCGAGACATCCTACAATCCACCCACTGGTCTGTCATTATTTTATCTAAATTTATTACGCTAACTAAATATTGCTCGCGGCAAGTAATATATTATATACTTTTTTATATAATGACGTAGTATAAAGTCCAAAATTATTACAATTTTATGGTCCCTTCTATCTATATATCTCTCTTGATCTAATGATTGGTTTTGTTCATATATCAAATTATAACGCTCCTTGAGGAAAAATGAAGGAACTCATATTGAGGCTAAAAAATGAACACGCCCGCATAACCACAAATCACGCCGCCGTGGTCTGAGGGTAAATTTCGCTCCCGTACACTAGAGAGCCCCCCTCGGCAGCGGCTCAAGCCTAAATCCGTTCCCTCGGCGTAGAGCCCTTGAGAGCGCTGCTCGCACGATACACTCAAACAAAATCTTACATTACTGCATCAACATTACACAATCACCTTCACAGATGTGCAACGCATAGATGCTTATACATGAAAGTGGAACGATTTTGTTTCTTTCCCTTATCGAACTGAAATAGTTTAGAAAATTATCCGATACGAAATATATATAAGAGTTGTTGAGGTATGTATACTCGGTACACATATATTGTCCAACAACTCATATATATATATGAACAGTTAGGTTAGGTCAGTTCAGATAGGTCGCGAATTGAACATACCAGGCAACAGCCCAAGCCGAGGTGCGCCGTGCACCCTTGAGCTAGTTGTCAAATAAAATCGTCTGAGTGCTGTAAGCGCTCGCCTTGGTAGCCCGGTGAAGCTGTTAAGACATTGCTAGGTCAATAGCATAGTCAGTTCGAGGAAAAAAAAGCTAAAAAATGAAATTAGTTTCCTTAATTTTATAACTTAAGTCTGCGTTCCTTATTTATGTGTAGATAGATGAAAAAAGCACAACACCGTTTGCCCACTTGTCCACGGCAAGAAAGCAGATGGTTAAACTTAAAAAACGTTGTTTCTTTAAACGTTAATATCGTTATACTAGCTGTTACCCGCGGCTCCGCACCCGTTTTTTGAATGTATTCAATAGCTTTAAAATTCTTATTAGATGTGTAAATAACAATAATACTCTTTCAAAAATATTTGTAAGTATGACACGCACATCATCTACAGTAACAGGTAACATGTACATTATATATATGAATACTAATAGTGTATCGAATGGGATGGGATTTATCATAAGCCACATAGCTGGAACTTTAAACTATGTATCACCCTCACTTAAAATAAAACAACTAATTAGTTAGTTAATTGCCCGTAAAATTCCCGTTCAAATATTACTTGTAGTCCGTTGAAGCTGTTAAGACCTTGCTAGGTCCATAGCGTAGTCATTTCTAAGAAAAAAAAACCGTTCAAATAGGTCCAGCCATTTCGGAGATTACCCGGAACAAATAAACAAAAAGACATATCAACAGAATTAAAAAAAAGATGTTAATATTTGTAGCACCGCAGATATATGTATGTATTCACCAAAAAGTATTTATTTCAATATTATATACACACACTTTATTCTTGTAATACATAAACTAAAAATTCGAAACAAAAAAATTTACGAAATATTATATAGAATATTTGGCGCTTATACCTTTACATTAACTTAGACATAAAAGAAAACTGGGTAGAGAATACATAAGAACTACCTATATTGACAACTTCAGAATTGGCAGTATGGATTAATACCTTGACCTATATTGATGGACGAATATTATTACTACTAACCTTTTAGAATAGCAGCACAAAATAGACTTTAAAAATGTTTGCGATAGCAACGTACTACTTATAATAAAAATTGGAATTAAAAATAACGTAGAATAAACTTTTGAACAGGAACACAAAATAAACCCTAATAATATTTCTGATAGAATGTTATCATGTTACCATGGCAACGCATATAATACTGACACTGACACGCAGCGGATGCTCTAAAAATAGCCCGATTTTGAGACATTCTTCATTAGTGCTCCGCTCCTATTAGTTTTAACCTGATGATATGTAGCCTATAGCCATCCTCGATAAATGAGCTATCTATCACAAAAAGGAACTTTCAAATCGGACCGGTAGTTCTTGAGATTAGCGCGTTCAACCAAACAAACAAACTCTTCAGCTTTATAATATTACTAGCTGTTACCCGCGGCTCCACACGCGTTTTTTGAATGTATTAAATAAATTTAAAATTGTTATTAGATGTAAATAACAATAATACTCTTTCAAAAATATTTGTATGTATGACACGCACATCATCTACAGTAACAGCTTGAAGCTGTTAAGACCTTGCTAGGCCAATGGCGTAGTCATTTCTAAGAAGAAAAAAAAACGTTCAAATAGGTCCAGCCATTTCGGAGATTACCCGGAACAAATAAACAAACAGACGTATCGAAAGAATTAAAAAAAAGGTGTTGATATTTGTAGCACCGCAGATATATGTATTCATCAAAAAGTTTTTATTTCAATATTATATACACACACTTTATTCTTATAATACATAATATATCGTAAACCAAAAATTCAGAATAAAACTAACGTAGAATAAACTTTTGAGGAGTTTTTGACGTTATTTCAATCTGTCATGTAGGGGATTTTGTATTTTATTCATAAGCTTGTGTTATTTGACTCTATATTGTTTTAAATTGGCGGCGTTTTATGTAATATGGTTTGTTTATTGTGCATAAGTGAAATGAATGAAAAATAATACCGCGGAGCACATGTATTCTGGGGTCTTGATGAAGAAGATAAAAATTTACGAAATATTAGGCGCTTATACCTTTACATCAACTTATACATAGAAGTAAACTGGGTAGAGAATACATAACAACTACTTATATTTACAACTTCAGAATTGGCAGTATGGATTAATTCCTTCGCCTGTATTGATGGACGAATATTATTACTACCAACCTTTTAGAATAGCAGCACAAAATAGACTTTAAGAATGTTTGCGATAGCAACGTACCACTTATAATCAAAAATTGGAATTAAAAATAACGTAGAATAAACTTTTGAACAGGAACACAAAATAAACCCTAATAATATTTCCGATAGAATGTTATCATGTTACCATGGCAACGCTGACACGCAGCGGATGCTCTAAAAATAGCCCGATTTTGAGACATTCTTCATTAGTGCTCTGCTCATATTGGTTTTAACGTGATGATATGTAGCCTATAGCCATGAATGAATTATAAATGAGTTATCTAACACTGAAAGAAACTTTCAAATCGGACCGGTAGTTCTTGAGATTAGCGCGTTCAACCAAACAAACAAACAAACAAACTCTTCAGCTTTATAATATTAGTATAGATAGATTAAATTAACATATCGCATTTTTTTTAGATAACGACATAGTCTAAGACAGAATAAAAAATTGATCGAATGTATCGAGTAGTTTTTGCATAGTGCTCGCACAACAGCAGACTTCATTAACTCGTATATAGAAGATTTATTAACTTATAACTATTACATATAATTAAAACCATCAGGTACCTGCCATTTTGTTCTAGTTAGAATGATCTCCTTGTTTCATGGGAATTATCTTTAATCTGGATTAATTGTTCGCTGGCTTGTGTTTTTTTATTGTAATTTTTTCATCATCTAATAACTCATCACTGATTTAGTTATTATAGTTTTGCTTAGCCCCCTATAGTGTAGTAGCATGTAGCCGTTATATGATATTGAAAAGTTTGAATGTCTTATCAGAATCTGTTCAAATATTTTCAAAATTAACAGAAAGATAAACAAGAAACTTCCTCAAGTTTCAATGTTTTTGTATTACAAATAATATCTTTTCTTCATTTGTATTAAATTCAAGCAGCGATTTTCAAACATTTATATTGCTGTATTTAGCAGCATAGTTATACTTATAACCGTTTGAATAATTATATAAATATGTAGAATAATGTTTTTTTAATGAATACCATATTAACCTGAGATTATTTGCACAGATCACAGTCAAAACTAGTGATGGATTGTTTGATATCTCAAAAGATAGAAATATTTTTTTTGATTCGCATTGTATCTATTTGTTATATTTATTGTACTATTTTTTTTTTCGAAATGACTACGCTATTGACCCAGCTAGGTCTTAACAGCGTCACCGGACTAAAATTTATTGTACTATACTCTTGGTTTTACATCATTAAAAAATTAAGAAACATGCACACAAGACTCTTCTTGGTTAATATTTCAGTTTTAAGTAACTTTATTTTATGCTCCTGGCCTAATTTTAAAAGATTGTCGCGGCACTAAGAGGTGCCTTTTTATCACGTTTGACAACCCTTGTTCCGTAGTATTTCAAATCAATTATATTTCAAATCTAAGTCCGAGTAGGAACAAAACCTGTATCCGTTGTATAATTTTGTCAGAGTTTTTTTCAACTAGCTACGAAGGAATTCAATGCGTGTCCCACACACTCTTGACTTTATACTATTCTGTAAAAATAATTTATGTCTATACCAAGAACAAGATTGTTGCATGTCGCCTACACTTTTCTCGCCCTATCCCGTTATTTACTTTGGATAAATGCCAGATAATAATAACAACTGATTTCCATTATAAACGGCTGTGACACTTACACGTAATGACGCTGTGGCGCGACAAAAAAAAAGTATGTGAAAGAAAACATTGGAGCGACGTTAAAAAAAGTGTTGAGAGATGGTATTTAAATTAGTTAATATTCTAATTTCGAAATACGTATAAATCATTTGCTAAATCGTAACGAATTATGGTGACATTATCATATTTTTTCCGTGTAAAAAATGGACTTATATGTTACTAGCTTATTTCGCGTCTTCTCTCACGTTAATATAGATTTACTCTATCTCTATGGAATAATACTGTTTTTCTGGATGAAAAATAAGGTTCTTTCCTATGCCCCTGAGAAGATGTAGGTATATAACATTTCATGAAGTTCAGTTAATTATTTAACGTAACAACTAAACAAACAAACTCACATTCGCACATTACGATAAAGTAGGTAAATATTTATATATTAACCATGACAAACACTGAGAGATGAGGATCAGCATGCAGCTTTATGTGGCTTTTTACAGGTATGTAATAATTATATATATTATTTTATATTTTTTAATTCGCATTTTTTGATCTTTGAAAGCTATACACCAGCGGTAAGCCTTATCTAAAATAGCCCAAGCGACTAATTTATATATTTTATAAGTATTTAAATAGAATTAGAAACCAGTGATGGTTTTGGTGATCATAAGCAGTCTTCTTTCATTGAATAAAGTATTTTAGATTTGATTTGATTAACGCGAACGAACCCGCGAGCAAAATGTAATGATATTATTATTTTGTGATTATGTCTCTGTGTGTTATAACATAAAACTTTCCGACAAATATGCAGATGAAGGTTAAATTAAATACAAAAATTTATTCAAATTCCTGTCAAATAGTGAAAGCATTTATGAAATAATTTACCACTGTCAAAATATATGCGTGAAAGTCATTTGTTTAGACGTATTCAATTGATAAGCTTTATAATAAAACTCAATCTTATTTATGGACTAGCAAACGCCCGCGGTCTTGTATGAGTTATTTATAATATTAAACTTAATAACTACGTTAATAATAAAGATATGAAGTGCCGAGTCACCAAATGAAGTTGATACGCACCTACATTCGCTTAAGATGCATTCGAAACTATTCGTTCTTTCTCGTGTGAAGTTAGCAACGAAACACTGAGCCGGGTAGCGGTTTGGTGGATGTTCGTAGCTACATTCACTCGATTTGAAATGCTTTTAATACGATATCTATTAAACATAATCCCCAGAATTAACAACCCCATGGTTTCCTAGCGATGTTTTCCTTCACCGAAATCTCACTCATTCTCGATGTACGGCCTGAGTGCTTTCGGCGGGGCGTGAGCGGTGCGTGCAGTAAGGCGTCCAACGGGACATGCAGCGGGGCGTGCAACGCCCAAGAGCGTACGTAGGTCGCGTGATACTCAGGATACATACGTGTTAATTAATTTGTTTAACACGGCCCGCCACGCTCGACGCTCGATTAAAACGTCCACTCTGGCCGTACACTCAATTAGACCTAAGTCGACTAACCTATTCTGAATAATCACAATTCATTGTATTTTTACACCTTGAAATCAACTTTATTTTAGACCAGCGTCATGAAAATTAGCATGTGAAAACATTTGATTATAATTTAAAAATTAGTTTTTAAGTTCTTTGGCTATATATATATATATAAATTTATATATACTATATACCTAGTCATTTCTGTATACAACTAGACCTAGACAAACATAAATACATACGTTTAATGTGTAACGAAATTGTCTCTCTACCGTACCATAAATCTTCAGAAATCGTTTAAATAAAAAATCGAAAAATTGCTATCAGACCATTCTCTCAATTATCGAACGTTCGTATAACATATTTCGACGTATTTATATAAGTAGATATATATACATATAAAATTCTTTACGCTCAACTGAATTTACTTTTCCTTAACGCGATACCCGGTAGCCGTCTGTCAGCTCCGGCGATATCGGCGTCGATCAAAACAAAATGATTTATAAGTAATTTAAGAGCTTTTTTCCGATCAATCATCAGAGAGCGGGCACCGTGGAACAAGTTCTAAGAAATCTTTACAACACGTCGAGAGCTTGTAGTCATGTTGGCAAGAGTCGCCGCGCGTCCCATTTTCGTGAGACAGTATGCATTTTCAATGGTGTACACACACACGTGATTGTAACTGACATTCGAATTATGCATTCGATTGTTCCGTTTAATCGATTGTTATCTGAAACAATTGCGATTCTATTGTTTGTCGTGGAGAGTTAGCTGTCGTCGGCGACGGCCTGTTTTCTAACTTTCTGTTACAATTTTATAAGTTAAAAATTAAGTTAATTCTATTCGTTTCACAAGTTAAAAGCATGTTTATGGAGTATTTTGTAAAGTTGTTTTCATTATTAATGTATTATATCATTAATTAAAATTATACTATAATACGGCTAATTTAATGAGTTCTAATATTAGTATGTTCATAGTAGTATTAAAAGCACCTTTTCCTATACGAAATAAAGTAGACAAAGGTTTAACATTCACTATTCTAGACAATTATTAATCCTGATGATATAAATACTCCGTTAAAATTTAATAGATGGCAGGTGTTTCATACTTCGTAATATCAATAAAAAACTTTTATTTGAAAGAATATACAAAATAGAGCCGTCACGGGCGCCTGGCAGATGTGAAACATCGAAATTGTTTTGTATAAGTTATATGCATAAAAGAACAGATTACGACAGCAATCAGCTATGGCATAATGAAAAGATTAAAGCATTACAAATTTGTTCCATTATAATTTGTTTTATAACATAAATATTAATTTTTATTAAATACAAAATACAAAATATCAACCAGGCGCTGGCGCGGTGTGTTTGATGGTATGTATCAAAGGGTAGGTTGTCGGCGCGTGCCGCGTAACACTAGTAACGAGTGGCAGACCGAACAATTTGAATCTTATGTTTATACACATAGGGTTGCAAATGTTTCTAAGTATTTCGTTAATATAGAGTAGTCCGGTGAAGCTGTAAAGACCTTGCCAGGTCAATAGCGTAGTCAGTTCAAAAAAAAAAAAAGTTAATATAGTGCAAATTTCGTGTTTTGCGTCGCCATAATTAGGTTTACCATCCGCCTACAGGTGTTTCGCATAAAAAAATATTTGAAATAACTCATCTAGATTTTGAAATATAGCGCTATGTACATTTAAAACCTAGCATTTGCGTATCGTCTTATAAGAAGTTTAAGAATATATCTTAATTAGGAGTTATCCGATATTGTTAGAACGAGACGGAACGAGATGTAAATTGAAAACTAAAAAATAATATTAAAAGATATTTTATTTTTTTCGAACTGACCACATTATACCTAGCAAGATCTTAACAGCTTCACCGGACTACTAAGGCGAGCGCTTAAGGCACTCAGCCGATTTTATTGTGACGACTAGCTCAAGAGTATACGGCACACCTTAGCTTGTGATGTTGCCTGATTCATACAATTGGGGACCGATCTGCGGCGCACTAAGCTAAGCTACATATTCATACTTATATGAGTTGTTCAAACATATATGTGCACTATATCTCAACAACTCTTATATGTATTTTGTGTTGGATAATTTTTCTAAACTATTTCAGTTCGATAAGGAAAACACAAAAATAAAACCCTTCCACTTTCATGTGTAAGCATGTGTGCGTGCACGTGTGTGGAGATGATATGTGTAATGTTGTTACAGTTTTGTAAGATTTTGTGTCCTGTATCGCGCGAGCAGCGTACTCAAGGGCCCCACGCCGAAGGAACGGACCTAGGATTGAGTTGTTGCCGAGAGGGGCCCTAGTCTGGTGTGCGGGAACGAAATTTACACCCAGAATACGGCGGCGTGATCTCTGGTTGCTGTTAAAGGATATAAAGTATTTACTACCTGTGAACGACCTTTATATATTAAAAATCCTTGTCCTTTATATAAAAAAAAAATAATTTCAATTTGAAAATATCTATGTGATGGAACCAAAACAACACTTAACGGTTGACAAGACATTACTTTTGTTGAAAGTTCTTTCAATATCCAGTTTGATCAGATATTGCAGCTCGCGGTCACGAGTTTACACAAAATTTACATCCTGCCCATCTGATTATTTAAATACTTCTGATTTTAGATTTTTTTTAAATATAACTGCGTATGTAAGTCTCATAATTATACCAGTTAATAATTAATTTAAAAGCCCAAAAAGGAAAACCACGTAAAAAAACTTAGAAAGTGAGCAGATAACCTTTTTCAAAACACGGACGAAGGGTCTTAGGACGGTGGGAGGTAGATGGTCTTGGTAAAAAGTTACCGTGGATAAGAAACACGTCCAAAACTTATACATGGTGAGGAAAAAACCTCATTAAAAGACACTAAGGAATGGCAGTTTAACGGAACGTTTTCTGCACAACCAGGCCGGATCAAGAAAGAAGGGGGCTTCCTTTTTGTCCTCTGTTTGTCTACCAATTTTAATTTAGTAACTATAAGATTCAGTGTAATTAGTATTAGAATTAAAAATAGGTATTTTTTTATACCACCGACAAGACGATGCCTTTATTTAAGTCTCTGTTCGTAAACTTCACGCTCCTTACGTCTACAATCTATAAGAATTCTACTAAACTAAATAAATATATCTATATACATCCTAACATGTGAAGAAAAAGTTAGTACCGCTTATTTTGGTCCCAATTTGATCGTTGGAAGACCACCAGAAAGTGTGTTAAATCTCCTACCATATGAACATAGAATTAACAGTAACACAAACAATGCTGGGTCAATAGCGTAGTCAGTTCGAAAAAAAAAAGTAACACAAACAATATACAGATTTATTATTACTATCAATAAAACATATATTCATTTAAAACTATCAGCTTAATCTATCTAATACCTTTAAACGTGCAATTCTTGTATATTTTTATGTATTTAGGATCCCGGAATCGGCGTCATATATTTCCGTGAAACTTAGCATGTAGGTAGTTTCGGGGACGATAAATCGATCTAGCTAGATTTTATTCATAGAAAACTTTTTGAACTGAGTTTTCAGGCAACGAAAAATTATAACTAGAATATAAAGGTAAATTTCACCGGCGTTGTCAAAACAAAAATAACTCAGATGTTGCTTCGAAAATCCATGTAACCCCAGCTCGAATCCGAGTGACAGCAAAAGAGATATATTTTTTTTGTGAAAAAATGTAATGTTATAACGCAAACCTAACAATTTATTTTTAATTTAAATATGTTTCTTAAAGAACCGAGCTAGGCTCGGTCGCCCAGGTACTTGATTTTTAAAACCGCATTATACTTATCACATAACAAAACTACATGTGCAGTCTATGAAATCAACGTAAGTATGGTATTCCAAGGATAAATACACCGATAGTCATTTCAGTAATAGCAATAATAAGTTGGTTTGTTAAATAAGCCAGACCTTACTGTTGGATTCCACGAAGCGCGATTAGTTATAGGCGTCGTTGAGTGGATAGGCTGTTGACAAAAGATTGGCGTATTTATACAATACTAACCTCTGCCCGCAACTTCGTTCGCGTGGAATAGATATTTTGGGCTAACGATAACACGCAGCGGAAACTCTCAAGAGGAAAAAGATCCCGATTTTGAAATATTTTTTATTGGTGCTCCACTCCTATTTGTATTAGCGTCATGATATATAGCCTATAACCATCCACGATAAATGAGCTATATAACACTGAAAGAATTTTTC
>JACEII010000070.1:1077791-1106775 GCA_014332785.1 Antheraea mylitta | reverse complement strand
AAAAATTTAATATTCTTATTAAATTTTAATATTCTTACGGGTAAGAAAAACAAAAGCGTCAAAAAATTTAATATTCTTATTAAATTTTAATATTCTTACGGGTAAGAAAAACAAAAGCACCAAAAAATTTAATATTCTTATTAAATTTTAATATTCTTACGGGTAAGAAAAACAAAAGCGCCAAAAAATTTAATATTCTTATTAAATTTTAATATTCTTACTGGTAAGAAAAACAAAAGCACCAAAAAATTTAATATTCTTATTAAATTTAATATTCTTATTAAATTTTAATATTCTTACGGGTAAGAAAAACAAAAGCGTAAAAAAAAATATCAAAATTGTTTTGTTGTGTTTATACTATTGTATTGTTGTATGATATAATCATATATGTATTTAGTTTTTACTATTTTAATGTATACGATTTATCATATAATATTTAGCCAGCGACATCACTGTAAACCCCCTTCAACTCTTTCTTACGGCTACAGTAGAATATATGACTTTCATAAAAAAATGTTATTAAGTGGTTGGTTATAAGTCATTAAATGACATAAAACTATTCTCAAGTAATCAGCATTAAAAATAACCAAACAACTTTCGACGGGAAAACGACTGTGTGTTAATCACTTAATGCTTTTAAATATGCATTAATTTAAATTTAAAAGGATTTTGTAATATATCAAAACAGTAATGTATATATGTAATAAGTATTAATCAAATATACACATACACATTATACAAAAATGTCTGTTGTCTATCCAAAACAGCTCAATGGATTTTGATGAGACTTTTAATACTGTATAGGTTTTAACCTTTGACTACAGTCTCTTAATTATCCGACACCAACACACATATTAAAGTTGTCGAGGTATGTATGCTTGGTACACATATTTGTTTCAATAACTCTTATAAGTATGAATATGTAGCTTAGATGAGCTCAGATAGGTCGCGAATGGCATGAATCAGGTAACAGCCCAAGCCGAGGTGTGCCGTGCACCGTTGAGCTAGTTTTCAAATAAAATCGACTAAGTGCCCTAAGCGCTCGCCTTAGTAGTCTGATGAAGCTGTTAAGACCTTGCTAGGTCAATAGCGTAGTCAGTTCGAGAAAAAAAGACCACAGTCTCAGCCAAAGTTAAATGACCGTGTGGTGTAAGAACATTAACACGCTAGACTTAGAGGCATCTGGCTCTCAAATGCCAGAACACACGAACAGGTGATTGGCAACAGATTTTCCATTTCGGGATGGTGTACATATGGGCTTAAAAAAGCCCTACCATTCTATGGTTTCAACACGATGATCTCTTTACCATAAGTTCTGACTAAGTTGATAAGATTCAAGCCTACGTCCATCCACGCAGTGTTCGAACACGCTATCAACTGAGCCATCATCGCTTCGACTTTTAAAAAGAAATGCAGGACTTTCTTGATTAATATACTACACTATGTAGCCTTATGTTTGTTACTAGTAACTAAACGATAATGATCACAATTTATCAGAGAACAGTAGAAATAATACCCAAAATAAGTAATTAAACTTTAGTTTTTAAAAGGCTGATGATTTTGAACTAAAATGTGTTGGTGCTATTACAAAAAGTTAAATACGTATTAAATATTTGCTCTAAAAGGGTTACGTTTTAAATGCACCACCCTCACTTATGTTCGCCATCTTACTCTTTTGTCTCGCTTTAGTTAGGTTAGGTTAAACTTGCGAAAAAAGGATAACGCGAACTTGCCTCGGGCGAGCGCGGTGCATATAGTACGATTTCTTTTTAAAGCAAGTATTTAATACGTATTTAACTTTTTTGTAATAACACCGTACATTTCTAAAATTAAAAAAACAAGCTATACATCTAAACATTCTTGTTCGTGCTTCGCTAAAATAAATAATAGCGTTACTTAAAAACAAAATAATTTAACGGAAGGCAAATTACTTTTAAATAGAAAACTCGAGAGGAATGATAAACCGCAGGTCATTTGAGTTGACAGGTGATTAATAAATCTATAAGAAGTTAAAACAAATACTCAAAAAATCTCAACAAAATGGCTACATTAAGCATTTATGTAAAACACGGTTCATAACCAGTAAGCCCACTTAACCTTGCAACGTTTCGACACCTTGACAAAGTGTCTTTCAACAACATTTTATTGATTCAAATGATTTAGTAGCCGATTGAATAGAGCTTAACATGCCTCAAGAAAAAATACCGTCGATCAACATTTTTTTTTTTCGAAATGATAGCGCTGTTGACCTGGAAAGGTCTTTACAGCTTCACCGAACCATGTTCGATCAACATCGATTCCCCTCGGTATTTGTTTTCATGTTAATAACCATATATCATCGACTTTACCTACAGAATTACAGCAAAATAATGGAGATATATTCCTAATTAATCTCTGAGTTGTTTCATTCAGAATTCTTTTAGGCAGTTGTGACTATAATATGTGGAAAATAAATATAAGTCTATCCTACGATTCTAATCTTAACTTTCATAAGTTTTAAGTTTAAATTCATATATGAGTTACTGGCGGGTCTAGTGGACGTTATCCCACCCTGATAATAAAAAACATCTTAACAAATAATATACCTAAGCCTGTCTCATCAATCACTTTATTTACTGGTGAAAGCCGCATAAAGATCCGTTTAGTAGTAGTTTTTGAGTTTATCGCAAACATACAGACAGACAGAAGTGGTAAAGACTTTGTTTTGTAATATGTAGTAATACATATAATAATAATGTAATATTATGCGTGTCTGTACTTTCAGATATTGTTGAACAAATTATTGCAACTAAGAATAATTAATGAATACATTTCAATCACTTTTAGAAACGTCTGTCTGTGTGTTTGTTTGTGCATGCATCACTACTAACGTATAATGAGTATAATTAAACAAAAATATTAAAGAATATCCTGGGATAATATTTAGTATTTGCTTCATTAAAATCTGTTCACTCTCTCAAAAGATATTGTAATTCAAATGACGACGGGAGTTAAGTACGAGAGAAAACTGTGCAAGTATATGCATTACTGTTTCATTAAAAACCTGAGTATTTTGTAGTATATCTCATATCTCCCTCTATCTATCTTTTATTTACAAATAAAAGTAAAGGTATAGTGTTCTGAGCGCTTCACGCTAGAACTACAGGATACATATTGATCAAATTTTTAAAAGTTTTATTTTGTAGACATGTGTTTTTTACCTAAAAGGATGTCACGATATCTCAAATGAATAGGCTTTAAAACCACCATTTTTATATACACTACGCGTTTAGTAATGTGTAAAAGGATGACATGAAAATATGGTAATTAAACTACAGCAGGGTTTTGCAAATCAGTAGCCAAGTACCTGCTTGTCTGTTTGTTCGATTCTGATCGATCGATTTTATTGAAACTTTCACCAACAGATAACTAAATTATAAGGATTAACTTGGTATTTTCATTTTATAAAAAAAAATTGGATTCCGCGCAGTGATTTTCCTTTATAACGATACATATGCAGACTATGTCGCAGCCGTCAGCTTGTATTTAAAAAAAATTGTTTGTGAACATGTTACTAGAAGTTAACTTTCGAAATTAATAAATACTCTGAAACACTAGTAAAAAGCTATATGTGTTTATCATTCGAGGGTTTATTTTGTTTTCATTAAAATTTATATTGTAATTAAGTTTAGTTATTATTATTTATTGTAACTGCCATCTGTTATAATTAATATTTGAGTTATTTATAGCAGCACGTAAATATTCACTGTATTCAAACATATGAGACATACCAGTTTTAAAATGATTAGTTGAACGGTACAGAATCTGATGTGTTCCAGCATCTAGCAGCAAATTATAGTAAAATGGATAGTAAATACTAGGGTTGTCCTGCAATAGACCTTAGTACTTACTGGTTAATGAATATAAAAGAAATATTAGAATAGAAAATATTTAAAGGTGCTGGGAGACTGACAAACTGATAGATTATTTATTGAAGTGAAGTTTTCTGTGGGAAGGCTTTGAAATTCTGATCCGCAAGCTTTTTGTGTGATGAAAAGTGGGAGGACGAACACTGTGTCGGTTAGAGTGTCAAAAACACTAGTATTTGCCGAATCATCGATGTTAAGCAAGATCGGGCGCAGTCAATACTTGGATGGGTGATCGCCTAGAAACACCACGTAACGTTGGCTTTTTGATGTATTTTTTTTAAATAAAATGTTTCCTTGTATTAACATAAATCAATACTAACGTGTGTTTTTACGACACGATTTGTTCTTTTTTCATACCGCAATTCCAAAAAATATAAATATTATCTTTGGTGGGAAAGTAAATAAAATCTAGATCTCAGAAACTACAGCTTAGAAATATAAAGGTTACATGGTGTTGTAGAAAAGAAATCAATTAAAACTTTTAACATAAGAAGAATACACACACATATCACAATTGCAAACATTATTAATATTATAGTATATGGACGACCAAACCTAGCTAAGTTCTTTAAAAAACCATTTTTAAATTAAAATAAACAGTTATGTTTGCCTCACAAAATTAGCATTTTGTTCACTAAAAACAAAATATTAAAATAAAGTTATCTCTTTTGTTGTCACTCGGATTCGAACTGGAGCTAGACGGATTTTCGAAGCAACCGATTTCCATTTGAGCTATTTTTATTTTGACAGTAACGGCGAAATTTACCTTTATTTTCTAGCTACTATATTTTTTCATTGCCTGAAAACTCAGTTAAAAAAGTTTTCTATAAATGAAATTAGATGAATTTATCGTCCCCGAAACCACCTACATATTACGTTATATATATATCGTATATATACGATATCGATATCGCATATCAATATCGATATCGCATATCGATATCGATATCGCATATCGATATATATCATCATCATCATTGCCCTTATCCCACTTAAGTAGGGTCGGCGCAACATGTTTTCTTTTTCCATTCTCTCCTGTCAGATGTCGTCTCAGTATTCACACCTTTTATAGACATATCGTTTTTCACACAATCCATCCATACCTTTTTCGGTCTTCCTCTACATGTATATCCATCCACTATCATACTCAACACTTTTCTAGTTACATGGCTTTCATCTCTTCTCATGACATGCCCATACCATGCTAACCGATTACTCCGCAACTTCTCTGTCACTGGTGCTATTTTCAAACTGCCTCTAATATACTCATTCTTAATCTTATCCATTCTAATTACACCACACATCCACCTTAACATTCGCATCTCTGCCACATGTAATTTTCTCTCATCCGACTCTTTCGTAGCCCAGCACTCAGATGCATACAGCATGACCGGTCTTATCATAGTTTTATAAACCTTATAAAATCGATATATATATATATGATAATTGATAGATATGTTTGTTGGTATATTTATTACGTTTTCACGCTGTAACTACTCATGCGATCATCGTGAATTTAGCATAGACATAATGTCATTAGCACAGGAAAAATACTATTTCCGTGGCATAGGTCAATTCGATATTAAGACGAATATACCCACAAGATATACCGCGCGTAGAAATCTCGAGCGAATTATAGCACACAATAGTCTTTATTTTACCTTGTTGTTTTTAATTACTGTTTACACCAATAAAAACATTATAAAACTTCTAAGATTATACGACAATAATTCTATGTTTTATCTTGGAAATAAAAAATCAATAAACTTTATAACACCGTAAAGACATCTATAATTATACCAGTTCTTAAAACATTTGTGTCGCGACAATAAAAATAGCACCATAAAAATAAATTTAGATTACTGTATCAATAAATATTAAAACAGAAAAACATTTTCGTAGACTTGAAAAAATCTAACAATACATAATTAATAGATCGAAGCTCATTTTTTGTCACAAAGAAATACTGGAAATATCCACTGATTTACGATAAACGTAAATTAGCCGTGACTGAATTTATAGGATCTGTTTATTTATGACTTTTAACGAGAAATGGTTTTTAACAGCTGATTGATATTAGGGTTCAGTGGAATAATTATTTAAACCATTGCTACACACTATTGTACTGTTTTTAATACTAAATGTCTGCTCCGACTTCCGATAAGTGAGTGGCAATCTCATAAAATAAGAACATATACTACAAATAAAAATGGCAACTAAATAACTGAACGTAAATCTGTCAATTCTTACAATATTTTTAAAGATTTCTTCAGTCTTCTGGTTCATTCAATAACTTTTTTAAGTAGATTATTTTAAGCGAAACACTTTTCTTTCATACTAACCTCGCCCTAATAAACCAATTTTCAAAAAAAAAAATTAAAGCAATAGGTGCATACGTTTTCAAGTGATATGCTTCGATACATTTGGCAATTGAGTTTTATTTATATAGATATTCTGGTGTCATCTGAAAATAAACGTTATCCAGTACAAAAATAAAGTCGTTATTTGTAAATTTAATTATCGTGTCATTCAGTTGAGCATTGATAAGCAAACTTTTTTCCTTGCTTTTATTCTTTTATTCCTAAATTTGACTATATCTCATATATTATAAAACCCATATAACCGTTTTGCTAACAAAACGTAGCATATAGTAAGAAAAAAAAGGCCGTCTTTCTACACAAGTACTCTAAAATTAAGAAATAGAGATCGCCGTATACATAATTCCATAATTTTTGATATAAGAACTATCAAAATTCAAGACCGAAAATAAATATACCTACTGAACTCGTTATAAAATAACAGGTTTCTTTTTATTACAATTTAAAAAAATACCTCACCGTAGATAATGAAACGACGTGGACACACAGTGTAGACGAAACTAGACTATGCCTAATTTAAAATTATAGTGTGGAATAAACTAGATAGTGCGGCAAGTAATAATAAATATTATACATAATTAGTGATATATGTATCTAATCTATTTAATACATTTAAACGAGCAATTCTTGTATATTTTTTATATGTATTATTGTTATATATTCAGAATCTAAGAAACGGCGTTAGCGATTACCGTGAAACTTAATATAGGTGGTTTCGGGGACGATAAATCGATCAAGCTAGATTTCATTTATTAAAAATCTTTTTTATATGAGTTTTCAGACAATGAAAAAACGTAGATAAAATATAAAGGTAAATTCCGCCGCCGCTGTCACAACAAAAATAGTTCAGATGGAAATCGGGCGCTTTGAAAATCCGTCTAACCCCAGTTCGAATCCGAGTGACAGTAATAATGCTAATTTTGTGAGGCAAACCTAACAGTTTATTTTAATTTAAAAATGTTTTTTAAAGAACCGAGCTGCTCGGTCGTCCAGGAACTTTATTTAAAAAACCAAATATATATTTTTTTTTTTTATACCTATAATAGTTAATTTAAATTCAATTGTGTGGTTTGCCTTTCTTATATGGGCTAAAATACGTAATCTATACTTCAATACTAATATTATAAAGAGGTAAAGTTTGGAGTTTGTGACGTTGTAGGAGGTAATCTCAGAAACTACTGGTCCGATTTGAAAAGATCTTTCAGTGTTATATAGCACTTTTATCGAGGAATGTTATATATCATCACGCTAAGACCAATAGGAGCGGAAGGCCAATGAAGAATGTTTCAAAATCGTTTTTTCCTCTTCAGTGCTTCCACTGCGTGTTGGCGTTAATCCAAAGTAACTATTCCACGCGGACGAAGTCGCGGGCAGAGACTAGGTGTTTGTATATTTCTGATTATTATCAAAATTTGCTTCTATTATTACTAATATTATAAATGTGTTTGTTTTTTATATCATAGGAGACAAACGAACAGGCGAGTCAACTGATGTTAAGTGATCACCACCGTCCATAGACACTTGCAACATCAGTGGAGTCGCAAGTGCGTTGCTAGACAGTGTTGGGGGATGGGAGTGGGGAAGGTGAGGAGAGATGGGCCTCCGGCGCTCTCACTGACCTAACGAAACGCAACAATGCAAGCACTGTTAATTCACGGTGATTTTCTGTGGGAGGTTGGTACTCCCCGAGCAAGCCGACACATTTGTGCTGAAACCAATAATAGTTTCAGCGTGGCTCTACCACCTGGTGAAATATTTGGTAAAGAGAGTTACTTATTAATAATAATGTAATGGTTTATGTATAAATCACGCATGCGAATCTGAAGCAGTTCATTAGTATTTTTAAAACAAAAGTCTAATTAGATTTTATCAAAGTCGAGAAATGAATTTGATCCTAACGAAACAGACCTTTTTAAATAATTCCCTTCAATATATTATTAAAAAATAACTTCCATGATTTAATTACAGTAAATGAATAATTATTATGCGCATGTTAGGCACAAATATATACGCGAAATAACAATTAATCAGAGTATTTCATAAACACAGATTTCATAGACGTACTACAAGAACTTGGCAACCGCTGCGGATACAGTGTTTGTGCATCCGATGAACTAATAATTTGTTAAATATTAATTAATGTCAAAATAGTTGGTTCCCGCGACTGGGTCTGGTTGTTTAGTATGTGGTAGAGCCACGCTGAAGCTATTACTGATGTCAGCATGAATGGGCCGGTTCGCCCGGGGTACTACCACGCGACCCACGGAAACACCGACGTGAAGTAACACGTGTTTTCATTGTTGCGATTCATTCGGTCAGTGAGAGTGCCGGAAGGCTACCTCCCTCCCCCTTCCCCTCCCCGACTCCCAAATTCCTTATTCCCCCAAACAGAGGCTGGCAACGCGCTTACGACTCCCCTGGTGTTGCTAGTATTTATGGACGGTGGTGTCACTTAACGACAGGTGACCCACCTGTTCATTTGCCTTTTATATCATTTAGTGTATACTAGCTGACCCGTGCAACTTCGTTTGCACCAAATTGGTTATCACGCGAAAAAATTGTTTCTTTTTTTTATCGTAGCACGGCAAAATGCCTGCACTATGCCTGATGGGAAGCACAGTACAATCCAAAAACAATAGCGACCACCGAGTGACACACTATCCATCGCTGGTCGCCACTATCATGCCGGCCTACAAAAAGCTGGATATGCACAGGCTGATCCCGAAACGCGACGCGCAGAAGCGAATCACTATTACGGATTTTTTCGTCATGTACATGGTGGTTGTGACCCAGTCAGGCTGTAAAGCCCTACCACCCCGCAAATAAAACTGATACCCGATTGCAGCCACAACTACCGTTTCCAATTGTGAATCCAAACTATCCACGGATTCACTTAAACATATACCCAGATTACATGTATTTATTTTTTAAATAAACCTAGTACCCATTCGTAGCGTCATCTACCAGGATCAATTAAAATAAAAACTAACCTACATAAAACTGAATAAACATCTCTACCACATACTTTATCATAACTATCTTCGACTTGTATTAAAACCTTTTTATACTTCATTGTATTAAAGAAAAATATATGAACACCGTATCGAAGCGTCAAACATCCCGCCGATAACGTCAAATGTCACTTGCTTGAAACTATTGTCTAAGAGTTATAAACTGTTTCAAAAACGTATTTGAAATATATTTTTATAAATAATCTCTGTACCACTCACAACATAGTACCTATCACCTTCAAACCAAGACAGTTTTATACATCAGGTTCAATCCCTCGGTAAGGATCCCTTGACGTTGCTTGCGCGATACGGTGACACACAAATATACATCACTGCTATAACATTACACGATCACCCCCACACACGTGAAACACATGAAACCCTGAATGATGATGAATGAAACATGTTACACATGAAAGTGGAAGGGTTTACTTTTTTCCTTATCGAACTAAAAAACTCTCAATTTTCCGATAATAAATATATGCAGGAGTTGTTGAGGCATGTATGCTTGGTATACATATACGTTTCAACAACTCATACATATATGAATAGTTAGCTAGATTAGTTAAGATAGGTCGCGATTTTGCATGCAACAGGCAACAGCCAAGCCGAGGTGTGCCGTGTACCCTTGAACTGGTTGCCTAAATAAAATCGGCTGAGCGCCTTAAGCGCTCGTCTTAGTAGTCCGGTAACTTATATACGTATATAAGTTATTGAAAGATGCATGTGTACCAAGCATACGTGCCTCAACAACTTCTATATGTATTTTGTGTAGGAAAAAATCCTCTAAACTATGTAGGATAGGATAACGAAAAATAAGGGTAGAACTCTTGTGTCACTGTATCGCGTGAGCAGCGTACTCAAGGGCTCCACGCCCAGGGAACAGATCTAGGCTTGAGCCGTTGCCGAGAAGGGCCTAATTTGGTGTACGGGAGCGAAATTTAGTCCCAGACCACGGCGGCGTGATCTGCGGTTATGCGGGCGTGGGTGAGAACACGCTCTGTTTGAAGAGACAGGCTGGTACTGATCGTTCGCTGACGTGATTGAATCAGGAGGGTCGGTAAAAATGTGTCGCGGTCGTCTTCTATACTGCGCAGCGTTGGGTACAGGTTCATCGTTCGCGGCGGATACCACTAACGGGCTGGGATGATTCGCGGCTTTTTCGAAATAACTACCTGTAAGTGATTTTATATACACTCAGACAGAAAGCATCTCCAGGTCCTGTGGAGATCCTTATTCCGGACGTACCATGGGGCACCGGTGATTTTACGTAGGGCTCAGTTCTGGAGAACCTGCAACTTTTGAATACGATTTTGCGCATGTGCAAAGACCGAACAACTGTACGTCATAATCGGACGGATGCAAGTTTTGTATAAAGTGAGTTTGTCTGGGGGATATTTTACTCTTATGACAAAGCAAATGACAGAAACGACCTAAGACCGTACGGCTTTGTTTCGCACTCTTTCTGTGTGTGAATCGAAATTTAAGTGTTTATCTAAAGTAACACCAAGATATTTCACCTCGCCGGCCCAAGGTATTTCGGCTTTGTATAGCCTGATGGTCGACGACGCATATATTTGAGATGGCGTCAATCCCAAGTCATACGTTTACGTTTATCGTTGTATATGGTGGTCAATAATGTTTAATAAAATGAAATTGGTTCTTTGCTATGAAAAAAAATAATTGGTTTGAAATTTATTATTGGAACGAAGTTCCTTACGGCAGGCTTGGAGGAGATAGAGATTTTGCTGCGCGACCGAACTGAAAAAAATGTGATAGTAAAACTGTAACGAAAAGTGCATGGAATAAAACAGTTAAATGAGACGTGCGCAGGCGCGACAGTCGTATACATAAGCGAGTAGTGTATAATATCTTTCTCTTTCTCCTTTTTTGTAATTATTTCTATTTCTATGTAATTTTATGTTGTCAAACAAAAATAAAGAGACATATTTTGTTATTTTAATTGATAATTTGAATTACGATTACATAAAATTGAGCACGATTTTTTTTTTCCAAATAGTGTCGATTCTACATTAGCCGAAAGAACTTCGTTCCTACCTGGTGTCCCACGACACCACATTCTTTTTTTTTATTTATAAAATATATCAGCGGGTATATATATGATTGTTTATAAAAAATGTGTCTGAATGTTTAATTGCGTTTAAAAGTTACTGAAAAAAATGTTCCTAAACTTATTATTGATTAATCATAAATCAAAATGCCTATTAAAAATACAACGTTAACCCGCTACCAAGTGTCCTAAATTCTGTCTATTGATATATTGATAATTTCTGTAGGTGGTAGAGCCACGCTGAAGCTATTACTGGTTTCAGCATGAATGGGTCGGCTCGTTCGGGCTAATACTGCCAGAATACTTACAGAAAACCGACGTCAAATAACAGTGCTTGCATTGTAATGTTTCGTTCGGTCAGTGAGAGTGCCGGAGGTTCCCTTACACTCCCCCATATACAGGTTGGAAACGCACTTACAAATCCCCTGGTGTTGCTAGTGTCTATAGACGGTGGTGGTCACTAAACATCACGTGACCCACCTGTTCGTTTGCCTCTTATGATATAAAAAAAATATATTGATGTATTAAAGAACCAGGTATTCTAAAATTCTTGTTCTTTTAACGTTGCCGGCTCTTGTACTAAGGTGTCGCAAAAAAGTCTAGTTACGTTAACTGCAAATTTTTGTTTTTCGTTATTCTGGAGAACTCATTGCGTTTTATGGGACAAAGAGTATCCTGGATGTAGTCTTCTAATATTAGTTATCACCGTGTCAAATTTCGTTATAATTGGTTCAGTACTTTCAGAGTAATTTGGGTTTATATTCTAGACTTTAATCCTTTATCCTGGAGAACCCTTTGCGTTTTATGAGACAAAAAGTATATTTGATGTAATCTCGTAATATTAGTTATTACTATGTCAAGTTTCATCAAGATTGGTTCAGTACTTTCAGAGTGATGCGTGTGCATAGGGACAGACAGACAGACAGACAGACAAAAATTGTAAAAAGATTATTTTTGGCTTCTATATCGATAACATAGTCTACCCTGATTAAAATTTTCAAAAAATATTTAATGTACAGATTTCGACTTGTTACAGTTTTATTATAGTATAGATTATATTTATATTACTTCTGAACTGTTTTTTAAATCTTGTTACAATTACTTAACCCTTGCAATTATCGTCATAATCGGGTTATCTGTTTCGGGAATTACCACGAACAAACAAGAAACAATCAGTCACTACATATTGATAAGAATTCATTATTGTTGTTGATGATATGGACAATAAACATTAGTTATTTAACTAACAAGCAGCGGAACCTCTCAATAGGAAAAAGAAAACGATTTCAAAACATTCTTTATTGGTGCTACACGTATATTGGACTTAGCGTGATGATATATAGCTTATAGCTTTCCTAGATAAATGAGCAATATATATAGGCAATCTCTGGCTTGTCTACTTACTGGGTGGGTAGACAAGACTAGGAGTTAGGGGTGTAGGGTTGAGTAGATAGGTAGGCTAGGAGGGTTCGCCAAAGAAGAGCAGCGGGAGGGGCGAGGCGTAATGCCCGTCTCTCCCAAAACCGTCGCCAAACCTGAGGGGATGGGGCGGGGCCCCCCATCTCCTCGTTGCACGGGTGAGGCTGACGAGGGGAGGCTGCTGGTCGTGTACCCAGTAGCCTCTCTACAATAGGGCGAAGCCTGGCGTACACTCGCCAGGCTGCCGCAGGGGCAGTTTCAGGTCAGTGAGCATGCTCGATCCCTGGCTGCCCCTTCCATGCGGCGGACGGTACACCGTGGGGTTTTAGTCCGTGCGAATCGGACATAACCTACCCCTCCCCCGGGAGGGTAGCGTATCCGTTAGGGATTTCCCCACGTTAATAAAAAAAAAAACGCTAGGAGGGTTGCGTTAGGGCGGGGGCTATATTAGGAGTAGGTTAGTCTAGGACGGAGGGGACTTCTGAGAGGCATGTGGTGGTGATGAGGAGTTAACGTCGTTAATAAATCAATAGTGGGGTGGTGGCGGAAGGATCTTCTTGTCTGCTGCCGGCTGAACCCAGGGAGGAAGGGGCGAGGAACCTGACCTCTCATTGCACGGGTCAGCAGACTGGGAGGCAGTCGGAGAACCGGGTTGCGTCAGTCGGGTGTGGCGTGGGTTAAACGCCTGCCGCTGGAGGCGTTGCGGAGCTTGCTAACGCAACCACGTGGCGCCCCCAAAGTGCGGCGCACGGTTCATCGTGGAGTTTTTTAGTCGGTAAGAGTCGTCTTCGGACACCGTCCCACCGCGTTTACATAGTGGGCGGTCGACACTACTCAGCGCCCCCCCGGGCCGTTGCGTGTCCCATGCAGGATTCTTCTCCACATTAAAAAAAAAAAAGATAAATGAGCTAACACTGAAAGAATTTTTCCAATCGGACCAGTAGTTCCTGAGATTATCGTTTTCTTTTTTTTAACTAATTACGCTATTGACTTAGCAAGGTCTTAACAGCTTCACCGGACTACTAAGGCGAGTGCTTAAGGCACTAAGACGATTTTATTTGACAACTTTCTGAAAGGTGCAAGGGTGCTTGCGCTGTTGCCTGACTCATGCAATTCATGACATATCTGAGCTAACCTAACCTAAGCTAAAATTCATACTTATATGAGTTATTGAAACATATATGTGTACCAAGCATACATACCTCAACAACTCTTACATGTATTTTATGTCGGATATTTTTTTCTAAACTATTTCAGTTCGATAAGGGACATTATCGCATTCAGTCAAACATACTCTTCAGCTTTATAATATTAGTAAAGAATAGTATAGATAGTTTAAATATCATATTACAATGTATTAAGAATATCTCGTTAATTTATATTAACATATTTTTTGCTTCTGTAATTAATCGCGACCTCACCTCACCATAATCAAAGCCTTAAGCACGACTAAAACATGGCACCAGACAGAGGTTCATTAATAAATTATTGAATACAAAATTGCATATCTACTATCTAAACACAATGAACAACACAAAGGAAGGTGTAATGTTTAGACGCAATACAATCGCCGAGTCAGCGTATTAAAAAGCGCTTAACAATTCACTGAATGACTCTTAATTATATTCTAACAGTTTGATTTTCCTTTTTTACATCCATCACAAGAACGTTATTCAGCGCAAATCAAATATTATTTTGATAAATTTAATTAAATTGTAATGTTGTGTCAGATTCCAATGATAAACTATCAAAACTGTTAACTGTAATCATAGGTTTTTAAATTGTAATTGTGTGAAAATAGAAAAAAAAACCTAAATCTATTGTAATTGAGAAGTACACAAAGCTAAATACTAAGCTATTTTTACCTGAGTATCTATAAAAAATGAAAAGTTTTAAAAAAACCTTCACAAATGATATACCTAAACGTTCCTCATGACTATCTACGGTGAAAACCACTTGTAAATCCGTTTAGTAGTTTTTGAGTTTATCGCGAACAGACAGACAAACAGACGTGGCAGAGAGATTTTGTTTTATAACATGTAGTGATAATTATAATTTTAAGGATAAATAAACGCTCATTTTAGAATACTATAGTAACATTTGAACTACTTTTCAAAAGAGTAAATGAGACAGAAGACAATAGAGAGATTTTCAAAAATATTAACAAATATTAACAATTGCTGTTCAGTTACCATTTTTTTATATGGTCATACTGTAAAGGAAAAATTTGCTATCATTTTGTTCGTCACTATAATCATATGAAGCCGGGACGGGCAGCTAGTGTTAATATACAAAAATGGTTGTCTGTAAAGTCGGTGTTAGGACGATAATTTTACGTAATAGCGTTATAAGAAACATTGATGAAAAATACATACTTTTATGAATTGAATTATTATCACAAAAGTGATCAACCAATGACAAAACAGTTCACGTGTAGGTCTTGAACTGCGGATGTCTCTCTTCTACTTGGACGCACCACTGATGGAGTGAAAGAGAGATAGATTTGTCACGAACCGAACGCTTAGGCCAATCGGGCCTCCTATCGCTTGTTCCGCGCTCTCTCTAGCACGCTTGGCTCAGGCGGAACGTGACAATGAGTTATGCTGTTTCATGCATGAAGATCGATTTATAAGATGTTATCACGTCAATAAACATTAGAATAAAAAAGTAAAACGAAGAAAACAAAGTGCTAATCCCAACAAGGGTTTGTCCTTGTCAAGACGTGACGTTTACGCTGTCAGCGGGTACATAAGCCGCTATCTCCAAAACAAACGTAGCCGGCAAACAAACACAAGCGAATAGTTTCACAGTTGAATCATTTTCGCGGATCCTTTGCTTTGTTCGGTCGCATTCCTCAATTGTTTTCAATGTTATCTGGGTCAATATAATAAGTATTTATTATGTTTACACAGACATTCAGTAAACCTATGTGCAATGGGAGACGATAAGTTATTACAGATAATATTCTCTAGAAATATCGTTAAGTTTCATCATTGACTGTGCAATGTGCAATACGGAAATGCTGTAATGAAGAGAATATTTTAAAGGAAATGAACGTAATAAATAATGATGAATTTAAACTCCCAATATATTGAAGTTTATCACTATTTTTAGGCAAAATCTAGATCGGCTGGTGCCAAGAAACACCATAGAGTATAATTTGGTTGATAGAATGCCTTAAAAAAGTGTTTGTGTACTTATGTACCGGCGTTAGAAGTTATACTTCTTTGGCGTAACAAGATAAACATCTTTTGAAATTTTTTATCTTTCGCCTTATTCTACTTTTGTAGAAAAAACGACACTAACAATAGAAAAAATGTATTTAATACATTGAAAGTTTTAATACATAGAAATGAAATGTTGACGACTATAGCTAACTTCAGGGTGTCTGTTTTTCGTGACGGTGTGCGCGCGCATTGTAATAAATTCAGGGTGTCGGTTTTTCGTGATGGTGTGCGTGCGCACCGTAATAACTTCAGGGTGTCAGTTTTTCGTGACGGTGTGCGCGCGCATCGTAAAAATTTACTCTCATCATTTTTCCTTAACGCGTCAAAAGAAGTATAACTTAAAAAAAAAACAACTTTGGCTATGAACGAACTGATGCGAAATTAGAGTGACCATAAGTTTTATTTCTGCACTGCGTAGATATTAAAATATTACCACTAGTTACGGACAAATGGCTAATGCTTACTCCACGGCTTACTTATGGCTTAGTTAACGGACTTCATTCATGGAAGCATAAAAATGGTGGCTAGCAGATGTAAGCTATGCGATGGTTTGTTACGAATCTAAAGGATACAGATATGTCACACACCAGGTTTCTTTTGATTATGAAAAAAATCACCGAATTGCTAAATTTATTACATTATTTAAGCCAACACTTATTGATAGAATACACTATATTGTATTCACAACAAAATAGGAGAATAAAGCAGTTTACATTTAATGGATCAAATAACTAAAGCACTCTTAAAATCTGCAAGACAAAGTTTTACTTGAGTTTGTTAATCATTTAAATCATGTAAATATATTATTAAGTTTAGCCTAGAACAACCTTGGCCCATTTAGATTTGTGTTTTTCTTCATTATACAAAAATTACAAGAGAGGAAGCCTTACATGATCCACATAGACATTTGAGTGTGTACAAACGTCGTCTAGGTACGGTATAAATACAAAGGCGTTTGTTTGGTCATCGTTGAAGTATCCAGTTATACAGCTTAAATTTTTGTTGTCATATCGAGTATTGGTTTCTAAGTTATAGTATGATAAAATCTACAATTGAAATAGGACGTAAACACTATCATATAATCTGCAAAAATGATGGGTACACTGATAATAGGCATCAAAAAATTACCCTTGACAAGGTAGGTTTTGTAACTAATTTTTTTCAGTGACTAAAGAACTTACTGTATTTTATTAATATCCAAGAGTACATATTTCTACTTCTCTCTCAATATTTTAAATAGTAAATCAGGAAAAAACATGTTCAAAAGAAATACATCTTTTTATACTACTGTTACGTGCTATGTGCAAATATCTAAAAGTATAATTGTTTAGTTCAATTACATTCTCGGCTGCTGTTTCTAATAATATTGCAAACATTGAACTATTGCGAATACAATTTACTCAATACATTCAAATATTATTCACGATCAATTCATTCATCGATACTTTCGCAATGCTAACAAAATTTAAGCCGAACTGACCGTCTATCAGACTATTATAAACAACAAAGATTACTTTCAGTATTTGAATCTTCGAAATACTAGAAGCTCTATGAAGAAACGCATACACTCAAGTTTTTTAATAAAATTAAGTGGATGTGGCATGTAGACAACCGGCAACACTATGTATTTAAGGGTTAAAATGATTATTCTGGTTGTAACGAATTAGCTGCTCACGTCGGTTTCGCACGGATTTACTAACAAAGAAAGGGAGAGCATATCTTCCGTTTACAGTGCGTCTTTAAGGGAATAAAATGGCAACTGAACAAATCAACTGCAATCCCTAGTCTGTCATATTTACAGCTCTGTCAATACGTCACTTTTTATAAAAGAATATTTTAGATTTTTCATTTTTTTTTCACACAAGCCTTGTACTGAAAATTTATCACACAACAGAAAAATAATTAGCCAAACATATGCATCTAAAGTGATGCGTTTGATGAAATGAGAAGCAAATAGAAATTCAATACTAGAAATAGACAAAACTGTAATACTAGATAATACCTAACATTATTTTCGAGAGGCTATGTAGAAATTAACAGTCGTTTACAAAAGCTAAGTCTTTGTAGTAAAGTTACAAAAGATGAACGCTCATCCTGTAGTTATCATAATAGTATGCCAAGTTGTATTTCTTGCTGTATTTCTCAATTTCGCATTTATGTAAATCACTGACCATTAAAAAAACAATTATTTATTTACATATGTACTTGAAATTTAAATGTGTGTTCTTTATTAGGGCTTTTTAATAAAATAGCTTAAATAATATTGACGACTTGTCCTGACGAATAAAGAGCTATAAGCCATTAAGATTTTACAAAAGAGCTCAGAGGTAAATATACCATTGAACGGACATTTAAAATACCTAAATTGTGTAAAAGGCTTCTATGAGTTATGTGGTTAAAATAAAATTAAAATGTAAGATATAATTAAGTAAAATATTACATCATTAATTCAGATAACAAAGTTGTAAGTAGTTTCTGGGAGACAACATTTTTTCAACGATGAAACTCGAACATCGGTTAGTTAATAAAAAACGTATATGTGACTACACTGTAAATTTTTTTCTAGTAATATTCAGTTAAAGCTAGTAAGTTATAAAATGACTATTGAAAAATGACTACTCATAATAAACCTTAAATCAGAATCGTTCGATTTGAGTTTCACATCATATATCGCCCTAGCCACTGCCCGCGACTTCGTCCGCGTGGAATAGTTATTTTGGGCTAACGCTAACATGAAGTGGAAGCTCTCAAGAGAAAAAAAAAAACGATTTTGAAACATTCTTCGTTGGTGCTCCGCTCTTATGGGTCTTAGCACGATATATAGGCTTATAACCGACTAGCCTCTGCCCGCGAATTCGTTCGCGTAGAATAGATACAATAACACTAACACGCAACAGTTCTCAAAAGAAAAAACATCCCGATTTTGAAAAATTTTTCATCTGTGCTCCGCTTCTATTGGTCTTAGCGTGATGATATATAGTCTTTTATTTTATATCAAAGGAGGCAAACGAACTGGTGGGTTACGTGATGTTAAGTAACCACCACCGTCCATAGACACTAGCGACGTCAGGGACGTCGCAAGTGCGTTGCCAGCCTGTATATGGGAGAAGGGGGAGGGGAAGGAGAGGGAAAGAAGGAAAGAGGAAGGGACGTGGGCCTCCGGCTCTCTCACTGACCGAACGAAACACAACAATGCAAGCACTGTTATTTCACGTCGGTTATCTGTGAGAGGGGTGGTACTACCCCGGAGGAGCCGACCCATTCATGCTGAAACCAAAAATAGCTTCAGCGGGGCTCTACCACAACCTACAACCATTCTCGATGAATGAGCTAAATAACACTGAAAGAATTATTCAAATCGAACCTGTAGTTCTTGAAATTACCCCCTACAACGTCACAACGTCACAAATTCACAAACTTTACCTCTTTATAATATTAGTATAGATAACCTTCCTCAATAAATAAGCTATATAACACTGAAATATTTTTTCAAATCGAACTAGTAGTTCCTGAGATTACCCCCAACGTCACAAACTTACAAACTTAACCTCTTTATAATACTATAGTATAGCAGTATAGATTAAAAATAATTGAATAATATTAAAAAATTTGTAAAGAGAAACAATTTAAAACCCATAAATTTGAAATTTATCTCATATTGTGACTCAGTATGTGGCAATATAAGTGACCAGTACCAAGTTTAATGGTCATGCTAAATTCCACGGTTTCCGTACGCGACGGACCAGTCGCGACATATTTAAACAAACGTTTGCTCGAATGCAGAAATAAGTAACGTATGTTTGTTTATCTCTTCACTAGCGGTGTCATGTACGAAGTGGAGTAAATATTGAAAATAAACTTTGGATTTAGATAACACACGAAAAATAGATACATAGAGAGAAGTGTGACGGTAGTTTAACACGTTGAACAATTATACCGAAAGGAAGACTTTATACCCGTTGTTTATTTTCCGTTGTCCGATTTGTTTAAAATTATTATGTTATATAATTTCTGAAAATTCTTTCAGTAACGATGCAATTAACTTATAAGTATAGAAAAATAGTTAATAAAATTTGGGCAATAGAAAAAGCAACAGGCCATCCACTAAAATACATTGGCTCATTGATCAACTTCACTTACATTGTAATATTGAACAACTACAACTTTTTGTAGTTTACGCAAGATAACTAAACAGCTATACCTCTATGCCTAACTTCTGTAAGCACTATAGGACAATGTTTAAATGTAAATGATCAAAGTGAGTTTTATTACAAGAGATATTCTACTCGATGAGTATCTCTCACTAATCTAGAAGAACAGAACAGAACAACGAAGGTTATTCAATAGCTGAAGATAAAGGCCAATTAGATATTACTATGAGTAGAAATTATTTGAAGCGATGGTAGCTTAGTTTATAGCGTGTTCGATAATCCCGTTTCGTCGGAGCTTTCGATTATGGAAAATACATTGATGAATGAATGAATGAATGAATGAAAATCCATTGATGAATGAATAAACGAAAGTTGAAAATTTGTCGCTAAGCAACTGTTTGTGTGTTCCGGCAGTTACAGTCCGCATCAAATTTTTTAACCGCTCTGATATAGATGCGCAGAACATTAATTTGGATGTCTAGGTAAATACTTAGGTAAATTTAGGTTATGTAACATCAGATGATATTGTGGTCAAGCGCTATAACCCGTAAAATATGAAAAAAAGATATAGAATATTATAACGCTTTAATTGGTAGAGGAATTTCGAGGTCTTTATATTATAAAATTGAAGAGTTTCTTTACTTGAACGCGCTTATCTACGGAACTACTAGTCCGATTAAAATCAAAAATCAATATTAGATATCTCATTTAATGAGGAAAACTATAGGCTATATCATGCTAAAAGTAATAGGAGTGGAGCACCAATGAAGAATGTTTCAAAATCGGAGATTACCTTTTGAGAGCTTCCGTTGCCTGTTAGCGTTAGCCCAAAGCAATCCACGTGGACGACGTCGTGGGCAGAAGCCAGTAATTTATATGTCTTTTCATTTTTATCTTAAAAATATATTTACTATGTAAGATATTAAGATAAGAACCCTTAAAACACTTTCAATCGAGTTTCTACCTCGGAGTAAACGATCATAGTCCTCCTTTTCATATGAATTATTCATGACTTTTTACACGCTTATCAACATGCCAGATCATTATCTTAAATGATTCTAATAGTTTATAATATATTCTGTGTACAGTTAGCAAAAAGTTACCGTGTCGTTGTTTCAACTGACTTGGTAGTGTTGGTAATGAGATTTTTTTAAATAAACTACTCATACATTACGCGTAAAATAAAGGCTAATTCAATGGGCTAATTTGAATAATTGCTCATGAAGATAGATCTAATAATAGATAGATACGGATCCCTTTTAGTTGATCTAATCTGGAAGTACACTCCTCAGTAACTTGAACTCAACAAGCTAAATTCAAGTCATAATAAGAGGACATTTAAGAATATTATGAAAATGATAGAAAATCAAAGACAAATTTTATCACTTTCCAAAACGTTTAGATATACATACAAACATAGAAAAAAAAGAAAATTTTCATGTCTAAACATGACCGAGAAAAATATACACTATAATGATTCTAACGTAAGCGACTAACGTAAACATTGCGGACTGTAAGAAGTCGGTATCGTAGGCAGAAACATGTAAAATTGTATTTACACGTCCAAATAAAAACAAATAATTTTAAAGACAATAATTAAGATTTATACTTGGTATTATTTGACTGCTCTGATAGATTTGTATGTCTTTCCAAAGTCTCGTTATTATGTTTTCGTGTTTAAAATTCTCTGTCAGTGTGACATTATTCTATGTAATTGTTTTGACAGGCCCACACCTCGGGCATGCCAGTTGGACTCAACTTCAAAAGTTCAGCGAAACTTATACGCTTACATTCATCCATAACCCATTAGAAGCCTATTAAAATATTGTTGATTTTATTTATATTATTTTTGGCAACAATCTTCTAGTAGACATCTGCCATTATTAAGTAGGTAATGATATTACACGTTTCTTACGAGCATTTCAATGAACTGACAAGATGGTAGCTGTCTTGTTAGAACTTTCCAGGGAGTTTTTGTGGCAAATCAGAATCCATGCTCCGTGGTATTATTTTCCATCCACTTCACTTGTAGACAATAACCAAACTATATTACATAAAACACCACCAATATTACACAATATAGATCCAAATAACATAAAATTATGAATAAATTACAAAATCCACTATAGAACTACCCAAGATCTCGCCAAACCTTCCTTTATACTTTTTAATCCTATGATTCGAATTTCGTTCAGAAACCTGAGAACCATTTGGCTCGAACTCTGACACGAATTTTACCAAAGTTTACTTCAAGATGTTGATTTTTGTTGCTCCTATTTCGAAGTCATGCATTAACTCCAAGTTTTAAATAACGATCTACATAGATACAAATGTTCATAATGCTGTTAAACGCTAGATTAAAGACTAAAAATCAATACTGACAAACTAATTATTTAGTTTAAACAACAATATTTGATGTCATAAATATAGGTATTAACTTGAGAAATACTAAATTTTCAAATAGAAAGTTTTCCTACACAATTGGTTGCACTGCGACTGTTGTACTAACTTTGCCATCATAAATCTCAAAACTATCTCTATGATCTTTAATGCAGTCTCACTATACTCCAGGAAAGTCATTAGCAAATACATCATTCAAATTTATTGACTTTAATAATAAATTTAGATTCACCTCAATCTTTCCTTCCCTCCCCTCGAATACCTTACTTGGCTATACCATTATGATACAGATACTGACAATATGATAAGTGAGAAATCAGAGAGATTAAGAAATTAGAGATTAGTTTTAAATGAGGGTATTACCAAATCACCTTTGCATAATCGTTGTATGAGTTTGAACTACCTACGCTGTTAGTTCTCAGCGAAGCCACAAATGTTAAAATAAATTGTATGATAATTTAAGATTACTTCATAGTGAAACAGCTTATTGACATTTGATTCATACCATTCGTATTGCTATCTGTAAGTTACCAAATTCTTTTAAGTCTTTATGGTAGAGCCAACACATATGTATATGGCATTGTGCAGAAACTCCGTGGTTTAAATTAATTGAAACTGTGCTATTACTTTTATCATTACATAATTAGTTATCTGAACAACACTGTACAAAGTCCAAGGTCTCGCGGCAGGTCCATAAAACGCTGGCTGAACGTGTTGAAAGCGGATTAAAAAGAGAACAACCTCACACAAAAGGATGTCGAAGACCGGGTAAAATGGAGAAAGTATGCTACAGAGCGCACAAGGCCCGGAACACACTAGCAAGAGGAAGAAACTGAACTATTAAAAATAATATATTTTTTATGAATAGTGCCAAATATCCTTGATATGAGAGAGTTAGCCCCATTACGTTTTAAGATACAAACTTGAAACGATGGATCAATATCAATTTTTCTTTCTGTGAATGTAACTTATTGAATTATTTTACTGGTTAATAAATCAAAAACAAATGTTTAGATGCGATGAAATAAGAATGTTTAAATTAAAGAATGAATTAAAAGAGACATAATTATCTTACAATAATAGTCTTAATCGACTTAACTGTATCAAGGATTGAAAAAAAGTAAAAAAAAGAAAATACTTTTTAGATTTTTTCTAAAATTTACTATTAAATGCCAGAACTAATAAAGGATAATAAGTCTAAATAAAGATAATGTACACCAACATGACAAAACAAATGAAAATCCAAATACACTTCGTAGCTGATACAACGCTTAGTTAGATCTTCATAGTAAGATACAATAATAATCAGGTAGAAAGAAATCGGTGTAGAAATTTTACAGTTGATAATTTATAGGTGCTAAAAACGGATAAGCACGAGGAATGTCGCTTTAAGTGGTAGGTACTATCACATGAAACCACAAGAATGTGCTAGTAATATACGCCTTGACCTAGTGATCTAATATTCCGAGTTTATAAAATAAAACTAATGAACTTTTATCATTATTTATTGAATGCAGATACCTCTTTTTATGAAGATATTTTGATTTTTTATAATATACTAGCGCCAGTGGTCGACATTCGACCATAGTTAACTGATTTTTTAAAGTTTGAACTTAATTTTGATTATACAAAGTGAATTCACCATAAAAAATAATAAACATTACAATAATAGTTATATTTTATAATATCATTGTTGAATGTAGGATGAAAAATGGCAATTGGAACGTAAGAGTTAAAAGATACATATAGTCGAGCATAGCAACCTCCTTCACAACCTTTTTTGAAGTTCGTAATTATTGACGGCTGTCAAAATGTCTTTTTTATTTACACGTTTTTTTTTTATTGAAGCACGACAAAGTGACTGCACTATGCCTGATGGTAAGCATAGTACAATCCAAGAACAGTGGCGACCACCGCGAGACAGATCATCCATCGTCGGTCGCCGCTGTCATGCCGGCCATAATGACGAAAGTCACCCGGTACTGGATATACACGGGCTGATCCCGAAACGCGGCGCGCAAAAGCGAGTCACTATGACGGGCTTTTTCGCCATGTACATGGTGGTTGCGACCCAGTCGGGCTGTATAACCCTACCACCCCGCTATCGCCATTGCCTCGTTCGTTGATCAGCAGGGTGCACCACGTGCAGGTGAGGTTGGCTTGGGTGTCTCAAGTCTTAAGATGTTACTCGACACCCCTTACACCCCAAAATGTGTGTATATGTTAGGTAAAATTCAAGTATTAGTGTGAGTAGTGCATATTAATGCATTTTATCTATACTTCTATATTAATATTAATTATATTATAAAGAGGTAAAGTTTGTGAGTTTGTGACGTTGTGATGTTGTGACGTTGTAGGGGGTAATCTCAGGAACTACTGGTCCGATTTGAATAATTCTTTCAGTGTTATATAGCTCATTCATCGAGAATGGTTATAGGCTATGACCAATAGGAGCGGAGCACAGGTGAAAAATGTTTTAAAATCGAGATGTTTTTTCCTTTTGAGAACGCGAACGAAGTCGCGGGCAGAGACTAGTATAAAATAAACATCTTTCTGTACTTTTCCGCCTTATAAACTTTAACTATGCTAAATTTCAATTTCATACGTTGATAGGAAATAGGTTAAAAAGGGGTACAATTTTTTTGCTTCACGTATTAATATATAGGTATATATAACAGTGAGTAAAAGAATGGTTTTATCCGTTTAAGTCCAGATCGATACTCACTTCTAATATGATTCGATAAAACCTGACAGCTGTACATATCAAATATGCATAGATTACGTGCAAAGCATCTTCCGTTTTGAAATACAGGATTTCTACAGATATCCGTTAAATACCGAATACTTTGACGTATCCAGTTTCTTGTAAGTGGTAGAGCCAAGGTGATTTTTTTTTCTCGAACTGAATACGCTATTTACTTAGCAAGGTCTTAACAGCTTCACTGAACTACGACCACGCTGAAGCTATTATTGGTTTCAACATGAATAGGTCAGCTGGCCTGGGGTAGTACCACCCGACCCACAGAAACAACGACTTGAAGTAACAGTGCTTGCATTTTTGCTACTCCTAACGCTCCCCCCTCCCCCACACGCACTTGCGACTCCCCTAGTCTTGCTAATGTCTATGGAAGGTGGTGATCACTTAACATCAGGGACTCGCCTGTTCGTTTGTTTCCTTTGATATAAAAAAAAAAAACATTAATAATCTCTACAAACTTCTGTGCTAGACCAAAAACATTTAAAACGACAACGGAAGTCTGTAACAATTATTTCGCTTACAAAGTTATCTAGGAGTCCGTAAGCACTACGTATATATTAAGTCCGTATATAATATAGTCCACAACTAGTAGAATTAAAGAACAAGTTCAATATATTATATGAAGCTAATGTATTACGGATACTACAGAAGAAAACAGACTCTCAAATGCATTTTTGATGGCATTTTTATTGACCGTTGGCTACAATTTAACAATTTTATCTCGTGAATAGTCGCTAACAAATCTAGCACCAGGAAATGCATTCCTTCCATGCCAATCTCTATAATAACACCAAATAATTGATAACAGTGTTAAATGCGTCCCACAATATTAACATTTTTATTAGAACTCATCGCCTACGTAATCCAATAGCGATTGGACTCCGCGAATGTCGCCAGTGTGGCCGTTTAAGAAATAAAATAGTGTCCAGATGTCATTTAACAAGTCGTTAGATTTTGAAAAATTATTTATTTAAAAAAATCCGCCAGAAGTCGCTAAATGTTTCATAATAATTCATGGTAAAAATATGGTGAAAATACTATATTGCGAATATTTCACTGTGATAAAACGAACAAAAGGATTTGGTTACAACAGTTAGAACAACTTTTAGTCAAATTATAACTCTTCTTGCTGTTTTCATTCTGGTCGCCCCGATATCGAACGTCACTCTGGTAGGGAAATTCCAAAAACAACACCAACAATTCATTTTGTTACCAGTGATTACAATTAAATTAGTACCAAAATACTTAAATATTTTCAATATTCAGTTAGTCGCTAGGAGTCACTAATTTTTTTAAGTCGCTAGATTGAAAAAAAGACGGTAAACATGTCCAAAATCCGCTAGATCTATCGACAAAGTCACTAAAACGACAACAGTTAATGTCGCTGATTCTTGTCCGCTCTATCTAAATTTATGGTTTGTTTGGTCTGATGATTTGGAAATATGATCTCGAACGAATTCAACTTAAATGTTATGATGTGATTCTCGAAATAAGACTATAACATCAGCAACGGAACGCAAATATTATTTTTAAATAGATTGGAATATTTTGTACCTTTATATATAACATTTGTATTTCTCTTTTGTAAGACTGTATTTAAAAAAGAAAGGAAACGTCTTAATGCTTATAACTTTTAATTTTTTGGGATTGTGTTGGTTTACTAAATGATTTTATTGAGTTAATGGAAAGTTGAATTATAGGAGTCCACGTTATTTATGTTATAATTTGATAACTATTAAGTATTGTGCCTAACTATATCGAAACAATTAAATAAAAACACGCTTTAGTAAGAAATAAATAAATATAATCTATGTAATACCTTTAAACGAGCAATTTTCGTATATTTCTATACATTCAGAATCTCGGAAACGGCGTTATCTATTTCCGTAAAACTTCGTATGTTTTGGGGACGATAAATCGATCTAGCTAGATTTTATTCATAGAAAACTGTTTTAACTGAGTTTTCAGACAATGAAAAATATATCTAGAATATAAAGGTAAATTTCGTCGGCGTTGTCAAAACAAAAATAGCTCAGATGGAAATCGGTTGCTTCGAAAATCCATCTAACCCCAGTTCGAATCTGAGTGACAGCAGAAGAGATATTTTTTTGTGAAAAAATGTTAATTTATAAGGCACAGTTTGTTTTAATTTAAAAATATTTTTTTAAGAACCGAGCTAGGCTCGGTCGCCCAGGTACTGTCATTTATGCTATCACTAATATATCGGAATCACAATAGAGTCAACATTTCAAATGGCCACATTAAATAAAATAGTCCGGTAGTCGTAATACGACCCACAGGAGGGTCAATTTTTTTTTTTCATATATAAATTAATATTTATTATCTATATTGAGTATTGTATAGATATTGTAGATTGTAGATGCAAAGAGCGTAAAGTACGACAAATAGCACTTACAAATAAAGTAAGAAAAACTCTTTACATGTTTTTTTATTCATATAACTAAGCTCGTCAATGGTTACTATACAAAAAAAAATCGATGTAGTTAAAAGAACTGCCCAAAGAAGTGAAAACTTAAATCAATGGACTTTAAACTGTGTTCTCTTTTGAATTTTGAAACTAATTATAGTATACTTCATTTAAATTTCATAATTTGTAAATTCATATTGTTATCATTAATTTATCTCTTTCACATCTTTTTATACGTTTTTTTTTGCCTCGAACTGACTACGCTATTGGCCTTGCAAGGCCTTTACAGCTTCACCGAACTACTAAGGCGAGCGCTTAAGGCATTCAGCCGATTTTATTTTTGCAACTACCTCAAGAGTGCACGACACACCTCGACTTGACTATTGCCTATTACATGCAAATCGCGACATATCTGAGCTAACCTAGGCTAAGCTAACTAACTATTCACATATGTATGAGTTGTTGGAACATATATGTGTACCAAGCATACATATCCCAACAACTCATAGACGTATTGTTTGTCGGAAAAAATTCTAAACTACTTCAATTCGATAAGGGAAATTTTTATTATACCGTTTATTAATTCATCAACCATATGATAGGCTGCACAATCTCAATGATTAATATCAATATTACATCTACAAAGACTCTTATATTACGCGTAGGTAGTGTTAATAAAATACCTTATATTACTAAGCGTAATACGGACAGCCACGCTTACTAGCTTGTCATGACGCGAAATTAAAAATTTATCTCCTGCCAAAAAAACCGCTCAATGCGCAAAAAAAAGTTTTTACTTCAGTAACTTTCCAGTCTTTTTTTATTCAAAACGCTAAGCTCATCAATAGTTAGTTATCAAAAGCAAATCGATGGAAAAACTGAGGAGGAAATTGTACTGAACTGATTTATCTATGACAAGCCTCTGCCCGCGACTTCTTTCACGTAGAACAGTTACTTTGGTCTAACGCTAACACGCAGCAGAAGCTCTCAAGAGGAAAGAAATCCCGGTTTTAATACATTCTTCATTGGTGCTCCGCTCCTATTTGTCCTAGCGTGATGATATATATAGCCTATAGCCATCCTCAATAATTGAGCTATATAACATTGAAATAATTTTTAAAATAGGACCTGTAGTTACTGAGATTACCCTCTACAACGTTACAAACTCACAAACTTTATTACCTCTTTATAATATTAGTATAGAATATCCTATAACCATCCTCGATAATTAAG